>OY804259.1:28910285-28961093 GCA_963680825.1 Meiosimyza decipiens
CTACCCTTATCTCTAACCCTTCCTTAGGGTTCAATCTAGCTTCTTATCAAATTTTATCAAAATCATTGCATTAGCTTAGCTGTAGATACCTGTTTTTTTTTAGGGGCGTGGCATCGTCTATTTAAAAAATAAGTCCTTTCCTCATATAAGTCCTTTCCTTTCCTCTGTACCAAATTTCGTCAAAATCAATGAAGCAGCTCAGCCGTGGCAGCGTTTTTTTCCCCATTTGGAGCGGTGTCACACCCACTTAAATATTAAGAGTCTTAAGTGCCCTTCCTTGAATCTTAGTCTATGTTCATACCAAATTTCATCAAAATAGGTTAATTATTTTAGGCGTGGTGCCGCTTATTATTTGAAAAAAATTACATTCTGTGCTGCACCATTTTCCAATCTTTCCAACAAAATAAAAAGTCAAGCGATTATGTTGAGTTATCGCAGTTAAAAAGGGATGGGGAACCGTTTTCGCCACTGCCTACTTGCATATAAATTAAGAGCTACCCAACACAATGCGTTTTGAGTTTCCCAGAAGAAAACGCTCTCTTAATTTTTTTAAGTTTTATAATAACACAAAAAACGCCATGAACACGATCAAAATGCTTTAATTTGATTGGTTAAAGCGTTTTGTATGGGAGAATCAAGTGCGTACGATTTCTTTATTTGACCTGTCTTAACGCCACATATTACGCTTTCAATTTTTTTGAGCACATCTATGAAATAGTACCTTTCCAATGGTATACGTTTCATTCCCTTCTCTTTATAATAAATGCTAAAACAGCGAACCATAAATTTCGATGTTTACGTATTAATATATAGCTAAGCACTAAAATAATTTAAGGTCTTCATAATGATTGGCCCTTTTCCACTATGAACTACAAGTCACTTTGTAAAATTCTGGAAACACTTATTTAAAATCTTTTGCGGTTCTTGCGAAACTTCAGTAATGGAAAAGAGAGATTATTACAACTATAAGAAAACTTGGTCACAGAATAAAACTTAAGATGAAACACAAAAGTTGGCAATATAAATGCAGCGTACGGTGCGCCTTCAGCAAAACTTGTTGTTTTGTCGTTTGCTTATATTTTCCAAATTATATGTATATCTATATTTATGTATTCAAGATCAAAAATAACAAAGCGGTTTTTGAAATACTAAGCTGATGATATGGCCCAAGGCTATGAGGGGAAAAAACGGATCGAAACGGCTTTATCTAAGTATCATAATCACTTAGAGTGCAAGTATGTTTTAAATATGTAAGTACTTTATGAATTGTCAGACAAAGACCTTCAACATGCACATTTTTCGAGTGATATACCCTGCAATTTTTTATTTATTTATTTATTTATATATTCAGTCTATGGAAAAAACCTTACAGACTATAACAGAATATCTTAGGACTAATTTTTAGACTTAAATATAATTACAGATTAAATGACAGGCTTTTTGACTAATGAGATCAAAATAGACTTAAAGATACATTTTGGAAGGCAAAAATCAAAAGAACAATCTTTGTACAATTTATTTAACATTAAAGGAGTTCTATTAATTGGCTCATTAATGGCATAGTTTGATTTATGGCATTTCATGTAGAAATAATCATAGGAACTCAAATTTCTCAAGGGAATGTTAAAAGAAATATAACTTAGAATTGTCAGGCAATCAGTGTAACCATTAATAATGTCATATATGACATAAGGAATAGGTTCATTAAAGGGGATAAAACGCAAAGCAAATTTTAAAAACTTCTTTTGAATGCGTTCAAGACGATCAATATGAGTCCTATGTATGGGATTCCAAATAAAACATCCAAATTCTAAATTAGACCTAACAAAAGAGGTATACAAAGTTTACAGGGTGAATGGATCTAAGAATGAGGAGCTATTTATTTTAATAAAGGCCAAGAGGGAATAAGCTTTCGGTATGATTCGATTAACGTGACCATTTAAACTGGAACGTGAGTCGAAAAATACACCAAGGTCACGAATTTCATTAATAGTAGATATTACGAAATTGTCAAAAAAGTAAAAATAGTGCAAAAGCACTATACATTTCGAAAAAATCAAATGGTGACATTTACTGAGATTCAAAGGTAATTTGTTATTTTTGAGCCACATGTTAACATTATCCAAATCAGTTTGCAATTTAGCAGAACAAAAGTAATTTTTCACTTTGTAAAAAATCTTCAAATCACCAGCATATAACAAGAATTGAGTATAAGAGAAACACGTAGAGATATCATTACTGAAAAGGATAAGTAACAGTGGTCCAAGAATACTACCCTGCGGAACCCCAGACGTAACATCAAAAGATTGTGATTTCAGATTATCTATTGATACAAAAGAAACCCTATTAGTAAT
The DNA here is from genome assembly GCA_963680825.1 of Meiosimyza decipiens. NCBI lineage: Eukaryota > Metazoa > Arthropoda > Insecta > Diptera > Lauxaniidae > Meiosimyza > Meiosimyza decipiens. The sequence continues at coordinate 28,912,640 of OY804259.1, forward strand.
ATAGGACTTAAGCCATGTAAGAAATGAGGAGTGAAAACCTATTTTGTAAAGTTTAGCAAGCAACAGATAATGCGATACCTTATCAAGAGCTTTACGGACATCTGCATAAATTACATCCACTTGGCACGTATCTTCAAACGATCCGATACAGTATTTCGTGAAAATACTTAAATTCGTCATAACTGACCTACCAGAAACGAAACCATGTTGACTGGGGCATATAAAATTTTTGACAGCAAATATCATCTTTTTTTTAACAATTTTTTCAAAAAGCTTAGAGACGTTAGTCATTTTGGAAATAGGCCTATAGTTTTCTATGTTATTTTTATTTCCTGATTTGTAGATAGGAGTTATAACAGATATTTTGCACTTATCAATAAAGACTCCAGAAGAAAGAGATTTATTAAAAATCATTAAAAGGGGAATCGAAATAGATTTGCCACATTTCAATAGAAAATGGGAACACAGAACATCGAGATCAGACTTGTAGGAGTTCTTCAATTCTAAAACACCATTTTCTACGTCAAACATTTTTAAAGATAAAGAGCCAAAACTTATTGAAGTATTATCATCATTCATAATTATTTCATTATTAAAGTTACTATTATTTTCAAAGCTAGGGACAAAAAGTTTTGCAAATAAATCTATAGATTCTTGCAGAGAAAAAGACTGCTTTTCATGATAAAACATAGAAGAAGGTATGAAGGAGGAGCCTTTTTTGGATTGAATGTATCTCCAAAAAGATTTTGGGTCAACTTTCATACGACGTTCGAGATTTAATATGTATTGTTTGTACAAAAATTTATTTAGAATTTTAGAGACATCTTGCTATTGTCAACTTGAAAGCTCGTCAATAAATTTTATTAAAGTTAATTGGGGAAGACTTTGTTTTTTGATTAAAGATTTTAGTGGAAAATAGAAATATCCAGCTTACTAATGTGCACACCTCCCACGTTTTCACATTATAATTTCAACACAAAACATTTATTCGTTCTCACATTACAGTAGGTAAAGGTACATAAGAATAATCTATATTCGATATACATCGCAAGAAATATCGGTTAAATTTATGTAGATTCATAATTTGGATAAATATTTACAGTACAATGAAAACAACAAATTCTGCTGAAAACGCACCGTGAGCGAATATCTCATAAAACTGAATTAAGAAAAAAGTGAAAAAGTTGGATTTACCTTATGCCTTATTCAGCGGGACCAAAGTAGGGGAAGTAGTAACTGCAGAGGACAAGCAAAAGAAATTCGCTACGTCTTTTTTTCTTCTTAAAATAATAAACGAAATAGCAATAATTTCTTATTCATTCATTCGCTACTTGAAACCGTTAAGATTTTGACTCTGAAAGGCCGTCTGTTCGTCCATTTCATCATGGATATATAAAGGATGTCAGTCGTCTTCGGGCTGACTGGTGAATAATTTGCAAAAACAATAACAAAAACGACAACCACAAGAGTAATAAAAACAACAACCTGTTATAATCGACCTGGGAGCTATTGGGGTTGGCAAAGGATTCTAACTTCTTGTTGTGTTTTTGTTTAGCATTTCATCAGAATGCAGAGGTTAACGCGGTTTTGTGTTTTTTTTTTTTTATTGTGACATTTGGGAATGTCATGGGTCAGATGAAATGTTCTAGTGGAAGAATAACAAATTTCAGAATTAAATTCTTTGTTCATGGTTTCGTTTTATTTGCTTTTTCGCTTTCAATTGTGTTGACATTGTGTTAACATTGCATGATATATATTTTCCGCTTGAACAGATTACATTTTTCTCTATTGAAATAAAATATGCTTACACTGGACAATTGCCAATTGCACTCCAAATAATACTTAAACTTAAAATTTCAGTTCAGCAAAAACGGTTCTTAGTTATTTCTGTGAATTGGGTGAATAATTATGCAGGTTATGTAAGATTGACACCATGATTGGAACACTGCAGTGCCATTCAACAGTTAAACTGACCTACTCGAAAAACAAATTTCATCCAATTATGCAGTTCAGTAAAAGTCTACTGTGAATTACATTTGAAGTTATTCAGATGTCCCGTTTGGAAACGCAGTTAAATTATGCTCTATCAACAGAGACCAGTGATGGCATTTGGGTTTTGTGAATCGAGACTTCGACTAAACTTTTTAGGGGGCGACTGTACTTTTTTTTGCCATGGACACTTAAATTTAGAAAAACTTTCTTAAATTCACTATAAAAAAAAAAACGCTAATTATTAGAAATAGTCCAAATTTACCGTAAATGTACTGAAAATTCGTCCATTGTATCGTCGAATGTACTGTTGTGTTTTTTTCGCAACGCGAATGTACTGAAATAAGTACAGATGTACCGATAATGCCATTACAGACAGAGACATTCCTCAATGTTACTGGCGGTGTGTTACATAGGCCAGAGCTTCCGCGTCAATTCCCTTACTTTCTTGTCACAGCTGTGGAGTATCTACTTCTGTTGGCTGAAACTTATTTTAAAAACAGGGCGTAGCACAATGGTAGGCTTAACCGATACAAAAACAAAATTTTTTGACAGTATTATGTTACCACAACAAACCACGATATGCACGATAATGACCCCAAACTCCACTAAAGCAGTTAATAATTTGGTCTTGTGTGGAGAAAATCGATGTTTTCGATTGGACAGCAAAAACCCCTGACTTAAATTTGACAGAGAACCTGTGATACGAAGGCAACGTTGATATCACAAAGAAAAGCTAGAAAAATGGACAATCTTTGCAGTGCCGCACAGAAAGCTTGGTGCGCCATTTGCATATCAAGACGCCAAAAAATCGTTGAGTGTATGGGTCGCAGGTGTGAAACTGTCATCAAAAACTGGCTACAACACAAAATATTAAATGAGTTAAATGAGGATACGCTACTAGATTGTACCTACAAAGCTCTGTGAACATATTGCTCCACAATTCCAGTAAGTATTTGTGCTTAATGCCCAAGGGTGATTTTTTAAGCGTTTGGTTTTTGAAAATTAAAAAAAGAACAAAAAACTTGCAATAGTGAATAAAATATTTATTTGGAGCAACACAGCAGCTCCTTTCATTTACTTTTTGAAGATTATTTCATGAAAGTGTTGCGAGCGGCTACACCGGAGGTGGTTCATCCGTAAGCTCCAATTTTGGCATACATTTTCCAGTATTTCGGCCGGTATGGTTGAGACTAGTGACTTCACGTGGCTTCACAAAAAATAGTCTTTTGGAGTCAAATCGCATGATCTTGGTGGACAATGAACTGCTCCAAAACGTGAGAAAAATTGCTCACCAAACTCACCTTTCAATAGGTCCATGATATCGCGTGCCGTGTGACATGTAGCACCGTCTTGTTGAAACTACATGTCAACCAAGTCTAATTCTTCCAAAAAAAGGTCGGTATTCATAGCACGGTACCTTGCTCCATTGACTGTATCGTTGTGACTTACACTATTTCTGACATATCGCGATCTTCATTGACACTGGATGATACAGCAGCAATTTTCTCCTCGGAACCCACTCTCCGCGTACGGGTTGGTGGATTATTGTCCAATAAAGTGAAATTGGTGTGGAAGTTGGTCACAAGAGCTTGAATAGACTGTTTGGTGGGTCGATTATAACGACCACAAAATGGACGGAATTTGCTGAGCACTCATCTCACAGAACACGAATTTCAAAACTAAAATTCAATAATTTGCAAGCGTTTTTCGTTAATTAGTGTATTTATAATAAAATTGGCAAACTTTGTTCAGCATTTTTTGCACTACCGTATGTCACAAACTACGCGTAACTTATCAAAATGTTTACACTGAAAAAACAAATAGCAAAAAAATCACCCGTTATAAGGGTATGTTCACATTTAAAGACTATATAGTTTGACACGATTGTGCCAGTTTCGGCAGCGCTGCTGGGTACTAGTCCAATAAATATTTTCAAACAACCTCTAACTCAAAGAGTATTCATGACAGACCTAATCTAGCGTACAATTTTAGCTAACTTCGTGGAAGCAACTGACAAATTATCTGATTCCGGACTGCCAAGTATATTGAAAACAAGATCTGAATGAGAAACATATTCTTCATTTTTGGACTTAGCGGACAAAAAATTCCTATACCTATAGGATTCCTATACCTGCGATCGCAGTGCTTATCAATATCCAATTGAACGGCTTCATCAAAGCAATCCTGCCGGACCAGAGCTAAACATCAATGTTAACAAAATTGTGTGCAAAACTACGTGCACAGCGCATATTACAAGACCAACGCTTGTCAGACTTAACTGTTCCTTACTAAGTATTTTAAATTGGCTGATTTAAAAAAAGTAATGGACGTTGCTTAGCCAGCATCCATCCCCCAGCTAAAAACCAATATGATGAAAAATTTATTCTGAAGAGAACGAATGCGCCAATTAGAAAATGACCATCATTTGCACCGTTTAGGTCAATAAAAATTCGCATTTCTGTACATAAAATGAATTATAATTTCCAGTGTAATAAAAACATCAACGAATTCAAACCATAAAAGTCATTTTAAGCCACCCAGCAAGTTAATTTAATGTGATTCCTACGGTTGATTACCTATTTCCCACTAGAAAGCACATTAAAAGTACGCGGTTTTTCTATCTGAGCTGTTTACATAGAACTTTCGTTATCTCAAAACGATGAAAATGTTCACATTAAAGATTTCAAATGTTAATGTACATAAGTTTCTGCTACAAGTAACAAAATAAATAATTTCTTCATAATAATCCATTATTATGAATTATGTTTCACGAGTAAATGTACTTGAAATAATAAATTTGAAATGCAAATAAAAATTATAGAGTACATTTTAAGCAGTTGGAAATGAAAGAATATCTTTAAAACCATTAAAAATTAAAATACGACTTCGGTTTCAAGGAAACGACAATTTACTTAAGCAATTAAGTTTCATAGTTCAATGGAATACCTATAACTTAATTTTTGTTCTTTTGAAATTGAAATCCTTTTTATCATTTTCAAGTGCTTTAAGTCTAATCCTTTTTTAATTTTTCTATTTGAAATATTTTGCATTAAGTCCTAGTCGGTAGCCAAACTTTACTTTGAAAAAAAAAAAATGTTTGAGGTGCAGATTTGAACGGATGTACCTTGAAATGCTGCCTTAGTTTGGTGCTGCCAATAACGCATACTGTTGCTGTGATTTTTTCGTTGGCATCAACGTTGAATTATTGGTGACACTGGAAGTGTACGCTGCACAACTCTCTGGTGGTTGTCCTTCACACAAACTTCTTCTCTCCTGTAATTTCATTTTTTCTTCTGCACAAGAAACTCTTCTTTTAACTTTTTTAAGATTTGTTTTCACTTTATATTTCTTTCTTCACAACTTTCAAACTTAAAATCCTTAATTTTAATCTTTTTTGCTAACAAAAAGCCTTTTCTGAAGTCCTTATCTTAATCTCAATTTATTTTTCGCTGTCACTTGTCGTTTCCTCACTGCTAAAAAACGATTAACAAAAATTGCTGATGAAATCAATGAGGCAGCGATTGTCATGTTTGAGACTCTTTTGGTTTAGAGTGATGTGGCACTAGAAATTATACGAGCTTAAAACCCATACGAGAGAACTGCATTAGTGAACTTATCTACAAGCCACTCGCTATTTAATGAGTGGGGGTGTGATTTATCTTGAACACAAAAAAGTGGTCCGGAAGTCCCACTTCCTCAAACGCAAATGTCAGCAAGGCACGATAATCGCAAGTGGAAATGCATACAAAGTTTGCTATCATCGGCAAGCTGGTCAAGTGGCTGCTTTTGACACGGCCAGGCCGTTGATTGCACGTCAAATCCGTGGGCCTTGTAGGAACTTTAAAATTTTTGATAATTTATTTTTAATTGGTGTCTAAAAAAAGGTAATCCAGTGTTTTATATGAACTCTTTAAAAAAAAAGTCATCAATGTTTTCCTAGAAAAGAAATTGATTCCTTTTTCAAGAAAAAATATTTTATTTTTTGAAGGCTGTTAAGTCCCTGTTTTCAACTTGACAACCCTTATCATCGGAAAGTTGCATATCAAAAAAAATTTGAAAAGCTTACCAAGAAAAATATTGTTGACCAAACAAATCAGGTCATTGATGTAAAACACTAGCTATACCCTGCCCACGCACTCGCCAGTGAACGAGCTCTCCTACATTTTACTATTATAGCTGCCACAAATGCTAAGATATAGCGGTTTAAATGTTTTTGTCGTATGGAAGGTGCCACACCTCGTTGCCTGATCCCGTCCAGATTCCGTGAGGTGATCAGCATAGACACTATATGTATGTAGCAACAAATTTCAAAACTCCTGCGAAAAATAAACAAATGTACTTCTTAGTACATTTTTAATTTTATCAGTACCTACTTTTGCACTTTTTTCATTACATTCAAGCTTTGGACTCATTTTCAGTACATTCAGAGCCATTAAATTGACATAGGAAAAGTATGCAAGTACAACGGAGCAATTTTCAGTACACTGGGACTATTTATATTAATTTATCAGTTAAATGTTTTTAAAACAACAAACATGAAGAAAAGCATTTAGTTTAGTAGATTTTAAAGTTTCTGGGCATACCCGTAAGACCAAAAATACATTCGCCATTCAAATAATACTCGCACATACCGAACCTAAAATTAGTATACTACTAAAAAACTAAACTCTCACACGCGCACATTCACAAACACAGTGTTTCCAAGTGACCATTAATTGAATGTCAAAGCCGCGGTCCTTGTAGGAATTCAAAAATGTCGAGAAAAGCCTTTAATTGGACCCATTCTGGTATCATAGAATGCTTTAGACAAAAAAATCTATCTAAAAATTGTTCAAAAATTCAGAAAATTTCATGAATGTTAATAGCAGGTGCAGTATCCACCACTCCTGCTGTTGCAATTGAAACTGTGGTCTAGCCTCTTGACATACATAAATGGCAAAAATGTGGCCACTAACAATGCTTTAAGGCTGAAAGAATCAGGTTTTTGGAGATCAAAACCGAACGGCAACAGCAGCATTTTGATTAAATACGTAGGCTGCAATATCATTGGTGGTACAGACTATCTTTTTTCAACTTTAGACTTTTCTTCCAATTTTCAGGTGATAGTACCCGAGAGACTAAGATGGAAACCTTTAAAAAATTCCATATCAATTGGAATTCCAGATTGATTAAAAATGGAAAACGGCACTGGTTCAGGAGTTTGCTCCGAAACTTTAGGCATGAGCGAATCACACAGACAGCCTGATTTTTGTAGAGTCATTGCAAATTTGAAAATTGGTCATTCACTTAATTAGTACCAGGAGACCGACAATTGTTCAAATTAAGAAAGTTGCAAGAGCTTGATAAGATATGGCAAAAGTATAAAAATATTAGAACAGGTCAAAAAAGTATGGAAGATGTTGAAATGCATTGAAAATTGCGAAAAATTTTTGAATAGTCGGGAAAAAGGGAACAGACTGACAAAAGTTGAAAAAAGCTGAAGAAATTTTGAAACTACTGAAAAAGCCTGGAAGAGTCGGAGATACATGGAAAATGTTGAAAAAAGTTGAAAGAGGTTGGAAAACACAAATAAAGTTGAAAGAAGTTGATAACGCCGAAATAACTACATTCAAAGTTCTCTTCTTATATCGTTCATAAATATTGTGGGCTGTGCACGCCCTCCATTGAATTTTGCCAATGTAGTGACTTTGCTGCCTATGTTTGATGACTGGTTTTTGTGGTATTATCTTCAAAAACTCAAATCAAAATTTTCAATTATTGAAAAGTGACACGCTACTTTTTCGATTCCGACCACATTCAAGATATTTATGATCTGCATCTGTCTACCAAATTTCATTACAATATCTTGAATGGCTTGCGAAATATGACGCTGTAAGAATTTAATGTTAGGGCTGTGCCACACCCTTGTTATAGGCTTTAAAAACTTAAGACCTAACCCACTTTTAATTCGCTGTACCCGTTTTCAAAATAAAGTCTGAAAATATTTTAATGACACTTGTGGACTCGGTGCATATATATATACATATATATGTATATATAATTGGGTGTTAAAATAGTGATTTATATTGATAGCCAAACGCATATCAAAGCTATTAACTCAAACTTCATTAATTCAAGCAATCGCTGTTGCGTCGTTCTGTGTTGGGCCCCAGGTCACAGTAATTTTGTCGGCAACGAAAATATTGACAGTCTGGCTTTTTGGCCAATCAACAAAGTTAAAATAAATATAAATTTGCAGTGTCTTCGTGAGGCTAATTCTACATAGATGGTATCAATTGTCGACATCTATAACATTAAGATCAATTTCTCCATTATATGATGCCAAACGAACGTATATCGCGATTTCACTAGACAGACCTAAACTTAGAGTGCTAACTGGTGTAATGAGTGGACACTATTTTATTGACAAACACTCCGCCAAGCTTGGTTTGTCCAACGTCAGAGACCTTTACAGGGGCTGCAGAGATCCACATGTTGAAGAAACTGTTTTCATTGTCACTGCGAATGCTCTTCGTTTGCGAAACGAAGCATTAAGGCTTTGGGCAGTTACTCTTTCGACTCTTTAGATGAATTTGCATCAAATGATCTTAAGTCCTTATTGAAATTTATAAATATTTCGAAATACTTCAACTAGGTTGAGCATATCCTGCTCCTGCGTATTTTTAAAGCCAGAAAATAATTATTTAAATCAATACTAAAAACTCTCAAAAGCCAGTAAACTAAATTAATTTCTCCTAATATTCTTTCATTTATATGTTAGTAATATTGATTTATTTTTGCATTTTTCAAATAAGTGGTTAGAAGTGAAATTTTATTATTTTAGTTCGAAGTAGTTGTCAACTCAAACAAATACCAAATTAATAAAATCATACCGTTGCGTTACTAAATAATAAACTACTATTAGTTATGCACTTTAGTTTTTCACAGGAATGAAAATACCCCAGGGTAAATTTGTATTTGCTTACAACAGTGTATGAATACCACACCGATTACACAAACAATGAAATTCCATAAATATTTTTTTAATAGCAAAAATTGTTTTAGAATGTTTCTTTTTAATATTTATTCACAGGAAGTGAAAAAACACTCCCACTAAGCAGTGCGCTAAGTATCACATACTGAAATTTTGCAGTTGCAAAAATTCTCCCGGTGAATTTGTTGCAAATTTGCAATGTTGAAATGCACATAAATATTTACTTAATCCTAACAATAACAAGCTCTGAATTTAGCAGAGTCTATACCATCAAGATATATGTTTACTTTGACTTTAAATAAGAAGAAGATATCTATTAAATCATACTCGTAATTATAAAATTACATGCAAACACTTGAACAAGGATTGAGCACAGATAACAACTATGAATAATGGGTTTTATTCTGTAATGTGAACACTTATCACAAAAAAAAAAAGCAAAACTTTATTTGTCCCAAGAGCTTCGGGTTAAATGTGCTTAAGTCGAACGTTACATCTGCTTCATAATTTAAAAGCCATTAGTTCGACATAAACTTAAGCACGAAATTGTAGTTTTTTAAAAAAGTCTGTTTATTGCCTTTTTCTTTTTGGTCGGCAGCAAAATATTTTTCAGTAACTTTGAATTCGACAATGGTTATCGTTTGGTGCCATGGATGCTTAATGATGTTTTTTTTCGCATTAGCCATGGTCATGCAATGCTTTATAGTAAAGTCGAACACTTTTTACTTGGCTCTAATGCTCAAAGCTCCTTGATAACACATTATCACATGCTAAAAGGCAAGCACTTACCAGATTGGAGTAAACGCTTAAATAGTTTTTAGAGTCCAAAGAAAAAAGTTAAGTGGAAAAAAATAATATTTAAATTCAAGAAAGCAATTCATATTTCTGAGAAAGTAACTAAGCTCTACGAATACATTAAAAAGTTACTTTCTGTTACTGCAATCAAAAGATTAAAGCTATGCACAAAAAAAAAATATTTGTGAAACCTAATGGCTATATATGGCCTACATACCAGTTATCTACTAATAAATTGGAAGCTTTGTTTTTCAATTTACATAAGTAAAGATTTTCACAATTTTTTTTTTATTTGCTGGAACTAACATCATCAGTTCAAAAATTAATTGTATAACCCATAAAACACCTACAACCCTACTTCCCTGATGATATCTTACAAATGACACATGTATAGATATTGGGTTCAAAAATTGACATCAATTTGACAAACCTCACATAAGCTTGAAAATGGATAGTCAAAACATTTAGAAAAAGCGCATGTGTGTAAGCATTCTATGTCTGTATATTGTCGAAAAATATTAAAACTTATCGTAATTCAATTAAATAGAAAAAATAAAATTCAAAAAAATTTTTCGAAAGAACTTGGACTAAGGTTTTTACAGCCCATCTAATACACTTTATTCAAGTTTGTGGTGTAAAATCAAAAGGAAATTTCTCTTTTCTGGCTTATGTTCTTAATCTCCTCACGTAGCGTATGGACTTCAGAAAATTCTTCCAATAAAAACGATCTGTAGTAAGTGACTTTAATTTACTCCAACATTTAAGACAACAAACTTTGCAAATTTTCCACTTTGACCATTTTTATACCCTACACAGAGGGTATATTCACTTTGTCATTCCGTTTGTAACGCATGGAAGGGGGCGTGGCAGGTATGGAAAGTATATATATTCTTGATCAGCGTCACCATCTGAGTCGATATAGCTGCGTCTATCTGTCTGTCTGTCTGTCCGTCTGTCTGTCTGTGTGTCTGTCTGTTAAAATCAAGTTTACAGGAAAACGAAGCAAGCTAACTCATTGAAATTTGGCACAAAGGTCACACCTTCTTGCAAGCTGCTAGCATATAAAAATTGGCGAAATCAGTTTACGGCCACGCCTACCGCCCATACTCTATGTAAATATACCCAAGTCCATTTTGAAAAAGAGTTGCTGCGATTTTGATGAAAATTGGTGATTTGGAGAAGATGAGAACAAAATTAAGATTAGGCTAGGTTCTAAGTTTGCAAAGGCTCTTAAAGGGGCGTGGCACAGCCCTAAATTTTAAATTTTATAACGCTATAGCTCCTATATTGTGATGAAATTTGGTACACAAATACAGATTTTATGAATCTTGAATTGCGCAAAAAGTGGGCGCAATTGTATAAGTGGGAGTGGCACTTCTTAACAATTAAAAATTTGGAATTTCGTATAACTCCAAAATGGCACATACGATACCACTGAAAGTAGTCAAGTTACGTCAGTATACTGAAAAATATCTTTTAAGGGCGTGGCACAGCCTACAATATTTATAAACGTTATAAAAAGAGAACTAACAACGCAATCGTTATGAAATTTAATAAGGCGGATATAATTGCTAAAAGGTGTCTTCTTGCAAAATTTTGGTACAACTGTGCCGATGGGTGTGGCACCTTCCATATAAGCGAAATACGTTTAATGCTATAGACAGTGTGCTATGAGAGTAATCTTCATAAAATTTTGTGTAGAGGTGTGGGTTACTATAAGCTTCGGAGCAACAGTGGGCGTGGCACCCCCCATACAATTAAAATACCTTAAGTAGCATAACTACCGAAATATATGAGCAATCATACTGAAATTTGGTGCAAGAGGTTTGTTTATAAAAAGTTATTTCTGGATCAAAATCGGACTGGATTGCATCAGTGGGTGTGTCACCGCTTTAAATTTTAAGAAATAATTATGGCACATATCGCAAACTACATAAGCTATTGTGCTAAAAATTGGTTTGTTTATTGAACCAAAAGTGGGCGGAATTGGAGAAGTGGGCGTGGCTTATTCTATTTTTTTCAACTCTTCCGATATTCTTTTGACATTTTCAATCCTTTACCTTTCTCCTTCGATTTCATTCGACATTTTCGTTATTCTTTCGACTTTTTCATCAATTTTTCAGCATTTTTCATATATTTCGACTTATTCAATTTCTCTCAACTTTCTTTAATGGTTTTCATATTTTTTCAACATTTTCAGTTTTTTCCAACATTATTTACATTACATTCGACCTTTTTACTTTTTTTTCGACTTATTCAACCTCTTCAACATTTTTTTTAACATTTATTTAAAAAGTACTTTCAATGCAGTGTAGGGTATGTGAGTATCGGCCTGGCCGAAGAAACACCTTAACTAGTTTTAATTTGACGTTGACCGTTTTAGTTTAACCGTTTGTTTCTTTTTATTTTTTCTTTTTATTTATATTTTAACCAGCTGATTTATTTTAATTTACTTAATATAATTATGAAACATTGAATAGCATTGAAAGTTCCTTAACAATAACATTAATTTTGTGTGGGCATCATGGGACTTTCATTTATCGCTCTTCAGAAGAATAACTGGAAATTTAAGAATATTAATGGCCCTTAGAAATCCATTAAATATTAATAGTTTTTCAAGTAACGCCCATACATTTGTGAGAGTATAAGTAATCGTTGTGCTGAAACATGCCATAAAATTTTATATGTAATTCAATTTTCCAAAAGCTAACACTTAAACGTTACAAATCTATAGCTTCATTGTTTACTCGCTGAAATATTTAAGCTGATACTCGAAACGCAGACATCTTGAGAAACTTGTGCTGTCATATAAAAAGCGATTACCAAGTATCAACAACAACAAATCCAAACAGTGGCTTAACTTAATCTTAAACAAAATTTAAATATAAATAGAGTAAAACCAAGAAATAAGCCACTTAATGCTACTGCACGTTTTCAGCGGGCTGCTGTTTCTGCTCTGATGCCTTCGACATTAAAATTCTGCGACAACAACAACGAGCAGGAGCAGCTGTAAGGTGCCGTGTATTGGAATTTTATCGAAAAGACAAAAAACCACAGCAGGAGCACAAAATGCCTAAGTTACATAGGGACTTCACTGCCTTTTGATAAAGATGTAATTTTTGCTTTACAAATGGAGTTAAACATACGGCAGCTAGACCGTACTTCATTCATATAATGCAATACAGGTATCGTTCAGATAATGACGCTTTGGAAAATTTTAAAACAAAAATTTTAAGTCTTAATCTCTTAAAAAATTAATGATACTTCGAAAGCAACATTCTGAATTTTTATTACTTGTTCCTAATAAGCCTAAAAATTTGAATTCAAATCGCAGAATACTGCAAGTCCAGCGTTGGTTGTGCAGTTGAGCTAAAGTGATTATCTAACACATTTTCATGTAAGGGAAACACTTGGTATACAAAATAGCTCAGGAAATTTGTATTAAATGAGGGTAAACGGCGGTGCAGTTTTGGGCAAGCTGACTTTTTGCATAGATCTACACCTTGGCGTTAAAAGTAACATGGCGAAAGCTCCCATCGAAATCATGTACGCTAAAATAGCTATTCAAAGTGAAATGTCACGAGAACGAAAAAAATATCTCGTAAACTATTAGCTTTAAAGCAATTTTAATTTAATTAAATTTACTCTTGAGCTAAACAAAAAAGGTCCTGTTCAAAGTTTTCGTTTGACTAATAGTTCTCAAGAGATACGACTGAGAAACATTGGAGATGTAGCGTACTTCATCCACTACTTGTTACATACAATAGTGTATACGACGTTGATCAAAAAATATCAGGAATTTTCGTGAAGAATCATGACTTTCTCTTCAGCATCAATTTCATACACTTCAAAGCAATCTCTCTCAGATATAACAAACTTGTGCCAGCGCTTTTCAAACTTTCGAAGCACTTCTGGAATCCACTTTTCGAAATGTCCTTCAGTGATTTTATCCTTAGCTCATCAATGCTTGTAAAATGTCATCCTTGCATCATTGTCTTCAGCTTCGAAAATGGAAAGACCTCGGAAGGGGCCATACCCAGCGAATACGGTGCTTGAGGCAACATAACGTTGTTATTGTATGCCAAAAAAAAATTAAGAAGAAACTCTAGTGCAAGTTTTTTGATTCATATTTTTGCATTAATTTTTTATTAAAACGGACTTTTGAGGGATGTACTCCTCCTTTGAAAATAAATTTATTTACGACCTTTTCCTTAATTTGGCTTAAAATCGCTCAATATTGGACTGTATCCACAGTATATTTTTCCTAAATGGGGACATAACAGCTCCAAGCGAGTACTCTACCTTCCAAAATTTGTTTTTTGACCTTTTCCATCTATTGGAGCATTGAATTTTTCTGTTATATGGAGCCAAAACTGGCCCCATTTATATGTCCAGTAAAATTTTAAATTCTAAATCTTTCTAAAATCTATTTGAAACATTTTCTCATCGAGTTGTGTAATATTTAGAACTTCCTTCTTTAAATGGGATCAGCTTTTGAGGAATAGCATCCTTTATTTTCCTGAACGTAGCTAAAACTACTTCCACTTCATCCAAATTCCATTATCCATTTGCTCCCATCGATTGGTTCAATATTTTATTTTCTTTATATAAGCCTAGAGCAGTTCCTTAGGGATAAACCTTTCTTCCAAAATCCATTTTGAAGCTTTTCATATTGACTGAAGCAATTAATTTTTTTTTTTCGAAAAATGTGGCGAAAATAATATTTTTATTTAACCTTTGACCAAATTATATTTTCTTCCATTAAAAATTTATTCTAATAAGCAATAATTCGAAGAACAGGTAGAGTTTCAATATGGGTCTTTTAAAATTTAGTCAATTCGAATAAATTTTTAAGTAAAACTACACTTCAATTTTATATATATATACATACGCGAATCCTATCTGGTATTCCATAGAGCTCTGCTGGATGCCCGGCCATAAGAGCATTTCCGGAAATGAGAAAGCTGACGAATGTGAAAAAATAAGATCAGAACAACCGAGGAATCAACAAGTGGTAGACTTTAAGATACCGTGGACGGAACTACGCTATCGGATAGAGGACATAAGCAAGAAACAAACGACGGAAGGTGAAACCTTACCGCCGGATGCAAAACGTCTCGAAACATGTGGACTAATCTGAATTTAGGAAGGTCACAAACTCTCTTATGATTCAGCAGAGGAGAGCTAAGAGCTGTTGTAGGAGTACAGATGTTGCCCCTTTCAGAGATATCTGCAGGAGTTGTGGAGATGAAGAAGAGGATCAGACGGTTAAACACCTGCAATGTGAATGCACCGGGGCTAATGAGGAGACGAAAAATATATTAAGGCTCTGTATTCTTTGTTGGCTTTGAGGAACTAACCGAGTTGGAGCTCACCAGCATTTTAAACTTCACCAAGGCTTGTAGGTGGTTCGCCCCCAATCAATAAGATAATTGAAGGATAAGGAGAGGAATATATACGTGGGGTATCACAATGGACAAACTGCCTCCAAGTGATACTTGCTATATGCAAGCGACCCTTCTAACCTAACCTAACCTTCATAGGCGAAGGCAAAACGGTTCCATCTCACTTTTACTGCCATAACATAGCATAATCGCTTGAGTTGTAAATTTTTTTCCAATAGTAGGCGGAGTCACGTTTCCAACAGGAAGATATGTTTCCACGGTTAAGCTGATAGACTGTTTTTAATAAAATTTAGTTTGGAGATGGACTTAACCTATGAAAGGGTAATAAAAGCTCTGTAATCTTATAGCGGGTGGAAACGACTGAGGCTCTTAAGAACGAAATTCGTACAGTCATCGATCAAATAGAGTTAGAGTTGAAAATGTTCATCGTAATAAACCCGAAGGATTGTACTTTCGAATACAAAAAAAAAACAGATTGAAAAAATATTATTAATTTTTTATTTATAGCAAAATCAAATTCCAATTTATAAATGGTCTATCGTCATGGCCTGATGTCATTCTCAATCAACAATTCAGACAGTTTTTAGTAAAAACTTGAACTGGGCAATTGTACCTCTGTAGTTCTAGTTCCGTCATACATACATATACATGTAGATTTATAAAATTATCATAAATAGAAAGGCGGTCGGAAACAGGCCAATTTACATTATGTTAACCGCTTTTAATGTGTGTTAACTGTAGATGTAAACCACCTGCCATTATAACAAATTTTATTTTATTAAACGACGATGCCTTGCAGTTTGAGTTGTTACCTTCGAATTCAATAAAAAATAACGACATTGGCAGCAGCGGTAGCTTTGGCTGCGGTGGCGGCTACGAACAATGCTGCCAGCGGAAACAGGAAGCACAAAATAAAGCAAACAAAAAAAATCCTTCTCTTTATTGTTCAAATTTTTATTTTGCATACCAACAATGAAACAACAAAGCAAAGAGAAATAAAAATACAAAGCATTAAAAATTCATGGTTTTTTACAGTTTTTATTGCAGTTGCTAAGTGTAACAAATGTTTTCTTAAATATAAAAAGTACAAAAAGCGTGCTGAGCTCCAAGATTGGGGAAGGGGGACGAAAAACCGATGCAAAGGAACTTAATGACTGCAAAAGTAAAAGTAAGTTGTTTTTACGTGCAAAAATGCTTTAATTTAATTATAATTTACTGCTCTTCGTACAGCTGCACCGGTGTTCTGCGTAGGTGTTCGAAATTTTTTCAATAATAAATTTCACTCAAGTTGATTTCAAGTTCTGTCTGTATAATTTTATTGTTTACCAGAAACTTTTTGAATAATTTTTAAGTCTTTTTGCGTTGCGTTAATTTAAAAAGTTTGCCAATTTAAATTTACCCCTATTCTTCAGAAATCAGTTTGACATCGGAAAGTATTTCTTTATTTTCT
Organism: Meiosimyza decipiens; assembly: GCA_963680825.1. Classification (NCBI taxonomy): domain Eukaryota; kingdom Metazoa; phylum Arthropoda; class Insecta; order Diptera; family Lauxaniidae; genus Meiosimyza; species Meiosimyza decipiens. The sequence continues at coordinate 28,929,255 of OY804259.1, forward strand.
GCAATTAATTTGTGGACAACAGCTTGAACGTTTCACACAGTCAGACTTCGATTCAAATAACCGAGAATATTTCTTAATTATAAATAGTTATGTTAATGATATACGATAATCAACCCACACATACAACCATTTTGGGTGGTTTTTAAAGTATATGGCCTTGACAAGATAAGTAAATATTTGGATAAAATTCATTCGTTCTAGTCGAAGGCTCTTTAAATTTTCTGAATTCCTTCTAAATAGCACGGCTATCGCTACATAACTCGTACAAGTGACGGGCAAGAATTTCATGAGTAAAAAATGTTTTCATTGTAAAAATTATGGGAACACTAACAACAAATCTTAACTTTAAAATCACTTTCTAACGAATCGAAGTAAGCTTTGCTGAAATACATTTGAGTAAAAAAATATCGAATAAAATATTTTTTTTGTAGTAAATTTTTGGAAATAGTTATTTTGCTAAACTCCAATTTACAAAAATCATATCAATCAATGGAAGCGCGAAGACAAGTGATAAGCTTAAGCCACCAAAAGTCAATGCCATCGCGTCTCAGGTGCAAACTAAATGGAGATGGAGAAATCGGGTTTTGCTGCACTTGGTAATTTGCACGACATTGAAGTGGAATGTGCCACCTCTGACGACGACGATGATGCTCTGAATACCAAACCTGCGAAGGCTCCTCCAATTGTGGTGGACAACAACCATCAATTTATCGATGTTATTGAACTATTTGAAGATGATAAATACAATTTTAAAAGATTGACTATTGGGTAAAATGATTTTTTAAAGCCTTTAAGAAGTCATGCTGCTGCCATATTAAAAACTGCAGGAGTAATATTTATTTTAATTTTTCCAATCATCCAATAAAGGGCGAATCCTGCCATCTATTGCTTTACCGAAATTATCTATCAGCGTGATATCTGAAGAATTTAAGGCAAAATTTAACATCAACATAAAAGAAATTGAAACTAAGCGATCTTATGTAAACGATGCTATGGATATGATTGAATTTGATAGAAAGTTTGTTCGGAAACTAATAATTCTAAATATAAATTTCTTTGCGATGTTGCTGTGTAATGGTGAAATCGCTGAAAAAAAAGTATGGGCCACCATTATGCTGAAAGTATTCAATGTTTAACCATGGTGCATCAAACTGTCACCGAGCTAAGTCATCTTTGGCTTGTGGCTTTAACCATGATTTTGATACATGCAAACTTAAAGCTGCTCCATATAGTAAAACATTGGCGTTTAAATACGAAACTTGTATTAAAAACAATAAAAAGCCATTTAACCACAGGGCAGATGATCCGAAGTTTCACTGTCGTGCGGAATATCTTAAGTTGAGAAGTCGTTTGACTAATGACTGTACCAGAAAAAAAATACGTTTTTTATTTTTTGTATTATGGTCTTCCTGATTATCTTATAGGTCTAAAAAGACATAATAAAGGGTTTTTTTTAGAGGTATAGAGCTTTGAATTGAAATAAAACACAAGAAAATCGTTTTAATGTCCATCAATTTGGCTTTATTGGAAGGATAATTTTATGCCATTAATGTTTAAATATGATTTCGGGCATGTGGCCGCCCCGGCTGGCTCGAATAAAGCCAATTCTACAGGTCCAATTTTGAATCACTTTTTCGAGCATATGGGGCCGTATGTCGGCAATAACGCCACGAATGTTGGCTTCCAAGTCCCCTAACGTTTCTGGTTTGTTGGCGTAGACGAGCGACTTCACATATCCCCAAAGAAAATAATCCAATGGTGTCAAATCACACGATCTTGGTGGCCAATTGACAGGTCCATTCCGCGAAATTATGCGCTCATCGAATGTTTCCTTCAATAAATCGATTGTGACGTGCGCTGTGTGGCATGTAGCGCCGTCTTGTTGGAACCACAACTCATCCACATTCATGCCATCCAATTCGGGAACAAAATAGTCGGTTATCATGGCTCTATACCGGTCTCCATTAACGGTAACTGACTCTCCAGCATTATTTCGGAAGAAGTATGGCCCAATGACTCCACCAGCCCATAGAGCACACCAAACAGTCAGTTTTTGTGGATGTAATGGCGTCTCAAGGGTCTCATGTGGATTCTCTTCACTCCAAATGCGGCAATTTTGCTTGTTGACGTAGCCATTCAACCAAAAATGAGCCTCATCACTGAACAAAATTTTGCGATGAAAATCAGCATCGAGATCAATCTTATTTTCGGCCCATGTCTCGCGGCTTTAATTCTTGCACAAGCTGGATCTTGTAAGGTCGCAAGCCAAGATCTTTGCGCAAAATCTTCCATAAAGTTGATGGACAAAGCTCCAATTGCTGTGCATGGTGGCGAATCGATTCATTCGGGTCCTCTTCAACATTTTGCTCTACAGCGGCAATTGTTTCTTCGGTGCGCACTGTTCGACGTCTCTGCGGATGCGTATTATCACATAGAGTAAACGTAGTGCGAAAACGATCCATGGTTAACCGAATTAATTGCTCTGATGGACGATTATGTCGACCATAAAATGGACGGAGCTTGCGGTAAACTTCGCGAACTGAACCATTATTTTCGAAATAAATTTGCACGATTTGCAAGCGTTGTTCTTTTGTCAACCTGTTCATGATGAAATGGCAAACCAAACTGAACATAAATGACATTAGAATTGCCAGATTTGACCATAAAATGCCAGTTTTATCTTTATTGAAAAAACAAACCTTTAAAAAAAACACCCTGTATTTGTTCTATTAAAAGTGACGTTTAATATGATGTATACCACTTGAAGATAGCTCTTTTGACGACAAAGATGTCTAGCAAGCAACAAAAAGTCCGCGAACTGATTTTGTCGACATACCTGCAAAATTCAGAATTAAAATATTCAGCTTTAGCAATAATAGTTGCATCAGTGCATCAGAAAAAACTGGCTTTACGGATATTTGTAATTATAAGAAGGATCTACCTGTTTCACGAAAAAGGTTCTGGGAGAAAACCAGAATTTTTTAACCTAAAGGTAGCGACGAAGCTGGAGCGCCTTTTTAAGCAAAATTCCAACACCTCAGTGCGAGATATGGCGGATAGAGCAGATACATCAAAATCTACTGTACAAAAGATCAAGAAGAAAAGCAGTTAATGGCTCAGATGCGAGCCCGAAAATTGTATGAAAGGCACCTGACTTAATTTGATTGCTGTGTTATGGACGACGAAACTTACGTCAAAGAAGATTTTAAGCAGCTAGCTGGGCACAAATATTATACATCACCGAAAAAAGGGCATGTGTCTAATAAATTCAAAAAAAAAAAATTTCGAAATTTCCGAAGCAATATATGGTTTGGCAGGCCATATGCACCTGTGGTCTCAGAAGCAGATTTTTTGTTACGCAAGGCACAATCAATTCCAAAGTTTATGTAGACGAGTGCCTCGAAAAAAGTCTTCTCTCATTACTCTAAAACTACGATGGAATGGTATGCAAGTAAAAAGATCAATTTCGTACCAAAAATAGCTAATCCGCCCCACTGCCCAGAGCTTCTCCCAATTGTAAGATATCGGGCTCTAATGAAAAGAGATTTTCGAAAGAGTGGTAAGAATGCAAAAAATTTACAAGACTTCAGACCTAAGTGGAAAAAATCGTACCATTCTTTCGATGAAACGACTGGACAAAATTTAAAAAAGGGCCTTACGAAAAAAGTTAGAAATTTTTATAAAAAAAAAATTGTTACTTAGTTTTTAGTTATTTATATTCTGAAAAAAATTTACTGGGTATTTTTTTATAACTAAAAAGCAAAACGTAAGTTTTTTCTGGGACAGTCCTTAAAACACCAAACTGGAGTAACACTAAGCCAATTCAATCCAGATAAAGTTAACTCCAAGCCAATTCTAAAAGCTGAAAATAGCTTCCTTTTTTCGACAGATGAGCTTTACGACATGTTTAATAAAGCTGTAACCGATCTTCGTCGATGCTATTCAAAATTCAAACATCTCATTGTTACTCGTATTATGGGTAAGCTTAAACATGCGATATAATAAGAGGTTAAGCAGTTTCTATATATTGCATTGGAGTTGCAAAGGTATTCAAATCTACTCCACCAGTTTTTAGCAATTTTGAAATCTGATAATAATATTCGACTTTCGGTATATAAAATTTATAGAAAAGATAGAGAAATGCATGTATCTGATGTTACGATTGGCACTTCACAAAGGATTTCTTTCTTATTTGCGATTTAAATGCACATCAATCAAGTTGGCGTTCTAGCAAGGCAAATCAATCTGGACAAGTTTTATTTAAACATCAAAATGTTTTTAGTTATCTAGAAATTAACAACAGAATATTAGCCTCGGTTTTTATATAAATTTATATTATTTATGCATATCTATTTACCTGCTGATATATAAATAATAGTTTAATATTATTTTTGAGCCTTATCATGCGTATAAGGCAAGCGAATGTTGGTCTCATATGTGACAATGGTGAACCATTTGGATCTGACTCCACTCTACATTGAATTGCAGTATATGGCAATCGAAAATTGCATGCAATAAGAGGACTTCCAAGCCATTTTTACTAAATTAAAGGGGACCAAGTTAGCTTAAAAACATTTTAAGTTAGTAGAGTTTTAGAACTGACTAAATTAATGTATGACAGTTACAAAATAAAATTAATAAAAATAGTTTGAAGGTTTTTTTTTTCAACCGTAGCCCGCAAACGGCCTTGCCTTGTTGATGTAGTGTATAGTATTGTAGTGATGGTGAACTCGCTTCAACACGACTTGAAATCAATTCGAGTCAACTTGAGTTGAGATAGCTACTCGGTCTGTCAACTCGGCTCAATTCGAGCTGAATTCAACTCATTCACTTGCATACTGTTAAACCGATCTAACTACAAATATTTTTTATTTGAAAAAAGCAGGCTGTGTAGTATGCTGCTACGAAAAAAATATTTAAAATAATCATTATACTTTCCAATTTCTATACGAAATTTTAATAAGTTTTATATCTTATTTAGATATGGCGAACTCGGTTCAACTCGAATTGAATTCAACTCTTTCCTTCTCATCTTTCTCACTTTCCTCCAGCCTCTATTCCTTTCTAACAAAGAGCATTGCATTTTATAGGCGGAATCGCCTGAGCTTTGGCTTATCATGAAAAAAAATCTCGTGCATATTTCTACAGACTCATTCACTTGTTTACAAGTGTGCGAATCTGTTTGAAAAATTATTATTATTACCACTTTGAAAAATTTTTGATTGTTTTATGTATTGCTTCTCTCCAGAAAGTCAGACCAGTATTTTTATTAACTTTTCAGGCACTTTATTTTCTTTATTGAGCAGCAAAACAATGGCTCCTGCAAGAAAAAAATCAATTCCTTGGGAAACTTTTGATTTGCCTATAGATGGAAAAGTGAAGTCTAAAAATATTCCGATATTCATAAATATAATAGAAATATGGGCACGCATATAAACCAAATCAAGAAAAAACATCCAGCTGAATACAATAGACTGATTGAAAATGATTTACAAAGCAATCAGGCGTCAACATCGTCGAGTAAAATGATAAAAGGTAATATTTTCAACGAATCATCACCAACGTCTGGGGTTGAGAATGAAAATCAGCCACAAAAGCGTTTCCCCAAACAATTTTATTTGAAAAATCTGAAGATGATGCGTTGATTAATTTAATAGTCACAGGCTTTCAAGCTCAAATTATTAAAAATTAACTTCCTAATCGTGGAAAATTGGCGGAGATGTTATAGGTTAGACACATTGAGTCAAAAGCCTTAAAAAAAATTTGCAGGAGGTTGCCTATATTACTTAAACCTCAGAAATTTGGTTTTCAGATAGCAATAAAAGCTTTATTAGAGTGATAGCACATTTTATAGAACCAGACACGATGATATTGAGATCACTCGTTATGTCCACTATAGAAATGCTAGATAATCATATGACTGAAAATATAGCAAACGCCAATTGACAAATATTAAACGAATTGGAAATTAAATCAAAAAAAGTCACCATCGTTACAGACAATTCTGCATTATTGAAGAAAGTAGTTAGTGAGTTTTTGAAAAAACAAAACCATTTGTGTGTAGCTCATACGGTCAACTTTGCGGCCAAAGACTGTATAGAAAAAGAAAGTGTTGATTTAGAAATAATAATCAAATACTGCAGCTATTGAATAACACCTTCAATTGCCCACTTCTGGTACATTACCGCTATTGGAATCACTTCCACCTAATCTAGACTCTAATGAGTGGTTCCAAGTAGAAGGCGTCGTACCGCTTTTGCATTCTTTTGAATTTGTCTGTAATTTTATATGCTGAAAAATATCCTTATTTTTTTTCTATTATACCTCGTGTATTTGGGCTGCAAATGGTTATAAACTCCAAAGCCCCAGCAACAGATTCAGGCAGAATTGATAATTTGGGGATCTGTAGAGAAAAAAATAATAGAAACAACCAAAATAAACAAAAACTTGAATTGTCATATCTTGACAGAAGGGGTGATCCATTTCTATTTGAGAATGAAAAAATTATATTTAAAATGACACTCAAATATCTTTGTATACCAGCAACTTCAGTTCCATCTCCAAAGCCGTCATTTTATATAAAAATAGAAGAAACCGCTTAGCTCCTAAAAAAAGTGTTGAAATACTCTTCTTTAATAGCATCCAAAAGGCGGATTAATCTTATTATTTTTATAAACAGCGTAAGAATTAATTATAATCAATAAATATGAGTACTTAAATAAAATAAGTTTTTCATTTTTGGTTTTTTATTTGATTTTTGTAAGATTTGGTTTGTGCATTTTTCAGTAATTGTTTAGCTTAAGGACTTCACCTCAAAATTAAGCTTAATGGCTTCATCTCAAGCATACTTAAAGTAAGGAAGTTAATGCTGATCACCTTGATGCACATACATATGTTGGACGCAGAAAACATGTCTTCATAACTATAGACGACGCAAGTTCCGGATATATATTTTCAAAATCCATTAGGTGATTTTATTACAATAGGTATTATTTGAAGAGTAATTAAAAGCCTAAAAACAAAAACTGGCTTTACATTAACTGCCTCTAACCTGTTTACATTCAATATATGTATATGTTTATTATTGTTATTTTTATGTGACTCTCCCTGATTCAAAATTTATAGCATTCTTATAAATGAAACGAACACTCATATTTTTCCAACAACATCGGTTTGTTCCACTCGGTTCAGGTAACTCAAATTGACATGGCTCACTTTGGTTTCGCTTAGTTTTCAACTCGGTCAGCTCGATTTGGTTGAATTTTCAACTCGGCTTGGAATATTTCCGAGTTGACACATCACTAGAGTATAAATTGCATCTTCACTAGTTTTGAGTAAGCGTTGTGTTTCCGTTCAAATTCCGCATTTAATATCCATATTAGTATAAAAGATACAATTTATAGTCAAAGACCTCGTATTTTGTTTCCAAAGTGCTCAGATAGATGACCAAAACAGAAAGGTTCTTACTTTCCATTTCGAAAAGCTCTATAAAAATACTTCATTTCGTTTGTCAGCCTCTTTACATGCAATACGTACATATATAATATGTGGAGGCTAAGTACCTAGGGATACAGTGAGTTTTTTGGTCAGACCGAGCTAAGTGCAGAAATGTGTAACTAATGTGTTATAATTTTCTGTGGAACAGGGATACCACTTCTAGTCATTACCCATATCTAGGCAGTTATTTTTGTGATGCATACCTTCTTAAAGTTTTTTTTTAATTTTTGATGACAAATTTTTATTGAAGTCATACGGCTTTACATAAAAAATTTCAGCTTTTTATTTAAACTTTTTTCTGTGAGCATCTCATTGCAGTCATTTGCACGTGTTGTCACAACAACAATTTGATGTCAACAGACGCATTACGGCGCCTTTACGACGTCATCAATGTTAATGAAGTGATGATGCGAAAAATAACCCTTTTTAAAGCCGCAATCAGATGTCAACTGGTAGCTAAAATACTCGTTATATAAAAGTAAGCAGCAACAAATATTTTCATAATAAAAATGAAAGTGTTGCAGTACGCAGCCAAGATAAAGAAAACAAATCACAAAACCAACAAAAAAAAAAAAAAATGAGTTCGCTGTTACAACTTTACGTCATGTTTTTATAATCCAAGAACCGCTGAATGCTCCCCTTCGGTTTAGCAGCAGCAAGGATTTCGCATTGATGCTACGGTTACGGCGCAGTTACCCGACCCGACAAAGAGGCCCAATTAGTTGGTAAACATTCTTTTCTCTTTATGTTTTTTTTTTTTTTGTTAAAATTTTAATTTTTCACTTTATATGCAGGCGTAGTCAGTCAGTAAGCAACGGACACCTGAAAAAGAGAGAGTAGCAGGTGCTTAATGCAACACTACTGAATTACGTTTATGGTGCTTAAAGGTACGAATGGTGGTGGTCGAAAGTAAAACAGCACCGGAAATGACGTTGGTAGCAGCAGGTGGAATTTTATAGTTACGTAGAAAATTTAATTAGGCGCCCCAAACATCTAGGAGGCAACAGCCTCACAGGAATCACTGAAAGCGAATTCACACTTTGCTGCGCTTTAGGTGTAAGGCAAAAGGATTAAATATAAAACATTTTCACTTGTCCGAATATTTTGACCAGCAAAATTTTAATATTTTTCTTGTTATTTATTAACAAACACTTAACGTGGAGGAAACAGTGATGGGCTTTTTTTTTTCAATTCAACTTTGTTGCCTGAATTTAAGTTTTTAAGTAAGTTTTGATAAAATTAATTTTTAAATTATCTATGTTGAAATAATTTGAACCAATCACTTTAACTTTAAAATTATCAAGATCTTTAATTCCCCAAGCCAATATATTTAAGGCAAAGGTTATAAAATTTCTAGTGGGTCGAATAAAAGTGACCTTGTTATCGTCTTCATGCTCAATGAAATTATTTTTGAAATCTCTTGAACAAACTTGAGACTAGTCTCCTGTGGTGACAACAGGGCTACCAAGTGCACGAGATTGTTCCGGCCTGGCCGGGAATTTAATTTTCGAGGACCTGGTGGGTGCAGAAAAATTTCTGAAATAACCGGGAGTTGGACTATTTTGTGTGACATGAACTTAAAAAAGTTTCCATACAAAAATCTTTTACTATTTTATAAATTTATTTTTAATATTGCTAGCCAAAAGAAAAAAAGAAGAAATCAACATTTTTCCAAAAAAAAATTATACCTATTTATTAATATATTAATTTATTTTTTACCATTTTAGGAAAAAGTGTTCTTGAGAAGGCCGGGAATTGCTACTGTACGGCTCGCTAACCCTAACACTATGAACACCAAACTGAGAATGGTACACAAACAATATTGAGGTTATAGAATTCGGGAAATTTCCACTAATGAAATCGCATAAATTTTGTTGTCGTTATGAAAATAAATGTAGTGCAAAAGTTTCTTCTTATAATTTGGGTCGATTGACTTGAATAAAAAAAAATTCATGTGAACAGAGACTAAAACTTAATATTCTATTTCATGTTAAGTCAAAATCGTGCTAAGGAATTCAACAGAATTGGTTGTACTCATAACACTCTTTTTAAAAATTATTTCGTATCAAAGAATAATAGTGTTATAATTTGACTTTGAACTTGCAGGACTAGTCAATCTTTAGTAGTTTTAAACCTAACTTTAGGATATTATATCTATAACCACAACCCCTTATAGAAACTTTTATAACCATTTTCTAAAACACTTCCCTGATAAGTATAATACCACCATGAATACTTTTTAAAATTAATTTTTGTTTAGCTCTAGACTGCATTATAAGTAATATTTTCTAGTTTCCAATCCATTCCATTCTTCATCCATTCTTTGGAGAGCCAATCATATAACTTAAATATCATAGTAACTGCATTTTGATAGCGTGATAAATGTTTAAAGAGAAATTTACCCGCGATAAGACAATTACAAAACCAAAACACTTGAATTCGTTGGCTGACATTGGAACTCATATCATTTATGCAACCGCACCAGGGTTGCTAAAACAAAATTTGCAAATTATTAAAACTTAGTATTAAAATCATAATTTTTGAAAGAAAACTTCTTTCAAACATGGTAACTAAGATAAATAGTTTGTTTAATATATGGTCACAGCATAATGATAATTTGCTATCATCGGTCAACACAGCATGGCGATTCGAAAAAAAAATATTAATTTACGCTTGACTTTCAAAGGAACATTTATATTTTGATTATCTAATAGGTATCCAAAAAAGGACATCTTTTGGTTATATTTGTTTCCATATTAATAAAGAAGGATATATTGGATCAATTCTCATACATATCACCAAAATTTTTAGTTTTGATCTGTTATTGTTTCAAACAAACATTGCTGCTTAATAATGAATACTCTTCGATACTAATTCCAGGCAATTCTGTTAAAAAGTTTTCTAAAATTCAAAAAATTAATAGATGTTGAGATCCCATTTTGGTTTTGACGCACTTTGTGTAAATTTAAAAGGAAAGGAATTATCGAAATTGAAATATACGCCAATTTTTAAGTTAATATCAATATTTCATTTACAACCCAAAAATCTGGTCGCTTACGGCGGACATTGTCACGCCAGTGCTTTATATTAAATATTATTTCTTATGTACCGTTTGAAGATAAAAAATTAATTTTGATGAAAAATAAATTTTGTTTCATTTAACAATTCTGGATACTTTTTATCAAAAAGAAAATTTAAATTTAAAAATTTTTGCAAAATGCTAATTAATTTTCAGCATTCTCAAGAAATTTTTTTTTTTTGAAAATGATATTCATTCAATTTTCTAAAGAATTGCTATTACGACAGTTTATTTGCTAACCAGATAGTTTAACTTTCAAAGCTGTTTCCCCGAGCACTTTGTTTGTGCGCTTCGAATTTCTAAGTGGAAATGGTTTCCATAACATGAAACTTTAGAGTGAAACTACTTGAGGGACTTTTCATCGTTACAGACAAAGTGAGGAAACATTGATATTAAAATGCATTAAGGCTATAAACACTCAATTCTGATGTTGTAAAAAAGTGCATGGATTATTGAATTGGACAAGTGTTGAGTGAACAAAATATTAGGTAGGTTCAATATGTCGTTTTTTTTTTATAAAATTTAAGTATGTAAAATAAAAATATGGATTTTTTAGACCAGTTTACAAACGACACCTATGTATTTTTAATCTATCTGCTTGAAAGTTAGGATAAAGGCAGCATGAGAATGGTACACAAACAATGCTTCATTGGGAGTAGCTGAACTGTGGACCTCCATCCGGTAAAAATTAATTCAGTATTAATATCCCAAAAAATTAATTCAATTTTTAAAGCGAATCTAATTTATTTTATTACATTATTATTGCCAATTAAAGTTCAATACTCGAAGATAAGGCAAGAGAACATCTTAGAAGCGCCTAGCTATCTTTTGCTTTAGATGCTTGTCATTCGCCATAATTGCATTCTTATTAATATCCTTGTCCATAGATATTTCCTTTTCTATACCTGCGTTCATCCTACTCCTCTGATGAATATAGGAATTGGAGACTTCTCTTCATTTGATATCTTTTTTCTGGATCCATTGCTATGTTCGTGATCCTTTCTTCCCTACTGCCACTAACAGTATTTTCGTCATCCGAAGATAACAATGTGGGTCAGTGTTGGTATGTCGCAATATCCAGAAAAACCTCGTTTTAACAACTATTTAAACGTCCTAGAATTAAAATTTAATAAAAATATGGAACGAGTTGTTGTGCTACTTTGATGTAAGACACAAATTTATGAGTATAATAATTTTACTCAGTTTGAGCTTTGAATACGCTCTTTTCAAAAACTCCATTTGGTCACATAGTGACATGCCAACACTGATGTGGGTAAATAAGGGCTTGGTGAGCATTTTTTCAGTTGATCATCTATATTTCACTTATTTTGAATTCGAGGCAATAACACACATCTTTGAAGTTAACATAAATATCGTATCCGCAACTTTTATTTTGCTTGATAACCCAATACCTTTTACCAATCCTGAGCCCTTGGTAATGTTCCCAACAATTCACCTCCAAACATGTTCCTTATATCATCTGCAGTTTATCGCTATTACCCTGTGGTTGAATCGCAGGGTTCGAGCTCTGTCTTTTGTGACTGTGGCTACAATGTTATGCCTCACAGTTAACTTTTATTGTGGTAAAAATATTTTCTATTTCATCTACAGCTGTTATTTTGTTGTCAGTTCGAAATGTAATATGTCGTTTAGTACAGATCTATTCATGGTTAAGCAGGTGATAGAAAATTAAATTAGATAATTCCAAAAGAAAACTCAAGGTATATAAATAAATAAACAAACATTTAATCAGTACATGTTTCGTAGCAAATTTTACCACACTTGATGTGAGAACGTTTTGAGTTAAACACACACTGAACCAAAAATGTACATAGATTTTTAAGAAAAAGTTTCTTCAAATTATTTATGTATTTTTACTTACACAATAAATAAAAGTTCATATGAATGAAGAAACGTTCCATAATATTAGATTTATCATAAGAATTGTTTCTTATGAGTTTAAGTATTCGATTCATAAAGTTATTGAGTAAACATAAGAAAAAGTTGCTTATGATCTAGGTTTTCTTTCTTAAAATTCAAGAAATGTTTATATTTCAGCATACGTTTAAAAAATTTGCTTATAATCTAAAAAATTTTTCTTATATCCTGAGAAATATATGTTTCTCTGCCCTTCCGACAAACAAAATGTTCTTTTCATTTATGAAAAGATTTTTGGATCATAAGAAGACTTCCTTAGCGAACACAGCCGTTGTCATTCTCTTTCTGTATAATCAAATTTGAAGACATTGCTGGTTGCACATGGTTCGTCTAAGGAGTATATTCGTGATAATGAAATAAATACTTAACAATATAATAAAAAAGAAATAGAAGAAAAATGTTTGAAGAAAAAATCCTTTTTGACGAGAACAGTGGTACTATAAATCTAGAAGGTGGGCGTTTTGATCATACACATACATTGTCCAAAGGTAAACCCCTCGATGCAATACATTTTAAGTCTCGATGTGCTCATAAATATTAATTTTCAGAGGAAAAAATTACTGTAAACGCTTTAAAAATATTGAAACATCTATGCTGGAAAATAGGCGACCGAGCTGTATCTGAGCATCACTATGAGGAATGGAGGAAGTCAATATATTGCCCATTTGAATTTGTAGTTCGTCCACGCCTCCATAACAGCACTGTCAAATTCGAATTGTTGAAGCCCATCATCTGCATATGGTACTGAACTATCTCTCTTGACGGCCTGAGATGGTTCTAGGCCAACTAATTTTCAGGATCCGGCGAAGATCCGGATCCGGTTCGTGAACACTTTTTTATTCTGTAGAAGGGCGCTGCTTGTCAGCCAAGTTTCACAGCTGTAGCAAAGAACTGGGTTCACATTTGACTCAAAAATTTTGAGCTTCGTGGTCATTGACAGGAAGAAAGATTGCCAGACATTATGAAGTTGAGCAAAGGTGCATTTTGCTTTGTTTATTTTAGCATGGACATCTTTAAAGATACTGACATATTTTACTTAACTACTTCCAATAAAATTTTCAAGAAAACGAAAAATGCACAATTTTGATAAGAATTTTAGACTTTTCTGTCCTCTTCTTATGTTTGTTAGTACAGTATAGAATATTAAAGTTTATAAAACACATTAGTTGCATAATATATTCGTTATTAGAACTACCATCAAATTACTTATATTTGACCACGTAGCTACATGCGCGACTTAAATATTTTTCACTGGAACTTAACTTTTACCAGGATCATACATTATTAAGCAATCTCAACTTGGGACTCGTCTGCAACTACATAATTGTCACGAATCTGATAAGATGAAAGCAATGGCTCACATATGCATTCATGTATCTGACATTGCTCAACTCTAGCGAGCTACAGAGCAACATTTCTTTACCAAGCATTTTTCACATTTCTTAAAAAAATATCAGTTGTCCATCTTTCTGATCTAAGAACCAGATGCATAGCTACATATCGAACATTTAAAAAATGAGAAATCCAAAAGTTACCAGTAGTGACCAAATCCATAGTAAACCCAAACTAGAGTAAAATGAAAAACATTTATGTGGAACTTCAAGTACCGCAAAAGGAGCATCTGCTGCACGTCATGCGTAAATTGCACTCGCATAATAAATCAAAAAACATGCCGCGCCATACAAGCAACAAATTATCGAATGCCAATATTCAGTTACGATATAAATAAAACGTTGCACAAGTAGTGCAATTCATTTTGGCTACTCCTCTGTTCCAATAAAAACCATATACGAAATGCAACAAATACCAATAAAAGTTGCAGTAACAAGGGCACAACAGCAACAGCAGAAAGGAAATTCCAATTCAACGATGCCTCCTGTCCTTAGTGTAGCAGAATGAACGGTTGTAATTGTGAGAGCTCCATGAATTCAGCCAAGTCAAGTGGAGTTATGCCAAGCGGAAGGCAAATTTAATACAAAATTATTGGTGAGGTCAATAAATTTGTGCTGTTTTTCATTAAAATCGCAGTTGGTGCATGGCTTAGTTCATGTCGTGACTCCTGCTGTGACTACCAATATAAAAAGGATTTTCCTTTTCATGTTCTGTCATGTTGGATGTGACAGAACATTTTATTGAAAATATATTGATATTAAAAGTTGAAGAGTTCCAGTAATTCGGTTTATTTGTTCGTTTTTAAATGTCTGACATATTCACATAGTGGTGTCAATTGAGTAGGGCTGGGGAGGGCATTGGCCCCCCCAAAGGTCTGATACTAGTTATGATTCAATACATCAATTCAATAAAACCATCTAATAATGCTGAGCTGAGTCAAAAATGTCTGAAGATTAGCTAAGCGGATTTGGCTCAATTAATATATGTATGTACATTCCGATGTCGAAATAAATGCACAAAGAATAGTGGACGAGTTTTTTTATTTCAGTAACTCGTAGAGTAAACTTCTTACATAATGCTAACTAATTACCAAGTCAGAACTGATGGATGTATGAATATTAAAACGATAAGAAAAAATCGATTGATGGAAATGTTAAGGTGTCCTAGTCTGGAACGGTTCCATAACATGTTAAGTAAGCTACTGTAAGGTTTTAGCCAATTTATTAGGAATTAGAGGTCGCGAATTTCATCTGAAGTGCTCTTGAAAATGTTTAACGTTCCTTGGTGCTGATAAAATCAAACAAAATGTTAGTTAACTTTCAGAATACAAGTCAGAGGACTTATGTCTTTCATATACTTATATTGAGTCGCTGAATAAGATAGAACCAGTAATTTGGCTCGAAAACTTTTATTTTTTGTGATATTCACTATATTGCATGGAAAATAAAATTGAAAAAAAAAGAATTTTTTTTTTGTTGACTTGCTAACTAGTCAAAAATTCTTAAGTGTGACCCAAAAGATATTTGAATACAAGGCCCATAAATAAAATCAAAAATAAAAAAAGTTATGTTTTCGTACTATAAAAAAAAAAAAAAAACTCTTTTGGGCCTAAAAACTAGTGAAAAATAATTTTTATATATTTTTATCTCATGGACTTTAAAAGGATATAACGCATATGTATATACTTACTATACAGACATAAGCATATACATATGTTTACATAATATATTTATAAAACAATTTCTGCATTTTTGTATTTTGTGTATGCTTTGTAATCAAAAATACTTTTTTTTCGAACTTCATAGCCTGACATGAAATATCCGAGTTAAACCCCACCTTCCACCCGGATGATTTCTGCGCACGGGCCTAACTGGCCTCTTGCGTTTTTAATTCCTGGTACGTTGTATTTTTTAACTTTCACTACAAGTAAAAATGCATCTGTTGATATTAGAGCTCATCGTATATCTGAGGGAGTAGGATTAGCAAACTTATACTTTATTTCAGTGCATGTACTTAGTAACTAAAAACTTTTAACTGTTCCATATGGAGTTTGACCTTATAACTCTTAGATTTCTAATCAAACTCACTACCATCTAAGTTGTTATATCATATTTCTGGCAGAAAAATTATTTGCAAAAATTGTATTGAATCAATAAACGATATCGTCACGCATTTGCAATACGTATAAATGCATAATTGTCTGAAGCCAAATATTGAGGTCGTTTTAATAATAGAAACTTATTTATTTTGTATCCGTATATACTCGCTATAAACAGAGCAGTAAAGCAAGTAGCTCAATTTAATATGTGTTCCCAATTTATTTCGTTCGGAGTTGTGGAAATCAATTGAAATTTATGTATGTAAATATGTCTAAAAAATACACTTGGGTATATACACACACATTCTCGTATGTAAAGAGTGTCGCAATAAGAGTTCTTTTTTTTATTTAAAATTAAAAACACGTACCCTTTGAGCGAGTCATGATATATCTATTGCATTGTAAACAAGTGCCGATTATATATGGAATGAAATATCCGCAAATGACTCTGATGAAAGGCCATTGCTCTTTTTTTGATGAAATTTTCGATGACTTTTTCACAAAGATCTGGCTGTATCTCACCAATGACGAGTTGAATCTCGGCCTTGAGCTAAGAAGCTCTTTCTGGTTTATTCACATAAGCCCGAAATTTCACAACATTCCAAAGAAATACGTCGCGCTGCGTTAAATCGCATGATCTTGGTGGCCAGTTGACATCAGAAGTTCGTGAGATAAATTGGTCTGGAAATCGTTGCCACAATAAATTGATTGTTTCGTGTGCAGTGTGGCAGGTGGCGCCGTCTTGCTGAAATCACATATCGTCCAGAATCATATGTTACAGCTGTCTAATTTCATAGTTGTCGCTTGCACGAAAACAAAATTTAAAAAGTGTACTCTTATTGGGACATCCTTATATAGAGAGACACTGTAATTTTTTTTGTGGCTAAGAACAAACTCGGTTGGCTTAGTTTGTTGTTTAATTTAATAGATAATTTTGAAAAAATTTTTTGAAATACAGTACCAATAATATACAAAGAAAGCATATCTGCCTGGCTTGTACCGTGTTCAAGAATGCTTTGGTAACTGGTGATATTAAGCAGTAGACTTCTTGAAAGTAGAGTTGTTGGTAACGACTCTTGAGAATTACATACATAATTTCTTTTGAAAGTTTTGATAAAAAATATTGCATACGGACTGGGTCAGAAAAACAGACTAAATTTCGTATCAAGATTTAGTTCCGAACAGCGGATATGATCCTGACACAAACAACAAATCAGGACCGTAGTAAGGTTTTTAGTATTGTATTCTGATGAGCAACCGATCAGATAACTGGATCAAGGCATACCGTACTGTACCCTGATCAGGAACTGATCAGATAGTCGCATTATGGAATATTTGAACCGGATCTGATCATAATCCGTAAAACCTGAACTAATTTCTAGTCTGATATCTAAAATCTTGAGCTTCATCCACTATGCTGGTGTCTCTTACAGAGTTCAATACTTAAAATGGATTCCTAACAGATTCACTGCCAATATGGTACCAATACCATTCGTCATCACTCAGATGAAGATGAGCACGAATTGAAGCATAACTTGTACAGATCTCCTCCAGTAATATGCTGATAATGCTAAACTTCATTAACAGGAGACTCTCGCTACAAAATGCGCGGGGTACTATATCGTGGCCACATCATCGCACATTGATCATACAAAACATCTTTTTACTATCCGCAGAAAAGCATTACATGATACAACAACATCTCAAAAAACACCTAATAGGTTTTGTTTCAATATTGGACCCGTAAGTAAATTATCACTGAGTGATTTCCAATCAAAAGATTTGGCGGAGCTATCTCTGCTTTGTCGCCAGACTATTTTCTTTAAGCATGGCGTGGTGCGCACTTTCAGATGAATGGTGCATTTTATTGTTCGGGACGAATTATATATGGTCTAGCGGCATAAGCTCATTCAAAAATTTAAAACAGAGAAGCTTTAAGTCAGAATTTTATTTAAATTTTGTTTTTATCGGCAACAGTCATTTTAAAGCATCAGGATAGGATTTACTAATACCAAGGATTTTAACAAACGGATAGTCTCAAGTTCTTTCATATTCAACAATCAAATATGGTGTAATAATATTTGCAATGTTTTGTGTATATCGACTCCAGATGGGGTTTGAGTCATTACGTGACAGACGCTAGTAGCCATCAACTTAAAATCTTTTATAACATGGCTATCTCTCAAAAGATTAAAAATATAAATAACTTTGAGTCAATAAAGAAGGACAAGTTTTGCCGATCATATTAATAATCAATGGCAAAAAAAGTGGTTTGAATTTTTATAGGGCTTTTTAATGTAGCCCACAGAACCAAACTTTCAATTTTTATCTCGCATTAAAAAATTGGCTCCATAAGTTCCATAAATCATGAAAACATACATATAACAGGTAATTTTTGGCTATTTGTTTTTTCAGTGTAAATTTTTTGACACCCCACGCGTGATTTTTGACACTTTTTATGCTTAGTAAGGTTTGCCATATTACCATAAATAGACTAACAATGGAACAGCGCTCGCAAACCGTTGAGTTTTATTATAAAAGTTCGTGCTCTGTATGTGAGAAATGTGAACATCCATTTTTTTATCGAAAAATTTTCTTCAGAGACGAAGCTCATTTTTGGCTCAATGGGCTCAATGAAGAGCAGTCAGAGGCAGTTCAAGAGCTGCCAATGCACCCTAAAATATGCACTGTTTGGTGCGATTTTTGGGCCAGCAGCATCATTGGACCGTACTCTTTCAAAAATAATGAAAACAACACAACGTTACAGACAATGGAGCAAGGTACCGTGCTATGGTTACTATACCGACTTTTTGCCCAAAATCGAAGAATTGGACGTGGTTGACATGGGGTTGCAACAAGAAGGTGCCAAATGCCATACGGCACGCGATACCGTGGACCTACCGAATGGCGAGTTTGGTGAGCAATTAATCTTACGTTTTGGAGCAGTACACTGTCCACCAATACCAAGCGATTTGACTTCACTAGACTATTTTTTGTGGAGCTACGTGAAGTCTCTCATGTATTGAGACAAGCCAGCTTTAATATCAGCCCTGGAAGACAACATTACAGCTGCTATTGGTGCGATACCGGCTGAAATGCTGGAAAAAGCATGCTAAAATTGGAGCTAACGGATGAAGCATCTCAGGCGTAGCCACGGGCAACGTTTACATGAAATAATCTTTAAAAAGTAAATGAAAGGAATTGATGTATCGCTCCAAGTAAATATTTTATTAAGAAATCTCCCGTTACATGTTTGTGTATGTATGTATGTACACAAAAGTATGCCACCATTTTCTTGTTATTTCAGTCATTTTCAGGTTAACTTGAACAATACATAAAAACCTAACAAAACATGGCACTAAGAGTGAAACAATAGAGTTAGTTGCAAATCAAATTTGTGTTGATGTAAGCAAAAATTTTGGCATTGTTGATGTTCTTTTGTTTATCTCGGCCTATTTGTCTGTTTGCTTGTTAAGCAAAGTTGGCAAAAAAAAAGTTTTTGCTGGTGAAATGTCGCAAGATATCAGAGAAAAGTTGCAAATAGTACAAGAAAAACAAAAAATCGGGCAGAAGTGATTCAAAATACATATGTACATGCGTTTCGTATATATGTACTTACATATATCCATTATAAAAAACATTTCTGGCCTGTGATAAGTACGAATGAATTAAACAGTCTACTTTCGAGCGACTGATTGAGGTGGGGATAGAAGGGACTATAGGTCCGGACCCGAGCTCAAGTGGGCCCCCAAAAAGTGGAGTATTAAGCTATGGGCTTGAAATATGACTTTGTGGTGTTTTTAGGAGATGAAACAGGAGGCCTTTTTTTTGTCACATCGTTTATACTATTGAAGGTCCTTTTACATATTTTAAGCGTTGCAGCGGGAAAAGATATTTAAATTTAGAATGACCTTGATAAATTTTTTTTTGCTCATCGCTACCTAATTTTTCTTACATTTGTAGGAAACTAAAGTTGTCACCTATTGTGATCATAAATTCTTTGTTTTAGTAGTGGCCCACTTCTATTTTGAGCCCCAGACCTCGCAAAGTCATAATCTGTCTGAGCACTTTTTTTAATGTCTCTTAATTCTTCCTGATACTTTAAGAACAGCTGTGCATAAATGATGAATGTACGGCTGTTATCCGACCATTTTATTTCAGACTAGCTTAAAGCATCTAAGGAAAACTCAAACCAGATTTTGTACCCAGCCCGGGCTTTTACACTTTATAAACCCAATATGCACATATCAATATAAAAAATGTATTTTTATTTAATATATTCACTGATACGATCATTAAAGTCGCTTGTTTCTCGATCCAGTGGGCAGTGTTCCTACAATGGAATGAAATCTAATGTATATAAGGAAAGTGGATTAAGCCTCTACCACAATTTTACAAAGTTTGAGTTATGTGAATAAACCAAAAACCTTCGGTCTAGATACTTATTTTTGTGGCCATGATGAGCTTTTAGTTGGGTAGGGACCAGAAGAGTTGAAGCAAAAATCATAGCAGCTTCGGTAATTTGATTTATTTTGATGCAAATTAACATCCGGTAAAACAGCCTCATTAAGCTTTTTCTAAGTTGGCGAGCTATAAAAAGTCAAGATACTTTTGAAGAATATTTCTGAAATTAGCTTTCAGATTTTAAGTTTTTCACTAAATTGCTAAATTCTGTCAAAAAAATCGAATAGAGAAAGGGCTTATAAGACGTACAATTAGTACTAATTGCGACCCGAGCCTTCAGTACATAATAGATTTGTAATGCGATATGTAAGGTTTGCATAAGATATATGAATGAGGATAGTTTTCATTAAGTTGGCTAAGACCGTGATTGCTCATGACATGCTCGATTTTAATGTTACCAATTTCAGCATTAAGACTATGGCCTGTTCCCTTATCGAGGCAATTGCGATAAATTATCTGTAGAGCTCGTATTTTTTCTCGAGCTCAACAACTTTTATGGCGGTATTTGCTTGTACTATTCTTAATTTTCTTAAGTTAAATTGTGCTGTGATAGTTCTGGAGCAGATCGGTGTACTCCATGAACGATCGTGATGCTTCGTTACTTAGCAGAAATCTTACGCCTTCAATGTGGAGCATATTATGTCCGGAGTACATGCATTTTTTGCCTGAGGAGGTGACGCGTTTTTCTTTTTTTTTGTTTCGCTTTCCTTGCCCAGCGATATTGACTGAGCTCCAAAATGTCAAGCTTTGAGCACTGCGATTCGAGGAAGTTCTAGTGAATATGGCCACTTTGAAGGCAATATATATATATATATCTTGCAGTAATTTTTAAATTAAATCCAGTCTAAATTAGATTCAGTTGTTCTTATTTTTTTTTCTCTTATTGCTCTTATATTTGGTTCTCATTTTTTTCTTATTTTAAATTATTGAAGTATAATTTTTTGCTTCTTTTTTGATTTTTTATTTTTTTTTAAGACAATATATTATGTTATGTATTAATTTTGAAAATTTATCAATCCAAGTTCACCCCACACAGTATATTTATCTATATAGCCTTTAATTACTTATATGAAGTGCATTTTGCGCTATTTTTATTTTTTTTTTTTTCTAGAAAAATAAAAAATTAAAAAATGTCACTAATTTTTTCTCATTAATAATTTAATTATGCTATTGGAATCATTGTAGTAATCTTAAGAACCATTGTAATTCATAATGAGAAAAAAATAATAAATGAAATGAAATGAATATTATACGGGTCCTAATGTTCCTTTATTTTGTTATAGTTTCTGTAGTAGTTTATTGAACGAGAAAAATGAATATTATAATTTTTGCATTTGTAAATTAAATTACACAGCCGCATATTTTGGGTCAGACGCTAACCCAGAAGGCATTCCCTTGTAGTGAGACAAATCCCGGATGCAAAAGGGTGCGTAGGGTCTTTAGTTTGATCATCTTATTCCACGAGGAATATCCCTGTGGGCTTCTTGAATTATACTGATTACTTAAGAAAATGTCATATGTTAAGTGGCTATGCGACAGCTGAAAGTAGTATCGGTTAAGGGCATGTGCTATTCGTTTTAATTTCTTTAAATCGCTTTCAGTGTGTGTACGAGAAGAGGACATTTTGAATAACAAGGAAGAGTTTTGAAAAATATTGAATCATTTGAGGTTTGTGAGGAAAGTGTGGGTGCAAAATTGTCGTACTGTGTATTCTTATTGAAGATAAGAAGTCAGTACTTGTATGCAGTGTACGAATCGATCTACATATGGTTCGGTAATGTTTCTAATATTTGAATTTATTTAAAACCAACTCACAAACATTTTCTTTTAACATCCCCATTGGAAGGATGCAGTAAATTCAATCATTTTCATTATCATTTTTCTCATAAGGTGATACATTTTTCTGTTTTTGAATAACACATTTTTTTGCAAGACGGTGGCATCACTAATCCAATTTGCTTTTGAACGAAATAAACGATACAATTGCAAATCGTACCGAGCCAAAATACGGCACTCTATTTCTACATATTTATATGGTACATGCTTCGGTGCAAACATAAATGCAAAACAATTTCAAACCCGCGAAGAGCACAAAACCTTTGTTATATTGTACCTTACCCAATTTACATCTCCGTCGCGTGCTGATATTGTTTTGTGCTTTGGATTGCACACTAAAGAATATAAATATGGTTTCGTGATTTGGCTAGGTACAAAACGAAATGTTTTGTTTATTTTCGTAAACTGCTTGCATGTTCTCTACTGTCCCGAGACGATTTTGGTGTGTCTTGCTTGATATTTTATAATACTTAACTGCAATTATTGACCCATTAACATCACCACTTTTTGTAAGTCTTAGGTACATAAGTTAAGAACCTCTAATGAAAATGAATGCGGAATTATATTTACTATCAATAAGTCCACGAATTTTACTTTATTAAACTTTAAACAAAATTCAAACTGCTTTCATTCAGAATTTTTATATTCTTAGACTTTTTTTGTAATATAAACAATAAAAACAAAAGTATGCCCTTTAACCATAAACATATATACAATGTTATACATACATACATAATTATGTACGTTCTTACATACAAATGCATATGGGTCATTCCATCTATAATGGGCCTATAATTACCCTCATGTTTTTTAAATAGGCTGAAACTTTTTTCAGTGATTGGTCTATCATGTAGAAGATATAAAAAAAATCGATAAAATTTTTTTGACCAGTATTATTGCTTAAAAAAAAAGTTTCAAATTGTGTTAAAAAAAACTCGTACGTAAAACAAAAAAATTCATTGATAAATATAAACAAACCACCACAATCCAAATTAACTTTTATATTATTTTTAGGTAGATGTGTACTAGTTGATGACAAAAAAACTGCATATCTGAATAAATGAAGGCCTGAACAGTTTCTATGTGGTAAAATATAAAAAAATTAACCTTCCAAGAAAACATCACTTTCCCAAATGCTCCATCATTGATTTCAGCTTTTTTACGCTCGAAATTTTCAGAACATATAGGAATACCATCCCTGAAAATTTTATCCATGTTTTTTCACCCTCTTTGATTTCACAAGCATTTAAAGTTAAGATTTATGATTTGCAATGTAAATTGAAATATTGAGAATGAAAGCGAGAGAATAAAATTTGAATTGATTTCAGCTTTTTTAGGCTCAAAATTTTCAGAACATTCAGGAGTACCATCTCCGAAAATTTCATTCATTTTTGTTCACCTTATTTCATTTGACAGGCATGCTTGTGAAATCAAAGAGGGTGAAAAAACATGGATAAAATTTTCATGGATGGTACTCCTATATGTTCTGAAAATTTCGAGCGTAAAAAAGCTGAAATCGGTGATGGAGTATTTGGGAAATTGATGTTTTTTGGAAAAGTAAATTTTTTTATCTTTTACCACATAGAAACCGTTCAGACCTTAATTTGTTCAGATTTTCAGTTTTTTGCTATCTACTAGTACACATCTACCCAAAAATAATATAAAAGCTAATTTGGGTTGTGCTGGTTTGATTATATTCATCAATGATTTTATTTTGTTTTACTTGCGAGTTTCAATGCTTGTAAAATGAAATAGGGATAAAATTTTCAGGGATGGTACTCCTATATGTTCTGAAAATTTTAAGCCTAAAAAAGTTGAAATCGATTTTGGAGTATTTGGGAAATTGATGTTTTCTTGGAAGGTAAATTTTTTTATCATTTACCACATAGAAACCGTTCAGACCTTAATTTGTTCAGATTTGCAGTTTTTTTGTCATCTACTAGTACACAACTACCTATAAATAATATAAAAGCTAATTTGGATTGTGTTGGTTTGAATATATTCATCAAAGAATTTTTTTGTTTTACTTACGAGTTTTTTTTAATACAATTTGAAACTTTTTTTTTAAGCAATAATACTGGTCAAAAAAATTTTATCGATTTTTTTTATATCTTCTACATGATAGACCAATCACTGAAAAAAATTTCAGCCTATTTAAAAAGCATGAGGGTAATGATAGGCCCATTATAGATGGAATGACCCATATCATATGTAAATTACAGCAAAGTTTGCTTGCGCATGTGTTTGTGTAGTTAGGTGTCTCCACACCCTCCGTACATCTACATTCAGTTTGGTAGCTGAAAACAATGGGATGGATGTATTGCGTATTTTTTTATGTTAATTTTTGGTGTTTAATTGTTTTTTATCATTTCTACTTTGTGGTTTTCTTTTGTTCGGGATTTGTTTTCTCACATCGTCGATGTGAAAATATACCGTTGTTGGCTTCATTAAAATTTTCTTTTTTTTAGGCTATAGGGTTCAAAATTCAGTTGGCAACATATTCATTAAATTCTAACAATTTCATGGAAAACGTAAAAAATGGGAAAATATCAAATGTAGGAAATATAATACTGACCTTATTTTGCCTATGCCTTACATAGCATATGTACATATGCGAGTACATACATCTGCTTACTACATAGCAAGTAGTTAACATATTTTAATGCTGTATACTAATCGAATTAAAAGGTATTTTAAAATTAATTTTATGGATTAATTATAATTCAATCATATGACCACTGCGAAGCTATAAACCAATAAACAATTTTTTATAAATAACTTTTTTTTGTGATATATGGTCTTAACTAACTAAAAGTTTGGAAAAATATTTAATTTTAACAATTCATAGTCCTAGCCAGCATTCAGTTTTAGGTCGGTTCCAAACGGCTTATTGAGAGCTTTTTTATCCCAAGATATACTTTCAAGCATTGGCTGTCACCTACGAGAAACACAAAATATCCATACTTTGATGTAAGAAAATACTACAGCGAAGTGTTTGGATTTAGTATACATAACTATATATATCTTCAATATTGCATAAGATTTATTTCATATACTGGATTGCCAAAAGCTCTTGATTATGTTATAGTTGAATAAAGGCTTACTACCAAACTCGCCCGGAATCAAATTATACTTCATAAGTTGCTCGCTAACATTTATTTTCGTTTAAAGCCGAGCCAGAAAAAAAGACAGTTCTATCACCAGAGTCGATGTATCAAGCAATTCGCAAAGAAAACTAAATTTCGGAACTATATGCATTGAACGTTGAAATTTGTTGCCTACATCAGCTTTCAATATTTGAACGTTCCGAAAATTAATACTAAATAAATCTAATGCTGCGTTCATCGTAACTCGAGTGCTACAATGAGCTCTATCAGTTACTGACAGCTTTTTCATAATAACAAAAGGAATACGTCAAATTTAATGTGGTTGTTTAAGTTTTGTTGCAAAAAAAAAGGTTGAGTAGAGCCTTTGTTGAACACCGGGCGTACTCGAAAACAAATTTGAAATTGCAGACCGTTTGGTCCAATCGGAAACACTTACTACTTAACATCGATTGAGATGGTACATTTGCTTTGGGTTGTTCTTACCGAATGGGTGGTCACATAATAACAGAAAAACCACTAGACATACAGCAACCATACTTATACCATAGATAATAAGGACACTGAAAGGAAATGAGCTATGCGACGCTTCCGCATATAAGAAAAAAATCAAGTTTCAATCATATCTCATCAACTAATTGATGCGCAGATGAATGAGGCTTGGCACCTACTCATATGAAATGTACGGGCAAACTAAGTTTCAATGAAAAATAGGCGGTACCCTGCCTTCCATATGAGAAAATCTCAAAATTATTCATTATCGTCTCATTTATAAATTCAGGATTTTATATTCAAAATTCAATTTACGGACTTTTAAGTTTGAATGTTTTACTTAAAAATCAAGCGGTTCGGTTTTTTTTTTATTCAAATAAACAGCAATTTTCCGCGCTTGGTCATTACCACGGCCATTTGTCGGTTCCTTTACCTATCCTCCAATCGAGCCAAAAACTTCTTCAATCCAGTCTTTTTTATACAAGGACTTTAGCCAAATCAAACTCATCGCGACACTTAGCAGAAAGTGCAGAACAACGTCTGCCGAACCAGCTGGTATTCTATACAAAAACTCATTTGGTGATTAATTCCATTCAGACCTTATTGACGCGGAATTGAGAAAAATGTTTAATGAAACTTTTTCACTCTGAGAAGTAGTTTGAAATTTAATAATTTTTTTTTGTTGTTGAAAGTAATATTAAAGTTGTGATGAACTGAAACTTAAGCAATTACTTAACAGATTTGTTGAACTTCAGCAATTATCGTTTATACTGTCTGACAACTTTAGTAAAAAAGCCTCTTAAAATGTATAAACTTAAATGCTAAACATTAACATTAAAAAAATACAGAATTAATAAACAACATTAAAAATCATAATTTTAAGAAATCCAATACTTACGCTATCATCTCATATTTTGTTCAACCGTGCGTCTATACCAGTGGTTCTCAACCTTTTTTTCGACCAGGGACGACTATGATGTTTTTTTTTTTAGTAGGCACCATCAGATTTTAAGAATAATAGACTGTATTAATATTTCAATATACTTTGTTCAATATTTCAATATACTTTATTCAATATAATCGTTTAATTTGAGTAAAATGCATCAATAATAAAAAAGTAACAAAAATAAGGAAAATTAGATGTGAAATCCTCAATGTGATCTTTGAGTTTGCATATCTGTGAAATTCTGGGACTGATATTACTCTAAACTTTACGCATGTCAGTACCTACCTTCAATCGAGCACATCAGAGCACCTGAGAACGCTTAAAAACATTTTATGATGAGGACAATGAAGGAAAGTTAGAAATTAACGAAAAGAAAGAAATTATAAAAATTGGAAAAGAAAATGCATCCAGCTAAAGACGCATTTGTCGTGCCATTGAGAACAGCAATGAGCTGGTTGCATAAGCGGTAACCGAACTCAAAGAATAATTTGTTAATGCAAGCAATCGCATGTGTTAATAGCCATGCAAGAAAGTAGCAATCTCAAAAAACAACAACTCAATCTTTTGAGCTTTGAATTGGAAGAGAACAAATGCAGTTCCAATTAGTAATGTTTTTAAATAAGAGTTTAAATTAGATAAACAAATGGAATTACAAATTGTTTTTTATATCAAATACATATAATGAAATTTCTGAAAAATCTAAATTAATATCATTTTATAATTGGCATAATGCATTAAATTTGTTAGGGGGTGTTAGCTATGTTCCTAATCCTCTGGCTGTCGCTGAGTCGTTTTCAACTGATCGCTGATAAGAACCCCGTACTAAAAACTTCAAGGTCGGTGTTAGTTGGTTCACATTTGAAACCTATGAATCTGAAAAATAAGTAAAGGGTGTTTTTTTTAGAGGTATAGAGCTTCGAATTGAAATAAAACACAAGAAAATCGTTTTAATGTCCATCATTTGGCTTTATTGGAAGGATAATTTTATGCCATTAATGTTTAAATATGATTTCGGGCATGTGGCCGCCGCGGCTGGCTCGAATAAAGCCAATTCTACAGGTCCAATTTTGAACCACTTTTTCGAGCATATGGGGCCGTATGTCGGCAATAACGCCACGAATGTTGGCTTCCAAGTCCCCTAACGTTTCTGGTTTGTTGGCGTAGACGAGCGACTTCACATATCCCCAAAGAAAATAATCCAATGGTGTCAAATCACACGATCTTGGTGGCCAATTGACAGGCCCATTTCGCGAAATTATGCGCTCATCGAATATTTCCTTCAATAAATCGATTGTGACGTGCGCTGTGTGGCATGTAGCGCCGTCTTGTTGGAACCACAACTCATCCACATTCATGCCATCCAATTCGGGAACAAAATAGTCGGTTATCATGGCTCTATACCGGTCTCCATTAACGGTAACTGACTCTCCAGCATTATTTCGGAAGAAGTATGGCCCAATGACTCCACCAGCCCATAGAGCACACCAAACAGTCAGTTTTTTGTGGATGTAATGGCGTCTCAAGGGTCTCATGTGGATTCTCTTCACTCCAAATGCGGCAATTTTGCTTGTTGACGTAGCCATTCAACCAAAAATGAGCCTCATCACTGAACAAAATTTTGCGATGAAAATCAGCATCGAGATCAATCTCATTTTCGGCACATACACCAAAATCACGACGCATTGCATGGTCTCGCGGCTTTAATTCTTGCACAAGCTGGATCTTGTAAGGTCGCAAGCCAAGATCTTTGCGCAAAATCTTCCATAAAGTTGATGGACAAAGCTCCAATTGCTGTGCACGGTGGCGAATCGATTCATTCGGGTCCTCTTCAACATTTTGCTCTACAGCGGCAATTGTTTCTTTGGTGCGCACTGTTCGACGTCTCTGCGGATGCGTATTATCACATAGAGTAAACGTACTGCGAAAACGGTCCATGGTTAACCGAATAAAATTGCTCTGATGGACGATTATGTCGACCATAAAATGGACGGAGCTTGCGGTAAACTTCGCGAACTGAACCATTATTTTCGAAATAAATTTGCACGATTTGCAAGCGTTGTTCTTTTGTCAACCTGTTCATGATGAAATGGCAAACCAAATTGAACATAAATGACATTAGAGTTGCCAGATTTGATCATAAAATGCCAGTTTTATCTCTATTCGAAAAACAAACCTCTAAAAAAACACCCTTTATGTGTATCTCTACATACATATCTATCTGCAAATTTGCATCCAAAGTGAGTTGTACTTACATGGACTCAGGCAGTTCCAAGGGATTGCTGTGATCTCGTGAAATCTTTCCTTTTAATTTTTCAGCGGTTTCCTCATCCATCAACACAAAGGCTTTCACAGCCGGCACTCATTTTGCTTGTAGTTTTCACTGTTTTCTTTTGTAAATAAAAAACAGCTGTTTAATTTTTCTTTATTTGACAGTTTCATTTTATTTACAATCGACTGATTCGAATATCGGTTTTGTTTCTCTTCGAAAGTTTGCAATCCAATCAGATTTTGTGACAATATTTCAAATCGATATTGGTTTACAATTCCGATGAAACGCAAAACCACGACCACCGGTTAGGAGCCACTGGTCTAGACGAAAGGCATTATAACCAGCTTGTGGCAATAATTTTTACATTTTAGCTCGATTTTTTCATGATATTTGCGCAATGTGCATGTGGTATACAATTAATTTTAGTTCAGATGTGCTTTTTTTTTGTAACCTTGAAAATGTCAAAAGTGACTGTTTGAAATGGTATTAGAATTTTAAGTGAAAAAGTGTACCATATTTACTCAGAACTGTTGAGCAACATTTTTACGCACACTGCTCGCGGTTTGAGCGCATTTTACCACAATACGAAACAACAAAAGCGGGACATATAAATTCAATGACTACGCACTTATTGGTACAATTTAATTTTTATATTTTTCGCAAGAATTTTATCAAATACGCAAAATTGCTCTAGTTGAACAAGTGAGACACTCAAGTCAAAAACATCATTATAAATGACATTTTTAGGTCGAAGTTCTGACATGTGGTATATAAAAAGCAATTTACATGCTGATGAGTTTTTCGAAATTACGTAACAGCAAGTTTATCTTGACAGCAACTTTATAAATTGTTGTCAACTTTTATAGTGGTACCTAACAATACAAAGTTGATACAGTACACTTAATTATAATGTCATTTATTTTTAGCAAGATTTGTAAAGTCTATCGAAAGTTAGGCATGAAAAAATAATTGTGGTAAAGTAAATATGTATGTAGCATTACTGACGGAGTATATGTTACTGTAATTCAAAGTTCTGCTTTGATTAAGCTGTTGAGAAATTTCTTCTAGCTTTTATAAAAAGATTTCATCGAAGTAATTTTTTTTACATGTTACTTAAGTTGCTTGCCTAGATTCGAGATATGTCACATGTGAAGATATTACAGTGAAATTTATGGTAAAAAGATTAAGATGTTTGTCATGATTTAATTGAACTATATCATTTGAATACAAAAGCTAAGAAATATTTTGTGGTAACGTATAAAAGTTAAGTGACTAGAATTTGATGATTTTTTTTTTGTCAACGAGAAATATAGTTAGTAGCTCACTGCCATTTGGTGGTCACGATGGCACAAAGTGCAGTATAATAGTAAATCCTTTCGTCATTTACTATTTAAAAATTTTTTTTTTCAAAATGAAATCTTTGTGCACAAAAAGTTGCTACAATCGACACATCCAGCTGCGTTAAAAATATTTATTTTGTAGATTTTGAAAGCTTCGGCAGCGAGTTTTCTTCTGAAAAGCTTCGTGAAAAACACTTATTTATGTTAATTTTTTAGCAGTTGTTTGAAGTAAGCCCGTGTTTGAGAAACCAAAAATTATAAAACCAAAATAAATACCTCATAAAATTGAATGATTTGCAAGATTTGTTCGTTTGTTAGTCTATTTAAGGTGAAGAGTATTTTTGGCGTTGAAACATGTTACGAATAACGCGAGAGATGTTAAAACACTAACACTGAAAAAACAAATTGCAAAAAAACCAACCGTTACAACATTTGTTATAAAAATATTGAACCCGTTCCACCAAACTATTCGCTTAAGGCAAGTTTGTACTGCACAACATTTTTGTAAATCGCTAAGTTAAGCGGCTTATAAATTTTTCAGCGATAATAATAATAAATAGTGTTTCTTTTGACAGCGATGTGTCTTTTTTAGGATATTAATCGTCGAATCGGACGTCATTTTAATGTTGCATCTCTAATTTATGTGAAATGGTTTCTTCTTTTAGCACTGGCTGAATGTATTCTTCATATCATTTTTCAAAACTTTTTATCAAGCTATTTAATTTTTGAAAACTGACGGTTTTTTTCAAATGCTCAATGCGAATATTCAGTCAAATTTAATTTATTTTTGTTTCAAACTATTCGTTTTTAATAGTGTTTTTGCTGTCGATAATCTTCTATTGCCGTCAATTCAATTCAATTTTATTAAAGATGTTTTAAGAATTAAATAGTACATTAGTCTCGCTTAAGTACAATATTAAAACTGAGAACTGTACATAATGTATGGCCCTGTTTCTTGATGAATTCAAATATACTTATAAAACAAATTTAATGAACATGATGTTTACATTTGCACTTTGCGCTAGCTTGAAGAGAATTTCTGTAGAACCTTTATTATTCGTCTCCTTATTATCCGTCACGTCTGTTAACCGTCTCTATTAACCATCACGGTCAATTCCAATTCATGTATTAATTTCGTAGTCGTTTTATCAATATAAATATTTCCTGGTATTTATGCGACGAATTGTTTTCATTTCGCTTGTGCTTCGTTCCTCTTAGCTCATATTTAGGGAACATAATACTCGTAAGAAGCTTTTATAAATTATCCTGAGTTCCTAAAAATATTACAGCTTTCTGTATTACTTCATCGTTGTCATCACAATGTCCATATTCTTCATCATAACTAACAAATTCAACTGTTGGATTTGAGTACATTTCGAAAATT
>OY804259.1:28961293-29225257 GCA_963680825.1 Meiosimyza decipiens
CTAACTCTTGTATCCACCGAATAACAATACGACGAGCTGAAGGAGGAAGAGGATTAATTGATATCAAAAATCTGCATTGCAACCAAATCAAACAACCTCAGGAACTACTTTCACGTTAATCCTTCAAATCTTCATTAAGCAATAGTATTAGCAGACAATGAATTCACACCACTACACTTGTCCAATTTAAGATTAATAAATAACATCATAACCACTGAAGAGAAGATGGCCATATGGAAACAAAAGCTGTTACATGGAAAAACATATTACATTATAGAAGGCAGAAACATTGACAAACACAACTCATACTCCTGGCTTGTAAAAGGAGAGCTAACCCTGAAACTGAAGGCTTGCACTTGCCATACAGGATCAAGTGATTTCCACAAAATTCTATCGAAAGCACATAATAAAGGATACAACAATAAATGATGAGAAATGCCGAAAGTGCAAATACAAATAGAGACGATAGATCACATACTCACAGGCTGCCAGATCCTCGCAGGAACTGATTACACAGAAAGACATGACGCAGTAGCAAAAAATAATCCATCAAGAAATAGCTAATATACCTAAATCTCATTGAAAACATAATCTCTACTACAAATACAGACCTGAAAATGTCATGGAAAATAATACATACAAATTATACTGGAATAAAACCATTTTAACCGATAGAACTGTAACACACAATAGACCTGATATTACACTAATTAACAAAGTAGAAAAAACAACAAATTTTATTGAAATTAGTGTTCCAAATGACACAAACATACATAAAAAATTCGTAGAAAAATTAGAAAAATATCGATACGACTTGCAGCCGAAACTGCCGTCGTGCTCGGTGGAAATGGACCCCACCTCGCGCGGGACGTGGGGGGGAGAGAGGCGTGGGATATAATAATAATAATAGAGTTTAGCTACTACAGCTATTAGCCTTCTTAGCTTTTTAGCTTGAAGCTTTAATCAAGTAAAAAGCTTTTTAATAAATAATGGAGATGGAAAAAATTATACATGCAATTAATTTGTTATTTTTTTATAATTTCTTCTTAGCTTTATTGCACTTTCTCAACATATCCACTCAGACCATGTGATATAGATATTGAAATAATTATATGAGTAATTGTACATGGTCCAAGGCGTAAATGTTAGCAAAAATTTACCCTGCATGATGTGGGGCTCGGAAAACACAAACATAAAAATACAGACCACCATTAAGCTACAAATTTAGCTACAGTTAGTTTTCAATCTAAGCTTGAGTTGACCTTTAGACAAGTTAATGTTACAAAAATCGCAATTATTAATAAGAGTTGTCATACGTTTAAAAGGAGCTGTAGCCATATAATTAATTCTACTAACCGTTTGATAAAATAATTGATTAGAGTTACGAGTACTTCTCCGATTAGTATTAAAATGTATGTTATCAAGAAGCTCTGGTGCAGCAAGAGACCCTGTTACAAGTTGATGTAAATAAAGTATATCCGCAATATTTCTACGGGACCTCAAAGACTGTAAATGTAATAACTTCAAACGATCCTCATAAGGAGGAAGGTTCAAAGGGTCAGTCCAATTTAAGCCATTGAGAGCAAAACGAATAAAGTTTTTTTTGCATTCTCTCAATTCTATTTATATGAATCCTATAAAATGGTGAACATACTTGGCTGGCGTACTCTAAGTGAGGACGCACTATTGTATTATATAAAGTCACCGTTACTAAAGGGCTATTAAATTCTTTTGTACACCTCTTAATAAAGCCAAGCAGAGATGAAGATTTTTTACAAATTAGATCAATATACTCATTAAAAGTTAATTTAACATCAAAATGTATGCCTAGGTTTTTGACTAAATCGACACGACATATTTTCTTATCTTTTAATTGATAATCAAACTCCACAATATATTTCTTCCTGGTGAAAATCATGGATTGGCATTTATCAGGATTAAGATGTAAGTTATTTTTAGAACACCAAACCCCGAAGGATTTCAAGTCAGACTGAAGTGGAATAGTATCGCCAATCCCCTTTACGTTCCTGTAAATTTTCATGTCATCTGCATATACTAACAGATGGGAGTTTTTAATAACATGTGTTACATCATTAATTGCTAAAATGAACAGGAGCGGCCCCAGGTGGCTTCCTTGTGGTACACCTGATGCCGCGCTAAATGGGGAGGAAAATACCCTCCGAAATCTTATTTGATATGAACGATCAGATAAATAAGATTCAATCCAGCTGACAAAACTTAAAGGAAATCCAAGCTTCTTTAACTTAAACAAAATCAAATTATGCGGTAGTTTGTCAAATGCTTTACTGAAGTCAGTGTAGATGCAGTCAACTTGCCCACCAGAGTCAAAAGAGCTTAATTGCTTTAAGAAGTGAAATCAAGGAGGTTAGAAACTGTAGATCTGCCATTAACAAAACCATGCTGACGAGTTGTTATGACTTCACCACAGCACACCTTAACTTGATCGTATATTATGTGTTCAAAAATTTTCGGTATTGATGATAACTTAGCCACAGGCCTGTAGTTTGAAACATCATTTTTACAGCCTTTCTTGAAAATGGGGCTAATGTATGCACTTTTCCAAAATTTAGGAAAATAGCTTTCTCCGACTTATTTATTAAATAGGGGACGGCCCAGTTGTGACGCGGGTTTTGACAAAAATTAAAATTTTTTTCTCAGTTCCGCAAAATAAAAAATTAAGAAGTTTAACATTTAACTATTAACCAAACGCAACTTTTCTCCAAAGAAAGTATGTTTATTTGAGTTACTCAAAAAATTTTGGAACAAATTTTTTTAGGATAACTTTATTTAGGCCGAAAAAAAAGTGGCCCAGTTGTGACGGACCTCAAGAAATTCACTGAAAATGAGAAAATATAAAAGGAATGTCACACCAATTGTTGTGATTTAATGATTTATTTATTATGAAGGCCTTCAAATACAATACAATATTTTGATGCATTACACTCACCTTTTCACTGTTAATTTCACAAAATGTTGGTTCTTTGAAAAAAATCAAAATAACTTTTTCGCACGATTTTCAACACGACTATTAACGTTGGTGTCTGTCCAAAAACTGCGGAACGTCAAAGGAAAAGGTTTGGCAGGGCTCAAACTCATCCTCATACCGCATGTCAAAAATATTTAGCTGCGTCACAACTGGGCCTGCGTCACAACTGGGCCTGCGTCACAACTGGGCCCCCTCCCCTAAACATATGCCACATAGGCGCAGTTTTTATAATTGTTAGAGTGACCAAATTGTCCACAATTTCCGCAGTATGATGTAAAATGTTGTGTTTATATGTTTTTACATTGTCCAGGATCGTGCTCAGAGTCACATTAAACGCATCTGTAATTTCGCGCACAATCATTTGCAATTTGCTCAAAAGATTTTCAACGTTGACATTGAGGTGGTTATTGCCATTTGCTAATTTCCAAGAGATTCTGTTGTAAAAGAGTGCATGAATTTTATGAATATCTTTAGTTGTCTTTACATGGAAAAAGTTCAACTCAAAACAGAAGATAGTCAATGTTTTTCTAGTGTTTTAAATTTTTAAATAGTTTGGACAACGTCAGGTAAAATACTGTTGAGTTAGGTTAATACAGTAGATGTCCAATATAACGTACTAATTAATGAACGGGTCAGTCGTAATATCGTAAAATTCGTTACATAAAAGAGATTTTTATTGAAGAAACTGGCTTTTATTTACTCATATACACACATACATATCTAGTCATAAAAGTTAGTTAGATTTTGGAATGCTAAATATACTTGTGATCAGCTTTACTGGTAAAAAAAGTTATTCCAGTTCAACAGTTAGTGTTGAATTAAACAGCGTTCGTTATTTGGAATAGTGAACACTTTTAGTGTTCATAATTTAGAGACATCAATGGAAATATTCCAATTTTAAAAACTGTTCGTTAAAATGGAAAATCGTTATATCGTTATACGCTATATTGGACGTCTACTGTATTTCTAAATCAGTATTCACACCTCTCATAATTATACTAACTATTCTTTTTCAGACGGGGTGAAAGAGTAAGCTTGAACAGTCTGAGAATCACGGAGCACCTTCAGTAACTCCTTGTATACCTCTACGTTGTCGACAAATAATTTTCTTTTTTTACTCTTAATATTTACTTATATGAAACGAATATTTGTTATTTTGGTTTCAATGTCATCAACCATTTTTTCCGGGTGTAAGCACTTTCAGCTTAAATCTTAAAAAATCGAAGAACGATTTATATTGCTGGTCACCGGTTCGAATGAAACTGGCAAGTCTGTTCCCTACTTCACCTCTTGTGGTAACTTCTAACCACGGTTCCTTATCAGATTTGTTTGAGTTGATTGGTTGTTGAGCGTCATCAAATTGATCACAGCTTTCATTAGGGTTGACAGAGTTGTGGAGAGTCTTCTAATTATTTTGATATTTTTTTTTTATTCGTAAATTTTATTTTTCTAAGTTGAAAATTGAAAATCGAATGAAAATTATTTGGCTTAAAATTAAAAGTTTTTCAAATATTCAAAAAAATAATTATTTTTCAGTAAGTTTTTTTCAAGTGTATTATATAGTGTAAATGTAGGAAGAGGGACACCATAGAGCTATTTATTTTGATTGATGTTGGAGTCCTCCATTATGTAGCTCTAGAGTTTTCTAACCAAGAAAAATTTAAAATGGCGACCCCACTGACGACAATAGAAAAAATTCATCAATGGATTTTACGCGCTTCAGAGCAAAAAAAACGTTAAGTTCGTTATTTTTTCTATATTATATTGAGTTCATTAGATTTTATTACTTTCAGAATATTTCAATATTTTTAATTTTTTATATATGATATTATATTTATATATATATTATATTATAATTTTTTTCTTGTGAATCCCTATTGAACGACTCTTTCTTTTTAATTATTTGTTTCGTATTCTTAAACCACTAAGCGTAAAAGATACCGAATGTCATAATTTTTGTCATTGGTTGTATTTTGAATTGAATCCGCAACACACTTTGCTGATTTGAAATCACTTATCATTTAATAGGTTGATCTCCACCTGGTTGAACAGTCTTGGTGAGAGATTCTTAATTTTTCAAATCTAAAGATATTCACAGATATGTAAAAGCAAAATGGTATCCGATTTGACGTGGAATGCCTGCATGTAAAATATCAACCCTTCAGGAAATTCAGTTTTCAAGCAAGAATTCAAGATGTTAAAAATTTGCTGCACGACTAATTACAAGGTTCAGTTGTAGCGCTAAGGAGTAGCGCTGTGTTGCGTATAAATACAGAGCCATGGAAATTTTCGTCATTATCGTTGATGGCAACGCCCTATACCAATATAACGCTAAATTAAATGAACTTTCCATATGCTACATTAAAATGTTGCTTATGCCATTCCTTAAATTTTACCGAAAACCTTAATGTTAAACCAAAACCATAATTACGTAAAATTTAAAGCTTAACGCTGCCGTTCCCTTAATGAGTCCTCACCACAAAACTGAGCAGTTTTCATTAGCCGCCGCTAACTCACCCACCCACAAATGATTCACTTACTTGTTCCACATTTTAAATTGCGTTATGTGCTGAGCAAATGTAGCGAATAATTTTTAATTTAAGAAAGTAATTTCCAGTTTGTTTTTCAGCAGCAACCGTCAGAAGCATTCGGTACTCAATAAATTAAGTAGCTATTAAATTACAGCAAAATGTGTAATAGTCCTGGCATTGGCATTTGGAGGAACACAAGGGTAACTTTAATTATTTTACGGTGGTAATTTGAAATTATAAATAAAACTCAAATGCACTACAGGATTGCTTGAGGCATTTCAAGGAAAAAATATATGGTCGAATAGTTTTGAAATTTTCTTTATAGTCAATGATTTTTCACATTTGTTTTAATGCAAATTTAAAAAAAGCTATCAAAGTAAACGTTATTATTTAGTGTAGAAGAACTCTATAAAACAAGTTTTATGGTAACTTAAAATTTGTTTTAATTTAGGGCAAATAAAGAACACTAAAATGATGAAGGTCGAAAGCAAGTTTTCGGTTTTTTTCATCAATTTTTTTTTGTGTCTCCCCCTCAAATGATATATGAGCATAATGGAAAAGACAGAAAAACCACCACATGAGTACCGCAGTCACATGCGAAACATAAAAAATACAATGAAATTCCCACGCATGTTGCCAAATACTCTTGGCTTCAACCTTGCCCTCCTTGAATTGATATTCGTGCAAGGAATTACAATGGATGCGTCTGATAAGGATGCAATGTCACAGTAGCATTCCAATATATCATTGTGGTATTTCATTTGTTTTTGTTCATGCCGTTTATATGCAAACTAATACGAACCCGTAGAAAATTAATATCTTGTGGAATTTTTGGAAATAATTTATGTGTTTCTATATTTAGTGCTGCGAATATTTTATATTCTCCGCCTTGAAACTGTTTAAATATCCATTGGTTTGGTCTTGTTGAAAGTAAAAATTTGTTTTTAAGAGGAAATGATTTTCGTGATAAAGTATGGCAAGTACTTAGGACTCCTTTGGTGGATAGGAATAACTTGGCTTACTAGCATAATATATTCATAATCAATGCTGAAGAATGTGTAAAAATATATGCTGGAATAACATATACTATAATATTAATGTCGTTATAATCAAATCAGTAACATGGCTTGGAACTTTTCTGAATTTAGAACTTTTACCATCATAAGAATAAGAAAATTTGATGGGATGATTAAAACATACGTCGGCATAATTTCTGTGGAGCAATTATTACAAGTTTTGATGAAAATATAACTCCAATATTTTAGTGTCTGAATCTTTTTATTTTTCGAACATAGCACGTGCGTGCAAACAAAACTACTACAACATTTTTTCAGTAACGAACAACCAGCGACTTTAGTGAATTGAAGGAAAAAGAAAATTAAGCTGTTTATGTGGCAAAATAAAATTTTATTTTTATAAGTCACTAAGTTTTATTTACCTTTGCCAAATACCTACGTATGTATGTTCGCATATATATATATATATGTATATTAGGGTGCTTTAATTCATTTTTATTAAAATTGTATGATAATTTTTTAGTATATATAAATACATACATATGAATAAAGATTAATCCTCCATAAAGTAGTTTCAGAATTCGAATATATGAAGACCAATCAAGGCCGATGAAGCTTTAATATTTTTGCTTTAAATTTTTATCTATATTAATATCTCGATAATTGAGTGATCCTTAAAAATGTCATTTGACCAATTTTTCAGCAAAAAGCAGGCTTAAAAAAACAATTTTAGGCCATAAACGATCATTACGGACTTATTTCGCCATACGATTGATACCATCTGTACAAAAAAAATTATTAAATTACATACTTAAGTAATTAACATGTGATATGTTAGACTCTAAGGAAATTTTTAAAGAGTTCAATCTTCTTTGCAAAATGGTCACATAAATCAGTTAAAGCTGATATGAAATATTGAAACTAATTGAGGTTGTGCAATTCGTTAAGTGACATTTTCAAAGAACATTACATTATCCATATCATGCATATGAATTTTGCCTCTGATTTCTCCATGTTAAGCAATAATTAGCATGCTCCTAACATTTCTATATGGAAAAGCTTCGTTAGCGTTGGGTGAACTGTTAATATTTGAATTTGGTAATTTTTTGTTTGGATTTACCTTTTTATAAATACAAAAAAAAAATGGTCAAATAAATTTCGTAAAAAAAAATACAAACAAAAACTACCCTAACGTGCATAGGTAAGCTCCGAGGTATCAGCAGTAAGTTATCAAAACACACGAATTCTAATCCTTTTTTTAAATAAAAAGTTTTAGGTTAAGGTAATGACTGCAGTTGAAAAACGAGAAACCATTGGTTTTTACATAAATGCGGTTGATTGTTTAAAAAAGTAGAAACATTACTTAAATAGACAATGTGGTATGTATGCCAAAAGCAAAAAGACAAAAACCACGTGCTGTAAAAATCCGCTTAAGCGGTGGCACTTAAAAATCACAATATGCATTTTTATTCACATGCGACTGTTTTTTGAGTTCAAACTCAACATAGGGTAAATTTAAATGAGGACTAAGTACTTTAAGAATCCTATTCAATAAGTAAGTAAATGATTCTGCTTTTATTTGACCAAGCTTATTTAAAAAATTCAATCAATGTTTAGTACAGTATAAATATATTCATTTGTAAAGGATGAAACTCTTCAGTTTCCGAACTTTCATTTAAGTTCACAAAAAAGTGCTGATAAGATGGATGATATTGACAGCCAAATGACATCACCGAAACGAGAAATAATGCGACTTGGGAAATTTTCATAAAAAACAACAAATTTTGCATCCGATGTATGCCACAACTAATCCGTTATATGCTTCTGTAACAATCACCATTGACTGTTACAGACCGATCTTTATTGTTTTTGAAGAGTTAAAACCTAATAAGATCCAATGACATTGCCTAACCAAAATGTGCTCCAAACAGTTA
This sequence comes from Meiosimyza decipiens, assembly GCA_963680825.1. Lineage (NCBI taxonomy): Eukaryota > Metazoa > Arthropoda > Insecta > Diptera > Lauxaniidae > Meiosimyza > Meiosimyza decipiens. The sequence continues at coordinate 28,969,782 of OY804259.1, forward strand.
CTTTTAGAGAATGGAATGAACTTTCCCTTTTATACAGAAATTGTGCTGATTAACATACCCAACCAAGTGCCTCACCAGTCATGGTATTTTTCTTAGATAATTCAGAATCTTCAGAGCTTTATGTCCTTTATCATCATTACCAAGTGCCTTCAATTCTCTATAAAATTTTCTGAATTCACATTTTTCGTATAAACTTAATGTTATCTTACAATTTCGATCCGTTGAGCGGTAGTTAGATGGTTTACCAAATGCTCATGATTGTTGCAAATTGTCTGATTTATATGGCGTTCAACACAAGTAACTCGAATACAAGTGTAGTACCCTACATACACTGTAAATCATACACACTTTACCTGTTAAAATTTTCTATAAAATTTAGCTATGTCTGAATTTTTAAAAGTTTTCAATTTTCAAAATTTTTAAAATATTTTCATTGTACACATAACTTTTCTAACATCAAGATCATCAATAAAAATATAAAAACGATTTTTATGTGAAAAAAAAAAGATTACAAAATTTTATTATGACCGAAATTATAAACAAATCTACAGCTTAGAACACAAAAATTTACCACGAGAAAAATAAAAAGCAGATTTACAACTGGCGATCCTGCTGCCGATCCTACTGCAAGCCACAAACCAACGAAATTTCATGCAGCAATTCCAATCTTCAAATTATTTCAATCCGAATCCAATTTCAACAACTACACCCTTCTCAATTCCGATGAATGAATGAACCACCAGCGCCATACTCAACTCCAATAAATGAATGAATGTCCAATACCATACTCAAATCCCATAAGTGTATGCATAAACACTAAGTGTAATTAACTTATCATAAAATTAATTTCTTTTTAAAATACTTTTAAGGAATTTTTAAATTTTTTAGAAACTTAATTATTTGTATTATGATAGGTAAGAGCCTACCTACCTATCGAAAGCCACTACACATCCCTACACACATAGTACTTTTACACAAGTATCATGCCTACACAGGTCATTCAGCGAAGATCTTAAGCCGTAGTGCAAAAAGTGTATTTGTATAATTTATAGCTGCAAAATTCTGAATATAATAAAGAGTCAAAATTATCGCACATTTTTGAAGACTTTTCAATTTATTATTGAATCCATGAAGGTAATTCTTTAAAAACCTTACGTTCTCGAGAGGGCTAAAACATCCAGAATAGACTTGAATCCTTGACAATACACCGGAGGCTAAGGCATAGTCAAAGCGCTGGACTCTACATAACGAATCAGCCCTGAATAATGCCAAGTTCGACCAACAAGGACCTGGCCTCAGATTTTTTGGATTCATGCAGCATTATCGATATCAATTACGTTGACAAAAGAACGATTTCTGACATATATTATGAACACGCTTCGTATTATTTTGAGCGAAATAGTGTCGCATTTGGTGAAAAAAAAAAAATTATTTTCCATCACGCTATACGCGTGTGTTGTCTCTGTGTAAGAATAGTATACTCTCCACAGGCATTCCAGACGTGCTTCTTCGTCAAAAAGGGAACCTCTCTGGGACTTTTCGCATTAAAATTATTTTCAATTAGTCGACGGCGAATTGTCACAGCACTGACAGAAAGATATAGGTAATTTTTTATCATTTTTGAAGACGCCCACGCCTTTGTCTTGCTATATCGAACAATACGACTGTCGTTTAATAACGAGGTCTTGCGCTTACCACCACGATTTTCATTTATCTTTCTTAAGTTAACAGCACTAAATGTCATACAAAATACAACAATATTCTCAATGTCCTTCTAGGTCTTGCCCTTATTTCTTAGCCAAACTATCACTTCTCTTTTTTCAACTGAACATTGCATTCCTCTGCCCACTAAAAAAAGGAATGTAGAAATTAATTGTAATAAATTTATATCAAAAAACTCTAGAATTGCTTAATTACTCTTGCTTATGATAGATTTCTTGACTTTTTAATGTTTTTTAGCTAAATTTTTTAACTAATCTATAATTTTTTTAACTAATCACGTTAAGCGCTACTATTTAATTGAACCGCAGATTTTTGGTGCATATATGCAAAATCGCCAAAGAGAAGACAACTTCATGATTTAGGCTATATGGAGATTTGTGATATTTTGAAAGCTTTTTATGGAAATGCGTCGTGGAAGATAAGCCACGTTCAAGGATCTCGTGCTTGGTGTATTATTTGTTTGTCTTTTAGTTAAGAGGCGAAAAGGTGACAACCATTTTTTTCTACTCGCTAAAATTAAAACTTTGAAAAATTAGAGGATCTTCCGAAAACATATTACTCAAAATGTTTAAAATAAAATTATTTATTCGCACTTTGCTCCACACCCTCACGATGTGGTCCTGACTACGTGCAAGGAGATTATGTTGAACGTTAAAAGAAATTTAAGCCTAAAAAGTTTGTTATAACTATTTTGGAAAAATGGTAAATTACACTGCGATAAAAAAACTTTAATAAAAAAAAATCGAATTTTGTTATGAAAATTTCTTAAAACTTAGTAAAAAAAAATTGCTGAGTTTTAGACAAAGCAATAAATATTTAGAAAGATGATAAACAGCTCGCCATAACAGACATTGAATACATTCGAAAAATTTTCAAGCCTAGTTACACTAACGTAGACAACGTATGATCTTTCACCCTATAAAAAGTAATATTTTTATTTTTTACTTTCATATAATGTTTTTTTCTATGGTACAAATATTCTAATATTCGTTACAGTATGAAATCATTTTAATGCAGCAAACTGATTTTTACAATTTTCGTGAGATTATATTTTATGAATTTTTGTATGTATCTACGTAACGCAAAACATGCATTTACGTGCATGAACTTAAATGGAAATTTACAAAAATATTTCTTTGTATCTACTATCTATTATATATAGTCGTATAAAAATGAATTTTGGAATATGTTAGTCTCGTAAAGGCTCGCGAATGGCTGGACCGGTTTGAATATTTTTTTTTGTTGGGTTTGTAATCCTTCAAGTAAGGTTTATAGCAAATAAAAATTTGGAATATTTGAAAGAAAACACGGAAAAGTGCAAAAAACCAAAAATTTATAAATTTTCCACTTCGTTTTTCAAATTCAACTTCATTTTATTTTTGATAATATTTATTTTGTTTTTATTTTGTTGATGATTGAACAAATTTCAAATTTACTGTCAAAGCAATTGTTCGCTGTGACAAATGTGAATGTTCGTTGTCCGACTTCATTTCAGCAATTGAGAACCGTTAATGGACATCTGTGGGCGACTAACCGTGAGGCATGCCAATTCTTACAGTTGCTCGAAAACGATTCGTATTGGGATAATATTTGATCATATCGTCATCACCGCATGAAATTCGCACATTGTTTGCGATTATTATATCCACATGTTTCCCTTCGAATTCAAACGATTTGTGAATCAAATATAAGGACGACATGTCTAAGGATGTTTTGTATTGTATGCGTTGCCAAACTTTAAATCCATCATCATTGCAAGGGACTGCAAAAATTCACAATGACACATTGATCATGATAGAAGATATGTGTATATAGATGGCGAATAAAACGTGGTCACTTTTGGGCATAATATCACCCAATCGTCCAGTGCACGATGCATTTCACAACGAGTTACTAAGGGCACAACATTACGACACCGAAACATTAGTGACGTCATTTTGAAAGAACTGTTGTATTTTTGAATGTTGGCTAGTAAATGGGCTGAATCATTTCCAATGAGCTTCATCTGGAATAGCAGCGACTTTGTTGGAAGACGGACGAACTGCACATTCTGCCTTGAAATTGCCACTCAACTTTGCAAATCAACGAGACACCAGTTTGCAACATCGCCAAAAACAGCGCAATGGCGAAGATTCTACAGATATGCAAATTGAACGTTTGGGACGAATGCACGATTGCCCACAAGAGGTCAGTGGAGGCACTGGAGAGAACGTTGAAAGATATTCGTGATAATCACAACATTTTTGGTGGAGCCATATACAATTATTCCACGATCAACTGCAGCTGAGAACTAAACGCATGCTTAAAATCATCAAATTTATGGCGACAAGTGAAGACACTCCTATTGACGACTAACATGCGAGTTTTTTTTGCAACAAGGTCGAAGTACAGATGTGTTTTCGAAGCAATTGTTAGACATTTGTAATGGGAAAATCGCAGTTGACATCTCGAATGAACTCATCACACTGCCCACTGATTTCTGTCAGCTTACCGAATCGAAAAAGGAGCTCATTCAGCGTGTTTTTCCGAAGGTAGCACAGAACTTTGAAAATCAAAATTGGCTGAACGAACGAGCCATATTGGCGGCAAAAAACAAAGATATCGATGATCTGAATATCACCATTTCATTCCGGGACAGTTGATTTCCTTCAAATCTGTTGACACAGTTATCAACCAGAATGAGGTGGTCAACTATCGCATAGAGTTTTTGAATTCGCTAGAATTGCCAGGATTACCACCTCACAATTTCCAATTGAAAGTAGGCTCAGTCATCATCATGTTGCGTAACATCAACCAACCTCGACTATACAATGGAACGAGACTGGCTGTGAAAAAACGTATGAACAATGCAGAGGATGTTTTGATTCCGCGCATCCCGATGATTCCTGGCTTTCGCAATGACCATCAACAAATCACAAGGTCAGTCATTGGAAGTTTGCGGAATTAACTTGGAGTTCCCGTGTTTCGCACACGAACGGCGTGCGGTCAATATTATCGATATCAAGGCATTGGAGTTAGAGAGTTGATTAGGATTGATATTCGCTAATGATGATTTACAATCAAATCAATTTTAGGTGGGTGATTTTTGTTTTTATCAATGGAGATTGAAAAAGAAAAATGCTAGCATGGAAGCTGAGGTAAGTATTACAACTTCTACTTATAACATTTCCACAAAGTAAAAATGGCATTTCTGATATTATTTATATTTACAGAATGAACTCCTACGCAGAAACTTAAAGATAATGAAGAAAAAATTTAAATAACTAAAAGTATAAACATATAAATTGCGAAATAAATTAAAAACAAATTAAGTCAAAAAAAAATAATTCCAGTGAATGATTTTTTCATACTAGAAATTGTTTTTAAGTTATAATTTTTTCCCAATTTAAAAAAACTCAAACACGAACGTTTCCCAAGCCTGCTGATTAAAAAATCTCATGGTTATTAGCGAACTATTTGAAAACTCAGATGCTTTCTAAGCAATATGAATATCCTACAGATCACGATGAAAAGTAACGCTTAAATATATGAAGTTCCGAACCGGCACAAAATCTTGATGATGTGCTGATTTTGAAGTCGATTACAAGAAGTTGTAGCATTTACATCCTCACACGATGTCACGCGTTGACCCATAATATAGAAATCGATGTGGATCCTTAGATGGCTTTCAAGTAAAAAGCCTAAATAAATAAAATCACCGATAATATAGGTGTACCGAACACGTTGGGTGCCCGGAGCAAAAAACTTATTTTTGCCACCCCTACCAAAAGAAAAAAAAAAGAAAAAAAAAGGTCACCACTTTTGACATTCTTAAACTAGCAAAATTAAATATATATCATTTCAAAACTTGCAAATCTACTACGCTGATTTATTCATTTCATTCACTAAAAAAAAAGGTCCACATTTTTGACTTTTGAAAACCTTAGCAAAATGAGATATATTTCAGGACCATTTTGCCGCTACCCAAGCCTTCTGCCCGAGACGACCGCACCCTCAGACTCCGCCTAGGTACGTGCTACTTCTTTGAATTTTTTCTTACTTTATGAAGTCTTATAAAAGATTGAATTCGGTGTATATGTTTTTTATGAACTTCCAACAACTTTAACTTGGCCATATGCATATAAATCTTCAAAACAAAGATCATTCATATGAAATGGAACTTCTTTTTCTACGCTGATCGGATTATGGAGAAAAATGAGCTCAGCGTGTTCGTGCATTCGTTTTATTTTTCTCTCAATTAAGGAGTGATCTGAATCGCCTTCAATTTGCTGATGTCCTTCGATAAGTTTACTTACCACACGGTGGTCATCAACGTCGTCCCAAAATAAAACATTAACATTTGTTCGTTTTCAGATCTCTAAAAGATTTAAAAAATCCTAAAAAGTATTTTATAATTAAATTGATTTAATGATAAGATAATTATACTTAGTGTTCATTCATTTATGGTATGACACTGCTCGTTCATTTAGTTGAGGGGTGGATAATTGTTGGATTTGGGTTTGAGTTGAAATGGAAATCCTTTGAGCAGTTTTACTGGATGATTTTCGTTGTGGATCGACTGCAGGAAAAATTATTGTTAAAATGGTTGTTGGACTTGTGGATCGGCAGTAAAATCGGTTCCAAGATCGGTAGCTGGAAAGTTTGCTGTTAAAATTGTTGGAGTTCAGCAATAGGATTCGCAATTTGTAGATCTGCTTAGGAGCCTTTATTGTAGTAAATTTTTAGAACTTTTTTGATTGCACATAAATACATATGTCGTATTTTAGTTTTAATTGAAATAAATTTTATTTTTTATCAAAATTTTTTTTTCTATTTTATAACGAAGTTGATTCGATGAAAATTATTTTAACAATGAAAAGGTATTTTTACAAATTTTTAAAATTGGAAACTTTTAAAAGTTCAGAAATAATTAAATTTTAAAGAAAAAAGTTTCGTCAGTTTATTATTTTTCAGATTAAGGAATATATGTATAATATAACATATAGGAAAAAGTCGAATTTCAGAATTTTTTAGTGCATGAGGATCCTCGCGATAATCATAATTGAAGCCGCTTATTGACCAGTGATTTATTTAACCCAAGTAGTGCGCGGAGCAAAAATATCGCTTAAGGTAATAACGCTTTCACAAATAAATGATAAAACTATTTAGATTCAAAATATAACTTCATTCATCAAGAAAGCAAAATCAGCGTGTGGTCCTTACCTTCTCAGTTTAAGAAAGCTTTAAAAGGTCATGTGAATCTTTCTGCTTAAATATGCAAACGATAATAACATTATCGCTGTCTCTCAAAAATCTCCCTGCGAAATCTTTGCTTAGAGTGAAGATATCGCGAGAAGAGTGGAATATGTTATCAAATAACAAACTAACATCTGTTCACAACATGGAACAAAATGTTACCATCGATAGCTATGATATGAAGTTAATGAGTTATGAGAATATGATGAAGTTAACGAGTTACCCTGCCTTGGAATAATATTCAGCTTCACTTATAATATCTCCGCGAATATCTGGAAAAATTTAACAGCAGTAGTTACAGACTATGTAATCGATTCGATGTTGGGATCGAAACTCCACGCTCTCGATAGACTTAGGTAAGTTTGTTGTAAGATATTAACCCATTATTACCTAACCGCTAATTTCGCTTACCATTTCTTTAATCAAACATACAGTCTCACTTATTTCACATATATTCTTCATTGTTATTAAATATCGATAAATGGACTGTTTGGGAAATCTAATTTGAAGAAAATGTTTCTAGCACCTCCCACTTACCTGTCAAGTGAGCTTACGTGAAGGTCTACAAATAGTCAAATTTATAAAAATTAATAAAAAATATTTTTGTATAACTTTTTTGTAATTCTATATGTGATTCTGATTGCCCTTGATGCAAGCTTTCCAAAATACATTCATGTTGGAAAACAGATAACTCTCTGTATGAGCCATACGGATGGAAAGTTAGGTGGTAAGTTTACTTACCAGTAGGCCGATATGTTGCGTCATTTCGTAGAATTTAAATTGTTAACATGTAATGAATTGACAATAGAACGAGCTTTTTAAACGTAGAAAATATATTAAAAGATTTTTTAGCTGTACTGAGTTGCCACACCATGTTCTCGAACCACGCCCACATTTTTCATGTGGCTGAAAAAGCGAACAATATGCATCCAATGGATTTTTTTTTTGTTTGAGTGCCCATAGGCCAATGTTTTAGCAGTGCATGTAAAGAAATTTCTCCCAAATCTTAAGTTTCCTAGATCAAACGAGTAAATTATTATTTTTAAACCTTATGCTATAACATTGGTAAAGAAAAAAAGAAATAAAGTCTATAAAATAACAACCTATTATTTATATACGCTAGTATACTAAATATGAAACGCTCGGGAAGATAGCAAAATTGTATTAGGCAAATATAGACAAATAATATAGAAAAATGAGACAAGATCGACTCGGTGAAGGCAGCATGCTTTTATATTGAATCCACAATCGGTAAAGAAAATTGGAATGATTTGGCGTCTGATATGCCTGCTGATGAATATTGGAAGCTCAATATCTACTACTCAGTGTTTGATAATTGATGCTTGGCACAAACAATTTACATTTTCGTATCTACTCTTAGAGCTGTAGCTGCGATAGATGCCAAGATATAGCATTAAAAGTGTTATTGTTATATAATGGTGCCACTGTATAAAAGGATCAGAAATATTATATACATATTGTGTTTTTATACAAATAATGCAAAGTAATTCGCAATAAAAGTCCATTATTGAAATAAAAACACTTAAAGTTTTAAATTTAATATCAAGTCAAAATTTATATTCATATCAGCCTACTAATACTAAGTGAAATTACCACCTCATAACTCGAAAACCGAAAATATCATATAACACTTAAAATTTATCTTAATTGGACCAATTAAAGATATGGTATGAAGTTTCATCAGAAACCGTTCACGATATCTTGGTGCGGGCAATAATGGGTTAATAAAAACACTGTCTTGTTGTGCTATACCAATACGGGAACATTACGAAAATCCAAAAATTAGCGTATCGTGCTCGTAGTGGTGTCAGACTTATCGTCTCGTACTTGTTCTTTTACGATAAATTTTTGATCTATATCGTTATCGTCTCGTTATCGCAAACCTTCTCTGGCATTCACGTTTATATTTATATACTGAATACTAGCTGGAACAGTGGCCTTATCCGCTTTCTGCCTGTTGTATCATCCCACTTTCCTTTTACTTCATATAAATGGGTCCATGTACCGAATTTCAAAAATTGGCGTAAGTACCAAGAATAGCAATATAAGAGTTTGCTTGTGTGTATGTATGTTTGTGTTAAACATGCTTGTTTTGACATTTAGATAACTCTAAAAATGAAGACGAAGGAGCATTATTGAGAGTTGCTGCTACCATGATAGGATGTGATGTGACCTCATACCTCCCCACATTTTGTTTTGGGGAGTTTATGTTTGATTTCAGAAATAGAAATATTATATAGTGCATAGTTCTTAAATTACTGCGATGCTAACCCAAAAGCCTTTACTTTGATAACTTTAATATATTACTGGAAATTGTTGCTTTCATTCCTAAGTACATGTACACTATAACGACTTGTTATGTTTAGCAAAACAATGAAATTAAACGCTTATTCTATTGGAAAACAAATTAAATTACATATATCCCATTGACAAACAAACCCATCAATCATGGTCAACCAGAGAATAAAAAAAAGATAAAAGATACGAAGTCGTTGGTGATGAAATGTACGATCTACGTACGCGTATGGTATGTCACCATCGTCATCGTTACAATCAAGAATGACAATAAAAATATTGATGATTTAATTTATGATGTGCAAGGAGGCGTCTAAACTCATGCATCTTAGAATGAAATCACAAGAGGTGGAATATTAAAATGAAATAAAGCGAATACTGCCGAAGAATCAATATCCGGTACGTAAAAAATAAAATGGAAACGCAATTTTATAAAGTTGGTAAAGCACAAAATGGCGCAATAAGCAATGAAAGAAAAGAAGCCATCAAACGATTTTTATCACACTTTACTCGCATGGCTTCTTTTTATTATATTTTATTAAGGAAAAGCAGAGAGAATTCAATTTATGTAGAAATGCTAACTAAAACGTTTCTCCATTCCAAATCAAAACTTTTAAGGGTATTTATTTTTTCAATCGCGTCATGTGCTTGATGGTTTCACCAAACGTTCCCATATTGAATTTGGCCACATATACGCACATATGCAGTTGGTATAGCGTCTTTAGTGTTTGCTTGTTTGGGGAATCCACTAGACAAAATCTAGTAACTACTTGTCTTGTTCTTGTCCAAAATAGTTTCAGTACCTTTATCATTTTAATTTTTCTGCTTCTCTGCAAAATGCCATGTTCATTTTTAAAATATATTCAATTTTTATACAGAGTCTATTTATGAGAAAATAAATTGATTATCTTAGAGAGCTCTCACAGTGCAGCGTTTTTAAAGTTTTATTTGCTTCAGCGGTGGGCGTGTCCGCGAACCAATTTCGCTGATCTCTCGAACTTTAATTGAAATGAAGTCTTTGTTTGTACCAAGTTTCTTTAAATTAGCTAGCTTGGTAATAGTGACCTTCATAGACTGACGGACATGGCTAGTAATAGTGACCTTCATAGACTGACGGACATGGCTGTATTGACGATGATCAAGCATAAACTCGTTTTTCTATAATTGCCACGTCTTTTCTGTGCGTTACCAAATGGTGACAAAATTAATATATCCTGTTTCTAGAGTAAAAATATAAATCTGGCTTTAGAAAATAAGTCACCAAGTCTCATTAGCTTGCTTGCAAAAGAGTGAGGAGAGAGATATAGAGTAAATTTGTACACCTTAAACACAGGGTATATTCGTTTTATCATTGCGTTTGTTACACATAGAAGGGGTGTGGCAGATCAATTAAGGCATATTAATTCTTGATCAGCGCCACCACTTGAGTCGATTGAGCTAAGCCAATCTGTCTTTCTGTCTTCTTGCGAAAATCCCGAATACCGAATAGCCATCCGAGATAATTTGATGATATATAGAGCTCATCCTACGCATTCAAACATACATAGCTCGTGGAATTGAAAATGAGCGCTGTCCGAAGACGGTCACGCTCACTGCTCTTTCGAACAAAGCATATAAAACTCTATACTGGGAAGATTATTTATGGTAATTCAAATTAATTACGCAACAATACTAGGAACTGTAAAAAAAAACACTGGACAAAAAAAGGGCGAATTTCAATATGAGCGTGTAGCACCTCCCACAGGCAAATGCTAAACCAAGAGATTTTGAGTTATTGTAAGCAAATTTCTCACACACGAGTATACTACAATTGAAAAAATTATGACAAGATATGAACAAAAACCCTGTGAGATTCATCAGGAGAGCATGTCACGTCCCACGCAATTATATACTTAAAAATGCTATACCAACAGAATTGTTTAAGATTATTTACATAAACAGCACACAAATACTAGAAAAATATGGGATAAACTTCGGACAAAACATGGTCGAATTTCGATAAGAGAGCATGGCATTTCTTGTACAAGCAAAATCCTCCAAATGCTTACTGAGATATAGAAATATTTAAGGTAACGAAATGGTTTCAACTTGCAACGTACACATTTTGACAAGAGGGCGTGGAACTTTTCAGCAAAGCCATACTTTTTAAAACGCTCCACTAATAGTGTTATTTATAGATGTTTAGATTTGATGTATATTTTTATATTGTAAATAAAAGACATAAATTGAGTTCATTCATTATTATTAGAAATTAAAGTATGTACATTGTTTCCGGTTCATGACAAAAAGTAATATCGCTCAAGTGACTTCCTATTCGAATCCAAAAGTTTTATATCTTATATTAGTTGAGTCATTTTCGAAACTACGAATTTCAATATTTTGCATTTCTCTGTTTAACTTTTGAAAAAAATAATTAGGTATGAAATTAGCTTGTGAACAGGAATCCAACACCACTCTTCCTGAGTTGTAACAAGCTACATTGCGGTTGCCAAAATAACATTATCTGTCGTTTTTCAGGTGTGTAGGTATGCAATACTGCCTCTTTTGAAGACGATGCAGTTGCAGCGGTTGATGATGAGCTCATAGTCCGGGATGTAGCAATGCATTTTTCGAAGCAATTAACTCCCACTTAATCTTATTTTTGTAAATGATAGTTTCATAACAGCTGATCTAGAAATAAACGTTAGTGAAATAAACGTCAGTCGCCAGAATCGTGGTGGGCCTGTTTGTTAGAGGCCGGCCTGCTTTGCCTCAAATATACAAACAAACTTTAGATAATTTTAATAAAGGTACTTAGCACGGTTTGTCGAGTCATTTTCCCTGCCGTATTTTGAACGAAATTTTCTTCCAAACTCTGATTAACTTTCACCATATTTATAATAAGTTTTAGTAATGAAAACACGTCGTTCAGCGATTTATTTTGACTAACCAGAATGTATTAACTTTATACCTGACAAAACATCGGTAAACTCTAGCACCTGTAAGAAAACTGGTCGCAAAGTTAAAACGATACCTCTTATTTAAACACTCTTTAGTAGTTGACGCAAGTACAGGCACGTATATTTGGACATGGGATCGTTGCATGCCCCCAAAAGTTAAACCTAAAAATTACTATACTGAATATTGCCAAACATAATATGAGAAAGTTTGGCGAATACAGCGCACGCAGTTTTTTTTTTTAATTTTAAGTTTTGCGCGCACGCCAGTTATACTTCCCATTTGGAACCATTGTTTTCGGTTAATTTACCTACTTTTCCACCTTGCCAATAGGTTTAGGTACCTACAAAATAGTTAACTACAAACTTTTTCGATAATTTTTTTTTAATTTACTGCCTCTCATCGGTTTAATTTACTATTTTGAAGGGTTGGTGTGATTTTAACTGCCGTTTCGGTTAAATTTTTCTGCTTGGATTGGCCAGTCACCAGATAATAACCCCTTTGAAAAATTGTGGAATACTTTTTTTTATATAAATACCTATGAGAAAACTATCCTCACAAAATCTGGACGAGATATGAAGGATCGACAGTGGGCAGTGGTTTGAGAACAATACTCAAATACTAGACTTTCTACTTAATGTGCATATGCACATATATCTATATATATTTTTAGAGGACTGCATAAGCGGCAGCAAACCTTCTTTTGGAAAAAAACGTCAAGCTAAGACTTAAAACAAGACATTGCCTGTGTCAAAAATTAATCATGCAAGAGAGGACAATTGAGAATGCATTCGACTAGCTAAGCAAACTGGGTTAGTGATGGCGACCTCGGTTTGTAAACTCGGTTCAACTCGCGTTGACTTGAATTAATATCAACTCGTTCACTTGTTTACGGTTTTGAAAAATGTTTCAAAGTACATAACTTTTTTTTATATATGTTTTCTCTCCAAGAAGTCAACGTTAGTGCTTTGTAAATATATTTTGAGCAATAACAGTGAATGTATTATTATTCATTTTTATGGCATTTCAATCCTTCATTTATGGCTCCTCCCAAAAAAAAAATCAATTATTTTTGGAAATATTTGAGGTGGAAAAGTGAAGTGTAAAAAGTGTTCCGATATTTATAAATATACTGAAAATATGAGCACCTTTATTAACTACATCAAGAAATAACACCCTACTGAATACAATAGACTGATTGAAAATTATGTACTAAACAATCAGGCGTCAAGATCGCCGAGTTAAATAATGTAAGTTAATATTTTAAACAAATCGTCACCGACATCTGTGGTTGAGTAGGAAAATTCGCCGCAAAAGCGGTTAAAGGAAACTATTTAATCTGTGCTTCGAAAAATTTTGCAAAAATCTGGAGACAAATCTGGGATTCATTAATGTACAAAGTGTTGAAAATAAAGATTTTCGAAAATACACAAAAAAGCTAGAGGTTGATTATGAACTTCCTACTCGTCAAAAATTGGTGGAGATATTAGAAGCTAGGTAAAACGTTGAGTCAAAAGCCTTCAAAAATAATTTGCAGAAGTCTTCCAATAGTTTTATACAAAATTGTGAAACAGATCGTTATGTCCACTATAGAAATGCCAGATAGTCATACGGCTGAAAATATAGCAATCGATAATGAAGAAATATTAAACGATTGGGAAATTACCTAAAAAAAAGTCACCATTACAGACAATTCTGCATCAATGAAGAAAGCTGTTAGTGAGGTTTTGAAGAAGCGAAACTAATTCTGTATAGCTCATAGGATCAAAGGTTGCATGGAAAAAGATATTTCTGATTTAGAAAATCATATAACTAATAATCAAATACTGTAACGACTAATTAAATGCCGAACACATTTATAATATTTCAAGCATAGTACGAAATCTTCTTACGCCTTACTTGCAATCGCAAATATATTTCATCATATATTCTACTCATATTTTTCTTAAAAAATCGATTTGTTCAACTCGGTTCAGATAACTCGAGTTGACTCGGCTCAACTTGGTTTCAGTGAATTTTCAACTCGGTTTGCTCGGTTAAACTGGTTACTGTGCAATTAGACTACAAATATCTAGAAAATTAGCCTTAGGATGTTCTTGAAATTTTGAATATGTTCAATAAATATTGATGGAGATCTAGCAACAAAGCACGCCAGTCGTCGGCGCCACCGTCAACAATATGTCGCTATTTTATCTATTTAAACAAATAAAATAAAGACACTTTGGCGGAACATGTCAAATATGGTCAAAACAGATAATTCTAGCAAGCAAAAGGACTTAAGTATGGTTTTGTAAATATATATTTAAAAATATGTGCTATTATACATATTTGAGTGAAATCAAGAGGAACAGGATAGCTAAACATTTACTTTACTCAACCAAATCTCTTCAATTCACTCAAACAACTAACCTTTTTGGGTGCAATAAGCCATGGCTTAACTTCCAATTCAAGTTCATATTTAGAAAATCTATCAAACAAATCCATTTAATTGATGCAAAATATTTCTATTTTGTGGTATTCTTTCTTAAATTTGGCATTGAAAAAATGTCATTTTTAGTATGCTGTTTACGTAATATACTAGAAAAATTCTTCAGCTAGATTTGTATTCAGTATCCAGAAATAAGTTGTAATAAATTAAATCTGGATAGTGGAAGAATTAATGATGATGAAAATGGTTTTTTAAACACTTAAGGGTAAAGCATCTCGAAATCCACACTTTCTTTTTACTCTATCAAAATCAGTGGTCAGAACTAGCATTATACTGGGCATCCATTTTTTTCTTCTACCGCAAAACTTAAGCTATAGAACTATCTCTAAAATTTCGGAATAGCGTTTGTAGTTTTTTGAAACGAAAAAACTTTAAAAACGTTATATAAAGCAAAATCAGCTAAAAAAAATCTTCGCAGAAAATTTAGTCAATAAATGATTCTTAAAACTGAAATGTTAACATTGTAGAAAAACAAATTCAATTTTGCAACAGTGTGCAATAAAGTCAGAGTCTTAGCTTAATAAATAACGCGAACTCAAAAGAACATACCAAACATATGAAAGTCAGCTACATAGGAAATCCTTATTTTCACATTCGACACATGTTCCTTTGCTAATACAAATGTAATCGCGCAACGAACATCTATCAACTTTAGATGTTGCAAACTTTTTGAACAGCTTTCTTTTCGTATCGATTTCATGTTGATACTCAAACGGTGAGTATTTAGAATTTACAAGCGTACAACTATGAAAATTTATTTATTTTTATGAAAATATGGGTATCATTTTCGACTTGTAGAACAATTTTAAGAGTTTCGTTTAGTTACAATCTTACAACAGAAGACATGTTTTACATTCTATGGCACATCACGAAACATCCAAACTACGATATTTCGTCATAAAATTTTAAGAAACAGGCTGACTAAAATGTTATGCTCCGTAGTATAAATTTTAAAGCACATTTCTGTAATATTATAAATTCTTAGCATGCCACCAACTATTAATTAATTTGTTTTTTCCCGTATGTTTTGCTCAAATGCAGTTTATCGGAAAAGCATATGTGTTTACTGAGAAAATTCGCTGAATCTAGTAGATCAACAGCCTTCAAAGCACTTGCATATCTTTTTAAAAAACAGAAATCATTATACTTTGATTGTGAAACATCAAGTTCTTAACCCGTCGTCGTCAATATTTAGAAATGTAACACGGCCAATGATGTGGGGTGTGAAATAGCCCAAAAATGTGGTTTATTGGTTCAATTTTCATTAATGAAGGTAACAGCTTGAAATGTGTGCCAAACGATAGAGCTCGAAGAGCCCATAAAGAATATGTAGGTGTCGAATCTTATCTTAAGCATGGGTCGCCACCCATTTTTAGGGCCAATTCGAGTGGCAACCCATGTTTGGGACATAATTCGACAAGGCAACCCTATTTTCTATTTAGGCACAAATTGAGGAAATCTTCAAATTATTTGAGAAGTAGGATCAATATGCATAAGAGGACCTATATTTTTCAAGGGAATTCTTTTCGTCAAAGTCATAGGATCATTAAATAGACTAAATTCTGTTCCATATAGATATTAATCACCACACTTTATTAACTAACTTTTTTATTGCAGCTGAGTTTGTGAGCCTTTGAAGGTAACCTTACATATATGTAAATACAAAAAGTTTATTCCAAAGTTTGGTTTTTGATTTTTGTGTAAAATTTATGCTAAAAAGTTCAAGGCCTCATCAAGATATAGATCCTTTGTAGCATAGCCGGTACAATAATTTTGCGGACTTAATTGGAGTTAATGTTTTAATCGCCTACGATACTCGTAGTGTATTTTCTGTCACTTTGTGAATAGAAATAGTTCCTTTATTTTCTAGGATGGTATAAACTAAATCATCAACACGATCGCTGTAGTCTGAATAAGATAATACTTATCGCTCTAACTTCACCTGTTAACTATCTGGAGATTTATCAAAGACGACCATAGAATGAAATCCTTGAATAGTTGCATACCCATTAAATGCTACCTACTCTACAGGAAAACATTTATGTTCGACATATTTTTGTACCCATACTTTTCAACATAATAAAACGTTACACAACGTCTTCGCTCACAATTTCATGTACCACAAAGTGCTGAAATTTGTTTTTCTCCTCTTGCCAAACAAGTTTTTCATGTCTGTGATTAATTTCAACATTTTCCATTGCAAAAACGCTCAACTCACCCTTTTTTTTTGTCTTAGTTTTGTATGGCAACTTAAGCTGCAAAAGCCGTCTGCGCTTTGAAATGGATGTCCTTTTTTCGTTTGTTTCCCAAAGTTTCATAGATGCAACCAACTACACACTAAAAGAAAGATGTCCCGCTGAAACACAGCAATAACAACAACACACAACTTGTAAAACATTCAAAAATTTTCGCACAAAAATATTTGCTTAAAGTTTCTAGAGAAAAAATACTCAACTTCATTCTGTTTTAGCGCACAGCCACACAAAGAATTCACAAAACTTGGTACCACAAACACCAAAAGCGAGAAACAAAGTTGTGGAAAACGCATTGCATGGATGCTATGTACCATGCCGCCAATTTCAATGCGGCAAAAATAAATTCCTCGCTGTTTTGTGTTACTACAACAATTTGGGAAAAATAGAACCAAAAGTTGACTTGTCTGCTTTTGTAAGAAGTTTATTTAGAAATTTCCACAGACAACAACTTATTTTTCATCTTTGTAATTTATTTATTGTTTCCAGAATTTTGTGGTAAATGCAATTTGGAAAATAATTTACAAAAAGTTCAAAATTTATATTACAACAAAGAGAGCATTTCACAACAAAAACTTGTGGATATCTGTCAGTCAGTTCAGTTCAGTTTTTGGAATTCAAAAAAAAAAAAACACGAGCATAAATTAAAATGCTTAATACATCTAATAAGTTTATTCTGTTTACAAAAAATTTTTATATAAAACGAAAGCTATTTATTTATAAAAATTTATTTTATCGCATTCAAAGTAGATACCACTCAGGGTTACCAAGTCGTATAGAAACAATTCCCGACCATCAAAAAAAAAGAATATTTCCCTCAGTGGTAAAAACGCAAGTAATTTTTTTTGGGAAAAAGTTGATAGCGATTTTTTTTTTCTTTTTTTTTGGTCAGCCATGATGACCTTTTTATGCACGTCAGCAAAAACTTGAAGTCCATGTCAAAAATCGTCTAATAAGTACACGGCTATTTCAGAAATATATAAATAATTTCTACCAAACCACCAGCGTTTACATGAAATTCCGGACTAGGACGGGTCAATCCCGATCGCTTCGTAAGCCTGGTACTACTGCTTGAAATATAACTATGCCAGATTTTGATATCCTACATTTTTCATATACAGATTGAAGAATAGCCTTAATCAATTTTGCATTTATGGATTCAACCTACTCAAAGTTCCTTACTCGAAGTGGTGAATTTAATTCCGGGAGCAGGGAAACGACAGACGCGGCCATATTAGGTGAATATGGTACTTAATCGATGGCATAGGTGCCCACTGATACAATCATTCTGTTTGTAGCGCATGGAAGGAAACGTGCCAGATGTCAAAAAATTCCATATATTCTTAATCAGCATCACATCTTGTGTCAATTTACACAAGTCCGTCTGCCTATCTGGCAGTCTGTCCACCTTTCTGGCTGCCTTGTTGTGTAAGTCATGGCTATGGGAAAAAATCACATGAGACTAAAAATGCGTAATTGAAATATTTCAATTCCTGTACTGAAGATCCGAGCACCGGACCAAAATTTTGGTGACTAGAGGAAATTTACCTCAAATACAAGCAAAATATTAAGATTTCATACAAATGCTAGAAATATTTTGGAAAAGCACAAGACACCAATTTGTTGATTTTTTTACCAAAAACTGTTACATAGTGATGGATTTATGTAATGGTGCATTGTCATGTTTAGGGTTTCCAACTCTGTCTGAGTTCTGACGCGGAGATTCGATTTTCGGTGGTGTGTTGGCAAAACGGATTTTCCGAATCGTTATAAAAATATTTGATATCCTTTTCATGTACACTTACTGCAAACTTTCTTCTGATTCTTTTATTGGAGATACATACAGTGGTGTGCCAAATTATCAGACCGATTGCAGAAAATACGTGATAGTAACATTTATGTTGCTAAAAATGTTAATATGGTTATATAAGTGGTATTCAACAGGTTACACCATGCTAGGCGTGGGATGTTTAAGCATAGAAGCAATGCAGTCAGAATGGTATATTTTCCAGGCCTTCTTCTAACGAAATCTGACATATGAGTCATGACTTGGTAAAAGGACTCGCCTGAAAAGCAAACCTGCGGAAAACGAATAATATCGCCGATGACTTAAATTTTCATGACACTGATGGAGAATAATTTCATATTTACTCTCTTTCAATCTTCTAATGAAAAGTTTTTTTACTTTGTGGCTTATTTCAACCGTTTTTTTGCTAGCTAACCAAGTCACAGTTTGTTAAAAGAACGTCTGGAAAAAATACCATTCTGACTGTATTATTTCGATGTTTAAACATCCTACGTCTATCATGGTGTAGTCTGTGATAAGTTTTAGACGTCTACAAATTGAGCAAGACACTATGAAACAAATCCAACACTAAAAATCCTTAGAGAATTGGCTCTGGCCACAGCTCATTGAATGTTTTGGTGATGGAGAGGGACCAATTTGTATGAGCGACGGAGCTCCGTACTATAAAGCAAAAACAGTGAGCAAGGTTTTAGCTGATAAAAACATCACTGAATTGGACTCCCTTTGTTAACTCGGCAGACATGAACCCGATAGAAAATGTACAGGAGCTTATGAAACACGAGATCAGTAAAGAGGCAAAAATAAGAAAACAATGGCTGAAAGAGATGCTAATTGACGTCTGGCATCGTAGTGCACATTTCTAGGTAGTGGAAAAAAGTTGCACAGATAGCATGCCACAAAGAAGAGCAGCTCTCATTGGAGCATCTCTATCTTTAATTTGGCCTTCGGATAAATTTCCGATCCATACAAATTACATTAATAGATTTCGTTTTATTTGCGTCATCGCAAAGTTTTACGCCAAATCAATACTGGCTGGATACTTTTAGTGAACCGAATTATTTGTTACGCTGAATGAAACTAAGAAACCTCATTTTACTTTCGCGCTGTGCTTAAATTGATAACTAAAACAAGGTCGTACGTTAATTTTAGTCAAAATTTTGACTTTTTTATAGCAATTCAGCTTAATCTGGCATAAATGGAACGGTGGTTTCTCTATAGCTACCTAAGTATTAAAAGCTGCGTTTCCTTTCAAAAGAAGTAATAAAAGTTAAGCTTAAGCGCATTGTGTCCTAGTTTTAATAACAGATTATTTAAAATCATGTAAATGTTAAATCTTTTCAATGTGACATGCCATCGAAGCCCAATCAGCAAATCACTCATGTCGCTATTTAGGTTTTGCACAATACCGTGAGGTTAATTTTTTCAGATATTTTGTAAAAAATAAGAGTTTGTTGTGACTATTCGAAAGATATTCTCAGCGTCAGCTGCTTGTTCTGTGGTTTTATCTTTACCAGAAAATGCAGACTTAGAAGAACCATTGAAGTTTATTAATTTTTTTTTTTTTGCACTAACCTCAGTCACCAGAAACAGGGTTCAAAAGCAACGAACAGTACTTTAAGTGGATGTTGCTGCAAGGCAAATGCTCAACAGCAGGATGTTGCGAAAAGTTTGAAAGTAGTTTCTAAAGGTTGTTGATTCATTAATGTGCTTCGTTTTGGCACCTGTTCAAATTACTCAAATGAATTAGTCAAAAATACCACAAATGCCAACACTGTGGGTCGTCCATAAAAATTTAATAATACACTTAAGCAGAGAATAGATATTATAAAAATTAATAAAATTAGTTGCAAATTTAATCTAAAAATAATTTTTAAGTCCGTAGTCTACAGTTTTTCAAAATGTTAAGACTTGTAAGATATCCTTGTGATTGTTATATAATAAGCGATTCACACTGGCATAAAAATCAGCAGGATTTGAATTTATCTCAATTTGGAGCCAAACTCGAACAGAAATCACTTTACTTTCTGTACAAATTTAAAGTCAAACCATATTCTCTCATCCGTCATTTTCATTTAAATTTCATTCTCTGTTAAATTTTTCAGAATTTTTGTTTTTAAAATTATTATTTAATAAAATTTTTTCAAATTATAAATCATTTTAAAGTAACTAATGGCAATCAATAAGCATTTAGCTGATGTGAATCAAAAAGGAGCCAACTAAGGACTGTCCCAGAAAAAACTTACGTTTTTTTATTTTTTGTATTATGCTCTACCTGATAATCTTGTAGGTCTAAAAAGACATAATATTTGTTCTATATAAAGTGACGTTTAATATGATGTATAACACTTGAAGATAGCACTTCTAACGACAAAGATGTCTAACAAGCAACAAAAAGTCTGCAAACTGATTTTGTCGACATACCCGCAAAACCCAAAATTAAAATATTCAGCTATAGCAAAAATAGTTGGAGCATCAGAAAAAACTGTCTTTGCGGTTATTTTAAATTATAAGAAGGGTCTACCTGTTTCACGAAAAATGTTCTGGCAGAAAACCAGAAAATTTTAACCTAAAGGTAGCGACGAAGGTGAAGCGCCTTTTTAAGTAAAATCCCAACACCTCAGTGCGGGATATGGCGGCTAGAGCAGGTACATCAAAATCTACTGTACAAAAGATGAAGGAGAAAAGTAAGCTAAGGACATACAGAGTTCAAAAAGTACCAGACCGTTCCGATGAAAAGCAGTTGATGGCTCTGATGCGAGCCCGAAAGTTGTGAAAGTTACCTGCCTAAATTTGATTGCTGTGTTATGGACGACGAAACTGACGTCAAAGCAGATTTTAAGCAGCTACCTGGCCACGAATTCGAAATTTCCGAAGCAATTTATGGTTTGGCAGACCATATGCACCTGTGGTCTCAGAAGCAGATTTTTTGTTACGCAAGGTGCAATCAATTCCAAAGTTTATATGGAAATGTGCCTCGAAAATCGTCTTCTACCATTTATTCGTGCACATGAGAGTACCGTGATGCTCTGACCTGATTTAGCAACCTCTCATTACTCTTAAGCTACGATGGAATGGTACGCAAGTACAAAGATATATTTTGTACCAAAAATAGCAAATCCACCCGACTGCCTAGAGCTTCACTCAATCGAAAGCTATTGGGCTCTAATGTTAAGGCATTTTCGAAAGAGTGGTAAGAATGCAAAAAATTTACAAGACTTCGGACCTAAGTGGAAAATATCGTACCATACTGTCGGTGAAACGACTGGGCAAAATTTAATGAAAGGCCTTTCGAAAAAAGTAAGAAATTTTTATAAAAAAAAAAAATCGTTACTTAGTTTTAGTTATTTATATTCTGAACACTAGCCATTATTGACAAAAAAACGAAAAAAGACCAAAAAAATTGCTGGGTATTTTTTATAACTAAAAAGCAAAACGTAAGTTTTTTCTGGGACAGTCCTTACTTACGTCAAATAGAAAACTAATGTCAGCAAAAGCCATATGATGTCAAATAAAAAGAGTCAAATAACTTCAAATAAGAACCTAATATCAACGAAATAGCGATAATTGGCATAATCGATAATGCCATTAATGAGAAAGAAATTTATAAAATCGCGATACAAAATCGAGACACACAAATGAAAATTTTACTGATTTCGATGAAAGTGAGATTCATTTAAAATAAATTGTCAATGAAAAACAAGTCTTTGAATTTAGAATTTCTTATTTTTAGACTAACGTATGCTAGCACAGACATACAAAAATGTCCTTGAATTAATATCCAATTAAGAAATCACCTTGACCTCACTGCACAAAATTATCAAAGTTGAAATATTTTCAATAAGAACAGCCATTAAGCATTTAGAAACTTTGTCTGGGTTCGTGTATGGTTTTAACTTTAATTTGATAACAGGAATATTAACAATTTTTAAAATGGATCTAGCGGTTTCTTTGTCCTACGTTAAGCAATTTTCAGTGGCAAAACTTTTGTAATTAAGATACAACCACTCAAGCAGCCACTCGTTCTATCAAACTGAAACTTTGAATAAATCGAAAGCATAGAAAATTTGTGTTTAACTTTAAATTGCGGCAACAAGTTGTTCGATCTGCGAGTATTTAAAATTCAAGACAATAATTAATTAAGACTGTCAGAAAACTTTTTAAGTGAATTGCTCACATTCGAAAAGAATGATGCCGAAAACTTCTCAGTAATTAAATAATAGCATTTTGTTTAAATTAACAATTCCAATGGAAAGTTTTGTAAGTTGCTTCCGAGAGAACTAAGTTAGGAGCATCAAAGTGTCAATTTTTGAGTTTTTACCTACCAGCAAATGTGGAGTCATATCCTATAATAAAATCCTTAAAATCGCTTTAAAAGTTACAACATGTATAGTACTACACTACCATGGGGATGTGCTTCTCCACAGCAACAACAGCAGGTTCCAAGTATGTGCTTCCACATAATGCTACATATGTGATTATTAAATTGAAAACAGCTTTCGACATTGCTGGTAGCCCATTACTTGTATTCTTCCATTTATAGCGCACATAAGGGGTCGCGGCTGATGAGTATAAGTCAATATGTTCATTATAAGGGTTAAATTCTGGGTCAATTTAGTTATAAGCGTCTATCTCTAATCACGATGTGAGAATATTTATAGTATCCCAGCAGTAAACTTGTATTACAAAACCCGTCTTCTGCGTTATAAAATGACCTGCGCCGAGCTAACATTAAGCGGAGCCCGATGCTTAAACTGAATCGAAGATTCTTTCATGCTATACTGAAGAACTTTTTCATAAGAACGATTTGCTATTGAAAATGGTGATGTCCAAGTGGGCTCTGGTAAGTTTCTTTTGTGATGTTATTGAAGATGTGATAAAAAAAATTTTTTTTCCGTTCAAAAAAGACCCTAAACCTACTTAGATCGACGCTCACCAGAACCAAACCGAAGTCGACTTTGAATCCTAATAAAAACACACAGCCATGTCATGGGTATATGATCGACCCGGCCTCCAATACATTGTAAGCATGAGCTGTTTCCGATGAAGAAACATTATAATACTCTCATTTATGCATTCGCATTCTATGTTGAAACATTGTAAGTGTGGTCAGAATACATGCAGCCTATGTAGAAACATTGTAAGTGGAAACGTTCGCTAGAGCTAGAAATGTGAATCGGGAAATCTTGGAGAGATTTGAAGGCATAGATTTAGGCATATTGCTTGATGTCTCTTAACAACATAGCAAGAGAGAGTAAAAATTCATTCTATGAAAGCATTATAAGAACCAGGTCCCGACTAGAAAAAGCTGTTAGGCGTAAATTAGGTCCCTATTGGTTTTGCCTAGCCAGAACGTTGGGGCCAAGTGTGGAACCCTAACTAATTTGGATTGTAATGGGGACCTAATTTACGCCTAACGAAATTTTCGGGTATGAGTTGTGGATTAAAGACATGTGTTGGTTGTGAGAAGTACTGATTCATGGCCATTGCTTTCAGAAGATAAATCATGGCGCTGCACTAAAGCCACGCCACTTGGACCACTTGAACTAATTTTTTCTATACAAATGTAGTAAATTGTACTACCTACACAACCAATGCATAGCACGTTACCATCTACCTGTTCAAGCTTTTCCAGCACACGCAAAAATCGCAATTACTAAACTCTTTAAAATTTTGGTCGGTTACCCAGGAAATTTAAGACATAATTTTCTGCAAAACGACAAGCTTCTGGTTGTGGAGTATCGAAGTATAAAATAATTACCTGGAAAGTTTCCCAATCTTAGTGGATACTTGTAGGCGTAGTTCGAGCTCTGCTCAGCTTCTTCGACTGCTGCATTTTGCCAGCTACTAAATGCGCCCACTTACTGTGTTGAAATTTCAAAAGTTTCCAAAATGTTTTACATATAACACACGATGAGCTTGAAATACGTAATTATCGAATCACAAATTAATCGAAATTACTTAATTGGAACTTATTCTACAGTGCATAAGGAAACATTTCCCGTAAAAACTAAAATCGGCGACCTACCCCTTTTGGAGAAAACAGATTTTTACCATTTTTTTCAGCTTTTTATGATTTTAGCCCTTTAACTGACGTTCACTGCAAGTTTTTCCGACCTTGATTACCATTTTTAGTTTATTCTGTAATGCATAAATGTTGTGGTGCCGTCCAAGTACTTCAGTTTCTGCACTCCTAAAGGTCATGAAGTATTCATCTATGTATATACAATAAAACAAAGTTGGTTTAGTTATCCGCTTCGTAACTTAAGAACGGCTGTACCGATTTCATTGATCTCTGATTATTTGGATTTATCTTCGCCCCAAAAGTAACATAAGCTTTAAAAATTTTATTTAAGGTGCATATATAGGGTGGCCCTTGCACAAAAAAAATTTTAAAAAAGCATTTTCACAAAGACCACTTGATTCACACCAAATTTACACCACATATCTTTTATATCAAGAAGCATAGCTTAGGCTATAAAACTTTTATTAAGAGTGCATATTTAGGGTGACCTATATACATATATATGCACATAATCGCTGGTGTGTCTGCGTAACTTCTGAACGTCTTCCCCGATTGAGGTCATGTTAGCCGGGTCGTTTCCTTATGCACTGTAGAATAAGTTGCAATTAAAAAATTTGGATTAATTTGTGATTCGATAATAACGTATTTCAATCTCACCGTGAACAGGTTTACTGTATAAATTACTTATATACTTTAATAAATCCAGTCGTAAGCCTTTTAAGCTAGTGCTGCTAAGTTTATTTGTATAGTAAATAATTAATTATTATATAAATCCTTTTAAATAATAAATATTTTAACGTTTTGTATATTTTGAAAATTTGTTTCTATAAACAATAGCAAATAATATTTAAATAATATAGTATATGACACAAACTTCAAAGCAACTGATAAAAAAGTACATGAGAAAAAGTTTTTAATGCATGTACAATTTCGACACTTTTTTAGTATTTCTCTGTATAAGGTAGAGGGCCATACATTACAGTCCTTTGTTTTAATATTGTAAACGAGACATATGTGCTATTATAATAATTGAAAAAGACTTAATACAGTTAAAATTGAATTGATAGAATCAGAGTGTTCAAAATTTAATGTTGATTCCAATTCATACGAAACGAGGCTAAATCAAACGTGATAGTAGACTTTTTCCCAGACCAGCGAATTTGGCGATTTTTGACACTTGCTTCCTTTACTTATATGCTGCAGCAGAACAAGTAGGCGCCGTCTTAAGCTAAGTAAAAAAACAAATGTCTAAAAAGTAAAAGAATTTATGTGCCTCAATACTCTTGCAATAGAAAAGTGGTCTACATATGATCGTTGAGAAATATTGTCTTAATATTACCTTGTGTAAGTACAGTTTTCTCAGCGGTCATTTCCAACAATTCAGGAGTAATTTCGAACTTAGTCACGATTACTACATAACTGATTGCCCAGATTTACCGAACTCAGGCATTGCTTAGGTTATAACCATGACCAAACCATAAGGCAAACTCAACAAATGCATACCTTTTACTACCCGTAGTAAGGCCTAATCAGGCAGTCGACATGTAAGCCTAAGTAATTCCTTAGAATTGCCTAATTAGACTGCGGCATAGCATTCCTTTTTTAGGTTCACCTCATTATTTCTCAGTTAGGGCTGCTAGTATATTTAGGCATGCCTAAGAAAAAATCTAAAATCGAGATACGTTTTTGAGTGTCAGCACGGAGTGATAAAGAGACGATTCCTTATTTAAGCAATTGGTACGAGCCTAAAGTTGAATATGGTACAAAGTTTAACTGTGGCTTGTACAGTTCCTCACAACATTACTTGTGCTCAGGTGTTACCTGAGGTACCGGCGGAAACAAGAGCTGAAGCTCTGAACAAGCTTATTCAAAGGAAATCAAGGCAGAATTTTACAAAGCGAAATATTACCGTCAACATTTGATTGCAAGTAGATATTCAACCCTTTAAATAGTATGTGGGCAAAAATTCAATATAAGACATTGTTTTATGAATTCATTTAATTTATTTTCTAAAGAATCTTTTTTTATTTTTCTTTAGCTCAATATCACGTAGTTCTTCAGTTCAGTGAGTTCTTTCAATTCTCTCCAACATTTTCCAGATTCACAAATCTTCCTGTCCTTAATGCTTTCGGACTGCCGCGTTTTTTTCCTTCCCTGAGAATTCCACTGAAATGCTTGCCGACAGACTTTGCTTTGTGGTTTTCGGAACTTGTATCGAATCCATTTCTATTTTCAACGTTTTATTTGTATGGAAATCGGATCTTGGCGGAATCGGTATTAGGCATGGTCCTAGGTCACCAAATTTTCAAGATTCGTCTAAGACAATTATAGTTGAACACTTGTAAATTCTGTATATTGGGCCTGCTGGTAAGCCAAATGTGACAGTCGTACAAAAGAATTGGCGTCACGTTTAACTCAAAAAAAAGTCAGCTTGATTCGAATGTATCTTCTGCAAAATCTTCAGCAACTTCAACATTTTCAGAGCGCAATTCGCTGACAACAACAGGTTTCACAAAATGAAGACTGCCTATGGTCTAGGTTAAGCTGTGTGACACAGTTATTAGACGCAGGTAATACAGCAACTTCAGCTTCATCCATAATGTTTCTGAATAACGCATCTGCTGCGAGATTTCCATTGGCGGCATCCTATGCCAGGCTTTTTTTTTTCAAAACCTGCTTCAGGGCAGTCGAAATGCATCCCATAACGTTTTAAGAAAAAATTTCGATTTTATTTTATTTTAAATAGCTACGTCTAGTCTTTTTTCTAATTTAAAGCGAAGTCATTCAAGGCGGTTTTTGTTTTTTATTAAATTAACATTTTTACCAAATTTTAAATTGAGACTTCGCGGTATTGTCCGGAAAAATTATTAGTTTCAACTAATAAACATAACTGCTTCAGGTTTTTAAATTTTTTCCACAACATATTGGCGGAACGGGGTTTCGTGGAGGAGTTAGCATTGAACTTTATGGAAACATTTCTCCATATATAAATGTTCTTTTTCCTTGGTGGAAATGTTGTCCCTTCTTTTGTTTTCACATCGCCATTTATAGTGCTCGTGTGCCATCACAGCGTTAAAAATCAGAATTTAAATTTCAATTTAAAAAAAAAAATAGGTACTAAGATATATTTCTTTTAGCTATTTCTTCAACTCTCTATATAAAAGCAGTTTATAAATCTTCCGATTAAAGTAGTATTAAGAAAAAAGATAAAACCAAAGTCAATTTCATCATCTCAATGTTTCGAAAATAGAGTATATTATGTGGAAAAACTTAATTGCGGATAATATGATTAACATTTTGCAGGACGGTGAGTGTTTGTTGCCGAAATATACCTTACACGGCTCTAATAACCAAACCTCAATTATAATTATTTATTAATTAAAAAACACAAAAAAAAGAAAAACAAATTAATATCAACTTCATACCTGATTATTTATTTAGATGTTTTTTGCACAGACTTCTAACCACAGCTGCAGCTGCGAGAAGTTAATTAGAATTACCAAGTGATTTTTCCTCCAGCCAAAGAAACCTTTTCTGTTCATTTCACTCGCGTTCATAAATTTTTCCTTAAACGTGACATTCGCTGCCTTAAAGTTGTAAGAAAAACGTATGTGCGGCAAACATGCAAAATAAACACTCGGTAGAACGTGTGGTGTGGGTTAATGAAATAAAAAGAAACTCATGAATTCACTTTATGTTTGTTATGTTTTTGTTGGAATTTTTGAAACAAAGTTTGTAAAATAAAAAGTAGTCGCGTTTTATTTTCAGCGTTAAATAAAAATGAAAAATACAGTAACTTTTTTTCGTTGCTATTTTATTAATACTGTTAAACTGGTAAAATATGAAATAATAGATGTTGGCATAAGTGACAGCTGGAGTCTGACTTCTCGAGTTGTAGACTATCTGGCAAGAAAAAGTGAAAGAGGTGCGAACAATGAGACATCGCAATTTTTATGCTTAATTTTGTTATTTCGCACACAGAAGGGGTGTGGCATGCTTATTAACGTATTTATATATAATTTAAGAGCGTCACCACGTACATTTGTATTATCTTCATATAATTTAATGGAATTTAGTAAACTACATTTTCAATTTTAGCACGGGGAATGAAATAATTGAAATCGACTCACGACGAGCACGCCTACCACCCGCACAAATTAAACCTTTAAAACGTTTTACTGAGGGAGTTATTTTATAGAAGACAATCTAATTTCTCTGAGTCATTCTATAAACGTCACTTCGCTTTCAACTACATCGTCTGCAGGAATCCGTAAACCATCTCGGTCTCCACAAACGCAAGGAAAATAAAACGGTGATGTTCTTTTCCCTTTCCACTACCGTGTTAAATAAAAGGCTATTTACAGCGTTGACCACACTGTTAAATATTTATAACAGAAGATTTGCTCATTTCATTTATATCACTAGTAGCGGAGCTAGATGGAACGGATCCCTCTTGAGCGAAGAAAAAACATCTTTATTGGAGGGCATGGAAGAAATTTATTTTGGAGTGTATTGTCTAAATGGCTACCGCCCATGCTCTTCATATGTACATAAGACCATGCCTATTTCGAAATCAGTTTAAGCGAAGTTGATAAAACTTGGTGATTTGGTGCATATGTGATCAAAATTGGGATTGGTCTTGGTTTTAAGTTTTCAAAGTTCTCTTAAAGGGGCGTGGAACCGCCCGAAATTTTTAAGTTTTGTAACGCAAACCGTGCAAGATTTTGTGAGATAAAATGATATACGGATACATATCATACATACATGAATTGAATTGTTCTTAATGTGGGCGGAATTGGAAATATATAATTTTCATAAAAGAGTTAAAGATGATGCCGCTGAAAGCACTCATCAATATACGCTACGTTGGTATACTGGAAAAACTTGTTGAAAGATGCGGCACAGCCAACAATACTTATAAGCATTATAACAAGAGAACAAACTCCGTATTCGCATTCGAAATTTAATGTGGCTACAAAGTAGCTCATTTCAAAATTTTGGCATAATAATGCCAGTGGGCGTGGCACCTCCTATAAAAGAAAAACACTTTTATTGCAATAGTGTGCAATGAGAGTAATCTTCATAAAATTTGTTGTATATGTGTCAGTAATCTACAAGCCTTAAAATTAAATGGATTTCGAAGGGAGCGTGGCACCTCCCATGCATGTAATATATTTTGAGTGGCATATCTATCGAAATAAATGTGCAATCATCCAGAAATTTGGTGTTATAGGTTTGTTTATGGAAAGCTATTTCTTGATCAAAATCGGACTGGATTGTACCAGTGGGTGTGTCACCACCCACTGTGGCTAATAAAGTCATATATCGCAAACTATACAAACTATTTTGCTAAAATTTATCATGCAGATGTCAATCACGAATATAATTTATTGAATCAAAAGGCAGAATTGGAAATGTGGGCGTAGCATATTTCGATTTTTCATTGCTATATGACGTTTTTCAACATTTTCCATTTTCTGTTGGGTCTAACCACCTTTTAAGTTTTACCCAATATATTCCATATGAGTGCATTTGTCCGACTTTTTCCACCTCTTTCAACTTTATTCGTCATTTTCTTTTTTTTCTCGACTTTTTCAACGACTTTGAAATGTTACAACATTTTTCAACCACTTGCAACTTTTCTTGAGTTTTCTCAACATTTTCCATTTTTTTCAAATTTATTTCGACTTTTCAATTTCTTTCAACTTTCTTCAATGGTTTTCATATTTTTAAAACCTTTTCAGAATTTTTTTAATTGTTTCAACACTTTTCAACCTTTTTACATTTAACATTATTTTCGTCTCATTCAACGTCTTTTTAACATTTATTGAAAATTTTCTAACAATGCAGTGTAGTGTATTTGATTTTCGGCCTTGCCGAAGACAAAACCTTAACTTTTAATGTATTTTTCAACTTTCTGAACATTTTTCGACTGTTTCAAGAGAGATTCCATAAACAAATTAAATGATTCCATAAACAAATTATATGATTAGTGTGAGAAGAGTTTTTTCTGTCAATGAGCTTATTTATGGTCGCGTTGATTGGAGTTTATCCATAATAATAAGGCAAAATATGTCTTAATATGATGGTCACTGTTTAATTAGGGCGTTCAAAGCTAGCCTAGCTAAAATATTTGTCATATTTTCTTGCAAACGCAATAGTCCTTAACGAAAGTAACAAAAGTTTCATGACATAAGAACAAAGTTAAAGTTCCACTGACGCCAATAATTTCTTTTGCTAATTGAGAAAAAGATCAACTTTTCCTTATATCTACTATGAATTTAGCATACCTTAAGTTACAATTCCAAACTTTAAAGTTCATGAAGTTAGTAGCGTCCCTATGCAGTTTTCAATTTCAACTATTTGATATTCTTTCAACTTTGTTTCAAAGTTGAATTCACAGTATTCTGGGTAGTTTTTAATTACCTAATGAAGCGCTGTGCAAAGACTTATAGGACCGCTAAGAGAAACTAATGTTCATTTCCGTGTTAAACACTCCATATGAGGAGAACCTAATGACGTTGAGGTACGTGCGCTAAACAAACTTCACTACCGCTACAGTCGGCAGCCACAGGGCATCTTTTTATGCTGCTGTTACTTTGAGTTATTTTAACGTCACGTATGCAGCTTCCTAACAAGGTGTCAGTCACGAGACGACGTTCAGTGTTTTTTATATTTTGTTTTTAGAAGCTAATGCTATGGCCTGGGACTTGCATAAAATGTTGTTAATTACCTTTCTACCAACCTTTTGCTAAGCACATTGTAGCAAAAATAGTTAGTAGCTCAAAAGTTCCAAAGAAAATTTCACGTCAGAACTAACAACAACAGGAAAAATTAAAAGTTTCTGCACAAGTTGACATCTAACTAATCGCATGGTTTTTCATAAGCCACGTAGCAAAGAACTTAAGTAGTTTTTACTAAAAGCTCTTGAGGTGAATAAGTTCTTTTATTTCCTTTCTAAGAGTTTCCATTTCAAGCGCATCAACCGTGGGTATTAAAAGTGCTTTTGAACAAATTTTAAGGTTTTCTTTGAAATAAAGTCTACACAGTGATTGGACTCATATTAAAACATTAAAAAAGAAGCGCTAATGTTCCGTGAAAAATTGCTCCTAAAGAGAATAAAATTTTAAAACGCTTCAAAACCACTTTGAAACAGTGGAGTATTGCCTCACAGGTTTGCATATTTCCATAAACTTAACTTTTCAGAAAAGTTCGTTAAAATTTTTTTTCAATTTTCCATGCATATTTACTTTTACTGGAGATTTTTTTAAATTCATACCAAAAATTAATTTAAGTGAAAATTTTTTAGAATTCATTTCAACAAAATGGGATTTAACTTATACATCCACAAATCTCTTTAATCTGTTATGTTGTTCATACACAAGTCTTGAGTTTTCTGAGATATTGTCCAATAGTTGCAAGAAATGTGAATTTTGCCACAATTTTGTCCATGTCTCGTATTCATCATACTTGGTGTTGCAGATTACGTGGGTTGTCTGAAAAGTTTTCGGCTTCAACATTAGCTCATCAACAAAAGTTAGAGAATGTGTTTGCACATGCATTGAAACCAAAATCTCACTCATTTTGGACGCTAAGGGGCAATCGGTTCCGAAATAGGCAGACGCCGTTTTTTCGGCCGGCAAAGCGATGGTGACTGTTTTCTGGTATAGTCACATAGTAGTTGTCTTAATCGCTTATCTTGAAAAAGGAAAACTATAACCATACTTTACGTCATTACTTGACAAGCTGAAGACAGAAATTGCGAAAAAATTACTAAAACAAATTTTGTTTCACCAAGACAATGCGCAAAATTCTAAGAATTTCGGTTTGAACTGTTTGACCTTACTCAACAGATCTAGTCCCACAACAACTGGATTTTGTTGTCAAGGCTAAAAGTTACGCAGATTTTCGTTGAATGAAGAGACCAGTAACAAGTTTTTGGCACAAAAAGGAGCCAAGTACTAAAGGGTGTTTTTTTTAGAGGTTTGTTTTTCAAATAGAGATACAACTGGCATTTTATGGTCAAATCTGGCAACTCTAATGTCATTTATGTTCAGTTTGGTTTGCCATTTCATCATGAACAGGTTGACAAAAGAACAACGCTTGCAAATCGTGCAAATTTATTTCGAAAATAATGGTTCAGTTCGCGAAGTTTACCGCAAGCTCCGTCCATTTTATGGTCGACATAATCGTCCATCAGAGCAATTAATTCGGTTAACCATGGATCGTTTTCGCACTACGTTTACTCTATGTGATAATACGCATCCGCAGAGACGTCGAACAGTGCGCACCGAAGAAACAATTGCCGCTGTAGAGCAAAATGTTGAAGAGGACCCGAATGAATCGATTCGCCACCGTGCACAGCAATTGGAGCTTTGTCCATCAACTTTATGGAAGATTTTGCGCAAAGATCTTGGCTTGCGACCTTACAAGATCCAGCTTGTGCAAGAATTATTTGGACGAGTTGAAGAGATGGTAAAAAGTTCATTGATTTAACAGCTAAAAAGAAAACACGCTTAATAAACTAAAATATTTCAACGTAGAACATAAAAGCAAATTTTATATTTTCAAGAGCTTAATTTTATTGTGAACAATTAGCCATATTATTAATTAGAATGATTTCAAATATTAGCCAAGTGAGTCGCCAAAATATTAAAGCTGTTCACAGTACCTTAGTATCTAATCGCCTGATGTTCGCGGCTTTTTTCTATATCATATGAAAGTAATATAAGCGAAAAACCATGCAAAAGAGCCCAAGTCAGCAGTAAATTGTCAGCATGAAAAAAGTAATGGTAGCGGTGCTCATAAGTGCATTGTTGTATTTAACTAAATATACTACATGGGAACATAACTATGAAACTGTGAATATACCTACATAAAATATACTTATCAATACCTCTAAATTATAAATATTTTTTATTTAGTGCATACAAGATAACGATGTGGAATTTTGGGCGCACTATTTTTATATTTCTCTATGATTCTTAACTGGTAAATACAAAAAGTTTAACATGTAACATGATGCTGAAAATACCGTGTAGCAGCGGTTGAAACTGGTAGAAGATACTAATTGTCCATTTTTGTCTTTTATGCATATAGCCATTTAATTTTTTTTTATATTTTTGAACTAAAAAGTACTTAACAGGAAGCTCCACAAAAAAAATATATTAAATTATAATTTATCCCAAAAACGCAAACAAAGAGAAGAGGATAATTCATCCAGATATGAAGTAGTTAGTAAAATTAAAACGATGTGTTAAATTAAATTAAAATAAAATATGAACAAATCAACTACAGTACAACCTTGATCAACGCAACTAATAGAAATTCGGGCAGTTGCGATGACTGAGGTTGTTGCAAAAACCGAGTCAAGAAATTTTTTCGCCCAAAAGTGCTGATTTTGAAAATAACGCATATTACTCACAAAATTAAACTCGTATTGGAATGAGATTAAAAGTATTTTATTGTAAATACTGCATTCTTTATTTAAAACCAAAAAAACTAAAATAAATATTTCTGACGCAGTAGTTATGTACGTATGTATGTAGAATATAATTTTGGTAAAATTATTCTTCAAAAAAATATGAAATTTTTGACACCATTTTATTATATGCCATTAGGTATATGCTGCACTGCATTTTCGCCAAGATCTTGAAGAATCAAAATATTTTTCACGCCATTTTCTCCAGCCCATTGAACTAAAAGCAGTGCTAGCCTTAATCTTCGATATAGGTGGAGTGAAACATTGGTTTCGTCTGTGCTTTCAATTTCTTCCACATGATCTTCGTTTTTTGACAACTGGCATTTTGCAGCACACAGAATGGAACCAGTCGTAAAATAAATTTACACGTAGTTCTTAAATCATCAATATTAATCCGCCCTCGTATATATGTTCTGAGAAATAGCAGTAACATTTAAAGAAGCATTTCAAAATCAAAAAAGAAGTCAAAGTAAACTAGATCCAAAGGTAAAATATTCAAGTTGCGATAATTGAGTACTGTTCTTTTTTAAAGTTGCGTTAACAGAGTCTACAGTGTAAACAATTGAGGTGTTGCAATAATCAAGGAGTTGCGTTCATCGAGGGTTGCGTTGAGCGAGGTTATACTGTACTTAGTATATTCAATTAGTAACCTAGAAAAATTTTACTTTTTTACAAAAGCACTAGACTAGACATTTATTAATTACTTACGATTATGACTAATTGCATTGCCCGATTTTCATTTACTTCAAATCTTAAGAAGTCCATTACTTGACAACTATGCCTCATACAAAATAAAAAATGTGTGTTTACATTCACACCTTCTATAATTACAACTGAGCCAAATTCTATAATTACAACTGAGCCAAATGTTAAAGAATTTCAGACAGTCGTATTTTTTCTTGTCCGCTTCACATGAAATGCCCCATATCGTAACTGAGCTATACTAGTAATATGAATGTTCTTGTTGTAAGTTTCTTCTGTTGGCAGAACAGCACTGTCTTCAGTTTTCGTGTAATTCGTCGCATTCAAGCAAAACTGATTCACACCAATCTACGAATCGGCCCCTAACCACAAATGTCCGCTGGATCTAATTCACCGCTGGTCTTCAAATGGCCATCGGTTTTGCAATTCGATAATCAAATCAACGCCAGCCTTGACATGTACTGTCCTCAAATGCCCAGCGGGGTTTTCAAATTGACGCCAGTCTTCAAATAGCTATCGACCCTCGAATAGCAGCGAATCTCAAATCGTCACTGTGTCTCAGTTAGTAGCCTATCGGCAAAGACGTTTAAGTGACTTTGGTAAAAACTAAATTTTCCATCCATTTCAAACCTGGAAAGAATATTTCTATTTTATCATAATAAGCTTGATGTACATAAATAGCATTTTCCAAGAAAATTGGTCCGTATTTCCGTACTGGTACGTATTTGCAGACTTATGTCCATGCGTTTCATCAACGCATATATGAAATGCATATATTTTACTACGGAAAATTATCTTAGAGATAAGTTTTAGTTTTACTCAAAAGAATTTTTTTAGGAATTCCGAATTGGTATTAAAAAGATTTGATTCTTATGCTCCCACATAATTTGTTTTTTTTTTTTTTCAAAAAAACCGCCCTACCTATTTTTTGATATAGACAAATTGTTGTTTTATTCGCATATGGCAGGCGTAGTACCGCTCATTTTTTCTTTTGGAACTTACTCTTGGCCGTACCTTTTATATCAAGTCCTATTCATCTGCGTCCAGTAGTTGGTGAGACATGATGAATTTGATTTTAAAGGGCGTGTCATAGCCCATTTTTCTAAGCCAAACTTTGCAAAAACCTTTCATAGACCATAAGAAACATTGATAAAACAATTATGAAACCTAGATGAAAATTCTAATTAAAAAATACTTTTGTATGAGGACCCCCCTAAGTATGACCCGTAAATAAAACTTTTACGGCTTAAGCTGTGTCTCTTTAAATAAAAGCCACGTGGTGTAAATTCGATGAGGACCAATTATATTTTTGTATGAGGGCCACTCTAAATACAAGCCCTAAATAAAAGTTTTATAGCTTCTTTATATAAAAGACGCGTTCTGAAAATTCAATGTGAATCGAGTAAGTGTGAAAATATTTGTATGAGGGCCACCCTAATTTTTCCAATATTTTTCAATATTTTAACAATTCTTCTTCTATTCGCTTCGGAGACGAATTAAATATATCAGAGATCATCAAAATCGGTCAAGCCGTTCTTGAGTTATAAATGGTGTAACTAATCCGATTTTCTTTATTTGTATTTTTTTTTGGAACAAAGCAAAATTTTATATACTTTATAGAACTTTTATGTTTAGTACTTTTGGTGCAAAAACAACAAAAAAATTACAACTGCAAAATGCATTAATTGTTGGAGAATAACTTCAACAATTGTAAAGGAACAAAAAAATGGGCAAACAGCCCATTGTTGTTTTTGCACTAAAAGTACTGAACATAAAAGTTCTATAAAGTATATAATCCGATTTTGTTTTATATATTTACATAAGTGTATATGTTATAATCGGTAGCATGCCTTGGAGGCCTTCGCCTCAGGCACAAGGCTTGGTCGTGATATATATGTAATTTGTGTTTTAGTTTTTCAAAGTCAAAAGTGAGGACTTTTTTTATTTGTACTAAATGAAAATAGTTCGATGTAATACATTTCTATGTATAGATTGAGATTTTCGAATTTAAAGAGACATAAAATTTCATTTTGCTAGGGTTCTTTAAAATATGTATGTAATATATCTTTATATGATACATTTGATGTTATGATTTTTTTATACAAAACGTGTTCCACGCAAATATTTGTCGGTTTTCAAAGGACAATTTGAAAAATAAATGAAATTTCGTTAATCATTACTCAGAAAAAAAAGAACAGAACAAAGGGCAAAAAGAAAAGAGACAAATAGTCACTGTTAGTATACCGGTAATTGACTCCACTATCCCCACAGCTGCGACAGCAACGCAGTTTTGTAGCTCAGGATACGTAGTTAAGAAGAAACTGAGACTTGTAAGGAATATAAAAATGGAAATCTAAACAAAAAAAATCAGAACTGTCTGTCTATCCTTAAATCGTATCTGCGTTTTGTTTTTTTTTGTCTTGAAGTTTATGTGCTGCCGCCGCTGAATAAAATATGAGGGGAAAATGCAAACTTTCAACTGTGCATTTTGCATGACGTTTTTGTTTTCGTTCGTTGACTAACTTTTATTTATCTTAAATTGCTCTTCAGTTCGCAAGTTTTATTATTTATCGGATTCATTTTTTTTTTGTTTTGGTTTTCACTTTTACGTTACTTGTGACTTTTTCTTTTTGCTTAACAAATTGTTCGCCAATAAAATAATTTATGAGTTTGCTTTGAATTTGCAAATGTCGAATTTTGGGAAACTTAGATCTGAGCATCTTCTAAATGAAATGTACACAAACTTACGATGTGTGAATTTTTGCGGAAAACTTTTCTTAACAAACAATTTTTTGGTCATTTATTTGATATAAAGAGTAGCTTAAAAAAGATTAAGGCTAAAAATATATGATAAATCGAATTCTTGATATTAGTAATTATTGCTTTTGAGCCTCAAATAATTCATTTAGCGACACAAGAAACACAAAATATTCTATTTTAACACCTACCACATTAAGTATATGTATGTAATCCAGCGTAGACAAAGAATTAAATATTAAAGAACAATATTCCGCTTTTAGAACGTGTTGTATCGTGTGCTATGTGCAGGCATGGATTTAGAAAATTGCCGCCCCTGGGCAGTTGCAAAAATTGCTGCCTCTTCCCCTTCCTCCTCAAAACTACTATATATGCGATTGGTTTTTGTGGAAAAATTATTGCTCATTGATTTTTGGATGGCAAAGCAAAGGTCATCACAATTTGAAGACATGAGCATATCAGACTCTATAGTTAACAAAGCGAGTGCGTTCAATCGTCCTGCAACCAGTTTTGATCTCAAGAAGTTTTTCACTCGCCGCAGCATGGAAAATGTTCGTTCAGCGCAACAATTTGATAAGGGTGTGCAAACGAGCATTCGGTACGGTACAAGGCCGTATCCAGGATTTTATTTCGGGGAGGGGGGGGGGGGGGAGGGTTGTCGATTTGAAATTTTTTCGACGTAGTGTATAACGTAACTCATATTCCATCTAGGGATGACTGGAAGGGAGGATTCCCGGGGAGAAGGGGTCATATTAATTTCTATACTGATGGCTCCAAGCGAAATAACCAAGTGGGTTATGGTATCTACTCCAAGAAACTGAAGTTAAGAATTGCTGCGAGGTTACCAGATCATTGCAGCGTTTTTCAGGCGGAGGTTATAGCTATAGAGGGAGTAACATCCTGGCTAAGGAGGAATGTTGTATCCAAAAAGGATATAAATATTTTTTCAGATAGTCAGGCAGCTATCAAATCTCTAGAATCAGTCTTCCTAAACTCACTAGTGGCCCAACAATGTCGCTCATCTCTAAAGGAGATGGCTCAACATTTTCATATTCACCTCATCTGGGTGCCTGGGCATAGGAATATTGACGGCAATTGCAAAGCGGATGAACTTGCTAGGCAGGCGACTAATGCACAAATTCCTCAGGCCAAGGAAGGTGTTGGCATGCCACTTGCTACCTGCAAGTTTCTGCTTAAAGAAGAAATGGTTAAAAATTCTAATAAAAGATGGACTGAAGGGTCAACTTGTAATATAACTAGGCAAATCTGGCCGAAATGGGATGCTAAGCGTTCGTCAGAATTAATTTCTCGCACTAGACATAGTGTCTCATCAGTTGTCGCAGTCATAACTGGCCACTGCCTCATCGGCAGACATGCGGAGAGATTAGGTGTTAGGTCCTTTGACTTCTGTAGAAGTTGTGGAGATGTGGAGGAAGAAGAAAATATTAAACATCTTCTCTGCTCCTGTCCCGCACTTGCTAGAAAACGCCACAAAGCACTTGGGTCGTTTTTATTTGATGACCTGGATGACCTTAGGCATGTCAGTATAGGTCAGCTATTTAGTTTCATAACGAATTCTGGCTGGTTCAACGAGAGGGTGTAGTAAAACACACTGTGGTATCACAACGGATCATGTTTGGTCTAAGTGAGTCAGTTTTTCGTAACTGACTGCCACTCCTACCTAACCTAACCTAACCTACGTAGTGTATATTCTTTGCGAAATCGTTTCTATATAGTGTCCGTCAAAATATTTCGGAGGGGGAAGGGGTTTTATCCCCTAGCATCCCCCCTAGATACGGCCCTGGTATGGTATCAACATTCGGAAAAACTATGTGAAGTTCACTGCTCCTTAGTGTTTTGAGCAGATCCTTATGACATTTTTTTTCCCTTGTCTTTTTGACGCAATAACTTTTAAATAAAATCATTTAATTTGCAAACGATACTTCGATATCTTGATCGTAAAAATTTATCAATTGAGCAGATTTTTCACGAATTTCTTTTTCATTCAAACAATGCATATCTGTAATGACTGAAAATTTCTGATAAAGGACATTGTATGTTTTTCTCTGTTTTGAATTTATTTCGAAGTTTTCCCGAACAACAAATTCAACTTCCCCATCTCTAGATTCATCGCATCTAAGTTTTCTTGTTTTCTTTTTGCGTAGTAGACGGAAATAGCAAGCGCTTTCTTGTGATAGGAATCAAAATCTTCACGCGTATCAATAATAATTTTGTTCAGCCTTTCAAAAAGTTCAATTACCTCAGCAATTGTTGTCTTGAAACTTTTTAATTTTTTACTTACAGATTTCAGGGAAGATAACAGAAAGCTCCACAATTGTTCATTCAACCGTGCATTCTCTTTGCATTTTAATTTTTATGTTTTGACAATTAGAATTTGACATGTTCACCAACTGCCACAAATTGCACAAAATATTCGAAGGGGCGTTCATGAAACACTATGATAATTCGAATGAATTATTATTTTGACAAAATTTAAAAATTCAAAACTTTTAGAAATTTAAAAATAATTATATTTATCGTAAAATTAGAGCAAGTGGATTGTTTGTGTTGATGTAGAACCTTACATACTGGTACACTGTATCTTGAAAGGAGAAACAATTTTAAGCCTTAATTTTTTTGTTTTTGTTTAGGGACAGTTTGGTCTGGGCCTTGTTTCTCGTTCCCTTTACTAAGATGTAAGGATTTCCAGAGTTTTGAACTTATTTTAAGCTTTTTCTTAACGTCGTTTTAGGGAATTAACTTTCGTAAAGACTTAACTTGTGTGCAAACCACGAAAAATTTAAAAAAGAATATAATCGAATAATGGAGCAAAGAAATGAGAAGGATTATGTCCTTATCTTTGAGTAAAGTGGAAATTTTCCATAACTAAAGTCAATATTGACATAAATTTTAATCTAATGAGCACCTTGGAATGTGAGTAAAATACTTAAATCCATTTAATTCTTCAATATGGCGTTGGTTACAAGCTGAACTCCTCTGTCCATGTCACAACTTGTCACAAGTTAGCGTAAAAATAGTCGATTCGTCGAAAAGATTTTATCCAACCTATAAAAAAAGGACGATAAATTTGACTTTTACACTGGGCGTAGAAGTCACCAGATTTGATGCTTATATTATCTTCTTATATGCTAAAATTTAGAATAAAAGCTCCCATTTGATATTGTTGCAGTTATCGCAGTGCTAATACGTAGACTAACAGTTATTGCTTCACCCAGTGCTTCACCTCGGTTTCTGGTCCCTACAACGAGAACGATAATGATATTTATCGCTTCTCGGTGAAGCACTAACTGTTAGTCTACTTATTAGCACTGCGATAACTGCCGATATAAAAAACAAATATTTCTCCTACGACGGTGGACGAGAACGAGAAGGGTGTTGCCGATATCGCGTTTTCGGCGATTATATGATGTTTAGTAGGCACTAAATTATCGCCTAGAACGATGTACAGCCAGAACTTCCATAGTAAAAATAGCGTTTAAAACGTTAATTTTGCCATAACTCCCTTCATGGCTCAAGTGTTAAGAGCGGCTGTCCAAACATAATTCATGGAATGGTCGGGATTCAAATCCGTGTACAAATTAACCAAAACTGGTCTGATGAGGCAATGTATATATGTATGTGAATATGTATATACGTGGTAATAGCCGAAACATATGTCACCAATTACCAGGTTAAATTGTTCCATTTGTAGTCTCTGTCATGTTTGTTAAAAAGCATTGACCGATTTGTGAAATTTCACACAAAAATATCGGTTTCTGCTAAGACTGTACAATTCGATCAAAATATTGTTCAATTAATTAATAATAACAGTCGACTAATAACAAAAAAAAAAAAAAAAAAAAAAAACATATATGAAAATGTGTA
This sequence comes from Meiosimyza decipiens, assembly GCA_963680825.1. Lineage (NCBI taxonomy): Eukaryota > Metazoa > Arthropoda > Insecta > Diptera > Lauxaniidae > Meiosimyza > Meiosimyza decipiens. The sequence continues at coordinate 29,011,386 of OY804259.1, forward strand.
CAAGAATATCCGCGAAATATCGGTGATAACGAGGCGAGAACGATGCAGATCAAAAAATTCTCGTGCGAAAACGAGTACGAGACGATAAGCTTGTCGCCTCGATAAGATAATTTCGTTTTCGTATCAGTGAAGCATTGCTAGCAGTGGACCGTGAAAAATTGGCTTGAATTTTAGTTGATTTCGATGATTAGGGTATCATCAGCTTAAACTCCCATTGCTTTAAATAGTGCGCTCTTCGTACAACCTATCAAGTTACCCTGCTCGACTTCAGTTTTCGATTTAATTAGCATTGAGATTGGTTCTATGTTTGTGTGATATTAGTGAGTTCGATAAAAATATATATAATGCAATTATTTTGCACCCTGAATAACTATGTCGGCAATTTTATCAAAGTATTTTACGAGAAATTTATTAAAATTTTCTTGTTTATTACAGCATTAAATTAAACTTTCAAAGCACATACATACATACATATGTAAGTATGTGCCTGTGTATAAAAATGGCGAAAATAAATTCATTCTTTAATGTGGTTAATGGCAATTTATGGTATTTTGGCGAAAAAAACTCACTAGCAAATGCAAAAAAAAGGTCTTCACAAATGGAACAATAAAAAACGTCGATGATAATTTATGGCACAACCGGTATATTTTACGACTTCTCCATTGTTCAACGATTTTTGTTATTTGACTTAAAGCAATGCGGCGGTTCAAATACCTGCAAATGAAGGGTGTAAGAAAGTAGAATAAATTGCACTCATACATATGTATGTATGTAAGTGGAGTTCGATATACCTGACTACTTCCTGGATTATATTAAATTCTTGCATAATATGTAGGGTACATATGTACAAGACTCAGGTTCAAAAAGATTCATTTCATTATAATTTTCGAGTGTATATTTATTTGATATTCTTCTTTATGTACATAGAGCAATGCATCATTTAGTTGACTAGTTCACAGCAATCTTTTACACTTTTTCCGAAACCAAAAATATGTATTTATTTTCCAAAAATATTTTTCAAAACTTCATATTTTATTCTGCATATATGTACCTACATATTCTGTTATCCAACTTTCACCATGATTGTGATATTATTCATTCTATCCATGCTATTGTTTGTATGAAATGTACGGCTTACTACAATGACAGTAATTCCCCACAGTGATTTTACGTTCTTTTGTTTTTGATGGCGACACCATTTGCACTCTAAATTCGAAACTTTGGTCTTATACAAATGCAAATGGGATATACTTTCAGTCGGTTTTAAGAAATGTCACAGAATTTTACGTTTGGTCGTATGTATCTACATATGTACGTAGGTGTTTTTAAATATGTTCTAACGAAAAAAAAATTCCGATATTAATAGACAGAACTTGAAACTTTAATACTTTTATTCAAAAAGTTATGAAAATAAAAGTTTCCAGAAACTTTTCTAATGCACTGGGGCAAGTTTAAACAATTAAAATTTTTAGTAGGGATGCAACGATACGCGTTTTGGCCGATACGATACCGATATTCATAAAAATTTATCGCCGATACTGATACCGATATTTATAAAAAGTTGTCGCAGAGACTGGCATTGCATTAAAAAGAAAGATTAATTATGATGCAAAGTTGTAAAATCAATATAGATAAATCAACACCCACAACTAATAGAATTTCATTTTTTATTTATTTTTTAATTTTATATATTTTTTAAGTACTTATAAAAGATAATAATTAAAATTAATACTAACTTTGTTTTTATTTAGGAAGCACAACATCTTCAAGTTATGCAGGAAAATGCTATTTCGCAACTCTGTTTGAATTAGACCAGCCGTTGAAAACAGTCGCTCGGATGCGACAGAACTCATTTGAAAACTGAAATACACATTTGTGCCAATTTTTTTAAATTTGGGTACAGAACCTCATTACGCCAAAAACTGAGAGGATCTGCATCTGTTGCAATATTGGGATATCGAAAATATTTCTAAATTTCTTCTTTGAAAATATTGGAGCACAAATAGGACCATGGCTCTTTTTCTTCAGATTCCTTAATAATATTTTCACAAATACTCCATATCCCCCGTTTTGTACTTGGCGCAGAACTCGTGCTGGGTTGGAATTTAACTGTTTCTGATGAGGTTTCGGGTTATAGTGGTAAATTAGTTAAATTTTGCAGCCGCTTTTTTGCCATAGAAATAGTGGACCACAATTGGAATGTTCGTAGCTTATATCGAGGATCAAGCGCCGTTGCTAAATAATAACATTCTTTACTTTCCAAATTAAATCATTTTCAAAAACCAAAAATTCCGATGACGCGCGTTTTTCGTTATGAGTATGTAATTTAAAAATTTCGGTGTCTTTCTTTTCTGAATTTGACAGCTAAGACAGAATTTCGAGTAAAATTGAAGAAATGTAACTTAGAGTCTCTGCTACCATGATAATGGTCTGGCTTGAAGGCCTTTTTTCTTAACAGTTCCTTTATCCACTTGATATGGTGCCTATTGTGAAAATATTAGTGTTGATGAATGTTTTTAATTAATTTTGACTCTTTGGGGCACAGGGACATTTTTTGTACATATCGGTGTATCTTCAAATAAATATCGCCGATATCGATTTATCGGAAAACCGATATATAGGTAATCGTATCGGTATCGTTTGTATCCCTAATTTTTAGGGATGCAAACGCCAATTGAGTAACGCCATTACTGACGTGGGCGTAAGCCAAATCACGAATTCTTTAATTGATAACAGCCCGAAAACCATACCCAATTTATTGGAAAATTTGATAAACTCTTTAACTTGCACCATTTTTTAAATCAATATTTTCTAAATTTGGTAGGCAACTTAAAACAGGGGCGCCAATCCAGTTTCAATATTGATGAAAATCCTTTTGACCAGCTTTGTCTAGACATATAAGGCTATTGTTATACGCTGACACATCGTGAAAGAAACAAGCTATTTTTTTTTTGAACCGCCTTAATGTGCATGCAAGCATTTTATTTTTCTAAAGAAAGAAAAACTACGAAAATTACGGTATGTGTTGTGAATTTAAAATTGCAAATACGGTATCGGTAGTAAATTTTTTTGATGAATGAAGTCAACATTTATTGTCATGCTCATGGATTTGCTGGTTGCCTGGTACTAATAAAAATGTATTTTCTCATATGAAAAACTCAAAAACTCCCAGCCAAAAACGATATTTTACCACTTGAATTTTTCAATCTTATGACGATTTTAAGGTGAAAGCTCAAATCAAATAAGCTCCCACCCATATTATTTTCAGTTCAACTTATGAATCAGTAGTTCGATTACAACTCTCCAATACACAATTTTTTGTCCTGAGTCAATAAAGACATATCCGTCTATTTGTGGAAGTTAGAATCACGAAACAATTAGGCAAGATATTACCTTGCTGATGAATTTTACTATAATGATTTCTTTTAAAATGTAGGTCGTGAGGTTCTAAATGGTCAAAATTCGTTCACGGAAACGCCTACACAAAGCTACCACGAGATATTTTTTAATTATATATTAGTAATTTACCGATATGAGAAGGATACGATTATTCAAAAATTATCGTATCGTGGTCGTTATAGTGCCAAGCTCATCGTTTCGTACTAATTCTCGTACGAAAAGTTTTGGATATGTATCGTTCTCTTCTCGTTGTTGCAGAGTTTTTTTGTTTATTCTCGTTTATATTTGCATATTTATTACTAGCTGGACTCAAGGCTTTGCCTGTGGACTCCCGTTGTAAGCCCCACCTAAATTTTACGCAAATGCTAATCCAGACAATATCGTTCAAGTAAGTAACTAGTTTTACAACTTGGTAAGACTAGCAGTAATATCAATTTAATTTTGACCTGAAGTTTACAGACTTGTCATTTCTTTTCCGATCAGGCGGGGTCACGCCAGTATTTTTATACCCTACACAGAGGGTATATTCACTTTGTCATTCCGTTTGTAACGCATAGAAGAGGGCGTGGCAGGTATAGAAAAGTATATTTATTCTTGATCAGCGTCACCACTTGAGTCGATATAGCTGTGTCCCTCTGTCTGTCTGTCTGTGTGTCTGTCTGTTGAAATCAAGTTTACGGGAAAATTAAGCAAGTTAATTCATTGAAATGTGGCACAAAGGTCACACCTTCTTGCAAGCTGCAAGCATATAAAAATGAGCAGAATCGGCTCACGACCACGCCTTCCGCCCATACTCTATGTAAATATACCCAAGTCCATTTTGAAAAAAAGTTGCTGCGATTTTGATCAAAATTGGTGATTTGGTGAAGATGAGAACAAAATTAAGATAAGGTTCTAAGTTTTCAAAGGCTCTAAAAGGGGCGTGGCACAGCCCTAAATTTTAACTTTTATAACGACATAGCTCGGAAGCCGTGCAAGATATTGTGATGAAATTTGATACACGAATACAGATCTCATGAATCCTGAATTACGCATAAAGAGGGCAGAATTGTAAAAGTAGGAGTGGTACTTCTTAACAATTAAAAATTTGGATTTCGTATAACTCCAAAATGGCACATACGATTTTCATTAAAATTTAAGGGATGATACCACTAAAAGTAGTCAACAATCCAAGTTACGTCAATATAATGAAAAATTTCTTTTAAGGGCGTGGCACCGCCTACAATATTTATAAACGTTATTAAAAGAGAACTAACAACGCAATCGTTATGAAAGTTAATAAGGCGGATGTAATTGCTAAAATGTGTCTTCTTGCAAAATTTTGACACAATTGTTCCGATGGGTGTGGCACCTCCCATATAAGCAAAATACGTTTAATGCTATAGATAGTGTGCTATGAGAGTAATCTTCATAAAGTCTTGTGTGGAGGTGTCGGTTACTATAAGCTTCGGAATTAAATGAAACTTGACAAGATTACATCAGTGGGCGTGGCACCTCCCTCATTAACATAAAGTTGTTAGCGCTATTTTAAGTGAACTATTGGAGCAACTGATCTTAAATTTGATGTAAGTGGTTTACTGGGTATTAGGTACATATGAATCAAAAGCTGGCGAAATAGCAACAGTGGGCGTGGCACCCCCCATACAATTAAAATACCTTAAGTGGCATAACTATTGAAATATATGAGCAATCATACTGAAATCTGGTGCAAGAGGTTTGTTTATAAAAAGCTATTTCTAGATCAAAATCGGACTGGATTGCATCAGTAGGTGTGCCACCACCCTAAATTTTAGGAATAATTACGGCAAACTATACAAGCGATTGCGCTAAAAATTGGTTTGTTTATTGAACCAAAAGTGGGCGGAAATGGAGAAGTGGGCGTGGCATATTTCGTGTTTTTCATTTCTATTCTAGTTTTCTTAATATTTCCCATATTCTTTTGACATTTTCAATCTTTTATATTTCCCCATCAATTTCATTCGACATTTTCTTTATTCTTTCGATTTTTTCATCAATTTTTCAGCATTTTTCATATATTTCGACTTATTCAATTTCTTTCAACTTTCTTTAATAGTTTTCATATATTTACAACATTTTCAGTTTTTTTTAACACTTTTCAACATTTTTGAACCTTTTTACATTATTTTTGACTTATTCAACCTCTTCAACATTTTTTTATCATTTATTGAAAAAGTACTTTCAATGCAGTGTAGGGTATGTGAGTTTCGGCCTGGCCGAAGATAACACCTTTACTAGTTCGTCTTCTCCTTTATGCATTTACAAAAAATTATATAGAAACTTTAAGTGTCAGAGTGGCTTATAACCCCCAAAACGTACCCCTTATAAACGAGCTTATACGAAAAGGACTAAAACTTGACTGTCCTAGCAGCTAACAATGTAAGGTAGGTAGTTAAGAATCAAGTTTCCAGAAACTAGTTATTCGCTCGTTGCAACACATTAGAAGACTTATTGATCTGTCTCAATGACAAGGCTCTACATACAAATCTCGCATTTAACACGAAATGGTTTGGATTTACTATTCATAGAGTTTAAATTTTACTCGTTTTTTTTACAGGGTATTTATTTACGCTTAAACAATGTGGGGAAAATTACCTGTGGGATTGCGTAAGGTTTGCTTGTCAGCTTTTCGTTCAAAAAGCTCAAGTATTAATAAATAAATATAATAACATCATTAATAAAGAATTTTTATCGATGACTTTAAGTGTGCGATTCACAATGGTGGCATTAAGATACGAATCAGTGGTTTCACGTATGAATGCTTGCAGTACCGGCTTAAAATTTCTTTCCCACATGTCATTACTGAACCGAGTAAATAAATACAATAACCGCAAACAGCGAACAGGCAAACAAACGCAAACAATGGAAAATAAGTAAACAGCGCACATACTAGGAGCAGTTATGTGGTACTGCGGGAAACGTCCTTTAAATCCTTACGAGGAGAAAACAATGAACGGCACAATGAAATCTCGTTAAATTAATTGAATTTTTTCGTGTTGACATTTTGCAGACGATTTTTCAGAGCGTAACACTAAATGAAAATCGTTTTAATTTTTTCAACATTCGTATACACAATACATAAGTGAGTGTTGTTTCCATGGTGTTGAATAGAGGATATCCCAATTGGAAAGGTTGAAAACGAGCTATCACTCTAAAAAGCGGTTATAGTGCGAAACCTCACTTGAGTCTTGAGCCTCGGCTTAGATACATTACGCACTATTGTTTTAACACCATTTCTATATTCCGATTCTAATGGTAACGTGCCTTCAGGGGTATGCGTTTCTATAACTTTCATGGAATACAAAATCCCAATTTTCAAGTATTTTTAACTGTCATGGAAGCTACACATATTTAGTGTGACCATAGCTTCAGACTTACTTCTATGGTTTCGTATACACAGTAAGTTTTCGATTTCAAATTTGTTTTCAATATTCTATTAAATAGTTTGCTCGCAGATATTTTTTCTTGCAATTCGTTTTCAAAATTCAGCTATCTTTTAAAATGGCAAATAAAGCAGAGACATTTTGTGAAATCTTTATTTATTTTTATTGAAAATTAAATATCAAATTGTTAATCTTTTACCAAAATTTTGACTAACTTTATCGTGCAATGATGGTTCAGTTAGTGATATTTGTTCGATGATGTTGCCTTTGAGATGTTGAACAGTTTGAGGACTATCCGCATAAAATTTGCTCTTCAAGAATAAGATGATATCTTATAGTGATATATATCGCACAATCTCGGTGGCAAATTGCAATACTTTCTTTGAAAAAATTCTCATTTTCTTCTGTTCATTGTTCATTCGTGCAGCGATCTATTTTAGCTAAACGGAATGCATTTACTTCATACGTGAAAAAATCGGTGTAATTTAGTACCTTAAATAAAATGACGGTAAATATAAAAATATACCTCAAATTTGAATAGTCTTAAGAAAGGATTTGTGCATTTGGAAGAGGAAACCTTCACCTGCGGCTTAATTTGGAAATGTCAACTGCTACTTCAATGCCAGAGAGTATATCGATCTTACGGCGGTTTATTTGCTTACAAGTATTCATAACTTTTGTTTCAATTCAGTTAATAAAGGGCCTTATTACGGCATGCACAAGCAATAAGAAGAAAGCGCTCCTTAATCTGCTCAAAAAAAAAAAATTCAGGAAGCGAGTGCGCTCTAAACCAGGCAACCAGAGTTCGAAGTAAGGAACATCGTATTTTAAATTGTAAACTATTCAGCTACTTTTTTATTTTTGAGTATTTAATTCGAAATTTTTGTATGTAGATCGACAGAACTTTTATTTCTTTAACATATTTTATAAAATCCATGTTTCCAAACTCTGTTTTTGGAAAAATGGTTTAACTTTAGAGTAGGTACGTACCGACAGTGATGTTTTTAAGTGCCACTAGTTCCTCGAGCATAATCTACTTTACATTCGGTGCTTTTTTTTACAGTATTCTTATGTAAATTATTGGCTGAATTCTCTAACGTTTCAAATAATTTTGCATGGGTCTATAGAACATATCAGAATAAAACATAGCTCCTATTTCACACGCAACTAAATCACAATACGACTCAAAACAGGATGAAACAAATGAACGTAATGTCTCTCTGATTTAAAACGCAGCAGGGCTTGATCACAAGTGGTTTGATTTTCATCTGGGTTCATTTTTATCAACATAGGTACATGTATATATATGTACATATGTATGCACATATTTGTTCTTTTTGTTGTAACGTACACTTGTGTATTCATACATATGAATGTTTTTTTTATCTCGCCACGTTTCTAAAAAAAAATATTTAGCATTTTTGTTTCAGAAACAATAGACGACAATTGTTCCGTGATTTATTTAGTTGCGCATAGATTTAATATTTGTTTTGGTTTGGAAAAATTCACGCCATTGTTTATGGTAACAGTACGCAGAGCAAGTAAAGTAAATTTGTTGACATTCATTATCCTTAAGCGCACGTATTCATTTTCTGCAATTCAAATCCTTGCTGAATCTGTTTGTGTATATAAATTTTAAGGCAACTTGAGTAAGTCGAGAGCTATTGAAGCCGATTGTTTTTATCGACCTTCGCTGAGGTTACATTATTGAAACAAATAATTGGAATGAGGATGACGTAAGTAAACTTTATATATTTTGTATCAAGTGCAGCAATAATTTGTATGGAGTTAGCCACTTTATAGCCGCAAACCACCCGAACGCTGCTGTGCGACTCTCTGTTAATCCTTACTTTATCAGACTAACTGGCAAAAATAAAATTTTATACATCTTTAAATAGTCACTAAATCAACAGAAACTATTATATTATTATAATTTTATTTTGGCAAATTTGTATTTAAATTATTTAATTTTAAAATACTTTCAAAACAGTTTGAAATACATCCTTCTTCATTATCATTAGCCGAACTTAAGGTCGACTAATATTCGTTAGGTTGATTCTAGACAGTCTAAGCCTTTTATGTACATTATGTCCAGGTCAATGTGGCCTCTAGACTATAGAAAATATGTCCTCTTTTAGTGAGTGGCAAGTGCATATGTGGCAATATGTCGGCTCAAATTTTCCGAGATATATGACCTTTTATTAATTGCCGTTAAAAATTTTGACTGGCGGTTTTCGGCATAACATTAAGGAGCATACTACACAAGAGGATCCAGCTAGCATAAAGATGATGATTTTTTTTTTAATGACTCGTATCATTTTGAACGACTATTTGTGACCAAAAAGAGATTATTAGTAATAACTGAAAAAATAATAAAATCTCCAAAACCACATTTCGATATACCCAATTATCTAAAACTGATTGCACAGGAAAACAGTTAAAATATTATCACTTTTCATATACGAAATGACTGGAATATGATTTAAGACCTTGTGCTTTGATATATATATTTTGAATTATGTTCTGTGTTGTAGTTCAAAATAAGCAAATAATAAATAAATAATTTTACAATTATTGAAATTATACATGTAGGACAGATGATAATGAAAATAACTGCAAGGACTCGCGAAGGAACTATGATTTTAATATAATCAAATAGAAAAAAAACAAATACAAAATATGGTTGAAATAAACCACAAAAAGTCAATAATTTTTTAAATAAACATTTAAAACCGACTATAAAATAAAGTGCAAAATGGCTATGAAAAGCAGTTTTACATTAGTCAAAAATAATGACAAATATGTGTGAAAAATTTCTTGAGAAACCAATCAAAATCAGTCAAAATATAACCAAATATAAGTGAAAATAACGGTCACAAAACATTCTTCATGTTGAGTCATATCTAGGGTACCGTTTTCTCCCGACAGAGTTATATTTAATCGCAAAATGAGGGAATATTTGACTGTTTTCAATCATATGGCTGAGTGAAATATGACTCAATTTTTAATTAAAATTTCCACAAATTGCTAGCTGGGGTATCCGTAATAATTTAAAAATTTGAAATGTATTTGTATTAGTAATAATGTAATGTGAGTTATGGTGAAAATTGCAATCGGAATATATGAAATCTTTTAATGGATAAACGTCACATATACGCGCAAGATAGATGTTGACATTCGAATAGGCCTTTCTCCTGTAACTATATAATTCAATGTCTGTATTTCTTATTGTTGAAAATCCAAAGTTCTAGCTCACATAAAAATAGATTCATTAATTAACGGAATTCCCAATGAGAAGGTCGCTTATGAAAATAGTCTTGCATTCGACATAAAAATGCATTTACACAATTTGGAACAATTCTTACCTACAGGCGTGAATAAAAATGCATTCCAAAAACTTGCTACAAGCCGTGCGCACACCTAGTCGGTTGCAGTTATTTGCGAAATTTTTTTAGTTTTCCAGTCATTTGCGATACTTCTCGTCTCAGCCTACAGATTTAAAAACTACGTAATTATCAACCATTTAAGTAAGCTTTAAGAACCCAACCGATTGCAAAGCCTGCGTATTTTTTAGGCAATTTTATCAATCAGGATGCAAAACTTTTCGTGCCGCGGAACTGTGGGTATTTTCGGAACTAACAAAGAATTTTTTTTCTAATATAGAAAAAAAATATATCTCGCTTAGTAGTTACATACTCGTACCTTAACAACTTTTGCCATTTCGCCAAAGATTTATCTCTGAACGCTTAGCAGGTTTTGGAACTGGCCATCTCAGCTCTTGAGTAAACAGGCATAGCCAGATGCATTTTTAATGCGAAACAACAAAGATATTAGAGCAGTGCACACACACAAGTGTGTGAATATGAGTTCAGTGGCATAAGAAATCAACAGCTGATGAGACTGCTGCTTTTACATCCAACATACGAGTGTAGTGCTAGGCAAGCGTGTCGGGAATGTGTGACACTCAGCAAGTGCAGCAAGCGGAAATTACATTTATACCATGAATCTACAACACATGTAGTCGGGTTACAGAGCATCTCTGAGTTCATGGAGCATATTAAATTTAAATTTTTTTTACACAGGGAATCAATGCTTTGTACAGGTCCTCAGAGCTTGGTACACATGAACAATAAATTTATTGAGATATATATTTATTGATATTTTATTGTGGCTATAGTTTAGAAATTTCAGCCATGCTTGGAAACTACGAAGGGCAACAGGACCTATCCATTAAAACTTTCGGCTTAAGTTTACTTAAGCTGACATTTTCCAATTGTATTTATTTTTTTAGGGGTAAAAGGAGGTATGAAATAAACAAGAAATATGAAAAAAAGTGTCGCTTGAATCTAGTTTCGGAGATATAGCCATCGGAAGTTTCGGATATAGCTTTTGTAAAAATTATCATAAGTTGGGAACCCCTAAATGAATATTAAAGTTTGGGTGTCATAAGAAAGATAATTTAATGGCTTTCAAAAATAGTGCAACTTTTTTTTGGGCAAAAAGAAATTTTTTTAGAAAAAAATTGGTCAAAATTTCAAAAAAAAACGTCATATCTCCAAAATTATAGGTTAAATTTCAAAACTTTACTAACCATTGGGCAGGCAAATAAAAAAAATTATTTTTCGCTGCCATATTGTTTGGTTTTCACTATGCCATATTCCATGGAAACAAAAATTGCCTCAACTGCCAGCTTTACCATTTTGTGTCAAATGCGTTTTCATTATACATATCTTAAATCTTATCGTCATGCTGTCAGTTAAATGACATTACCGATGTCAAATATGAACTGGCGACTCCACTCAGAAGCTAAACACAACTGGGACGTACGATTTAGTTTCTGTGTCATATCGCACCAAAAAATTAAATTTGTTCAATTTCTCTGCGATAAATTTTGTAATGTCAATTTTGTACGCACTATAAACGTAGAGGAAAAATCTGGATGAAATCGCACATCCCAGTTGTGTTTAGCTACTCATGCTTGCAAATAACTGTGATATAAAAATATCTTCATAGCGCATATCAATCGAAATTAGAAATTTGGTCAGTGATCTGACTTTTTGTTAGCAGGAGTATTAAATTAATCTTATGAACTTTTTTCTGTATTTAATTGACTGATCGGCATAAATTGTATTTTATTATTTGCTTCATTGCAATAGTTCCTATATGCAGGTTTGCTTCATATACTATAAGGAATAATAGGTTTGTCAGTGACTTGTATTGTGGGGAGCAAACTGTCGACCATGACTTATCTGATAAAATATCAAATATCTCCAAAAGTACTTTGGTCCCATTTTTGAAATTAACCACTGAGCTGCCCAATTTATTAACATACTTTTTAATTTAAATTTCGATGGTACTTTTTAGGGACTACTTTTTTTGCTTTTAAGGCTCAAACTTTCTATTTCGATTTTCTCAGGATCGTGTGTATCAAAAGATAATTCAGGCGACGATATATAAAACAAAGTCGTGTTAGTTACAACATTTATAACTCAAGAATGGCTGGACTGATTTAAATTATCTCTGATTTGTTGGATTTTTCTTCAACCCGAATAGGACATAGGCTATACAATTTTTACTTAGGGTGCATATTTAGAGTGTCCTTAATACAAAAATATTTTTAAAACAGCATTTTCACAAAGATCACTATATCGATTCACATGAATCTTACACCACGTGTCATTTATATTAAGAGGAATAGCTTAAGCTATAAAACTTTCACTTTGGGTGACCATCATACAAAAATAATTTTAAAACAACATTTTCACGAAGACCGGTTAATCGCTTCACACCGAATCTGCACAACGTTGCTTTTACGAGTATATTAAAAGGCACAGCTTGGATCGTAAAAAATTTATTAAGGGCTTAAAAAGGGTTTTTACGAAGATTTCATAATTGTTTTTAAATTGCTTCGTATGGTGTATGGGAGGTTTTGTGAAGTCTTGTAACGAAAAACGGGTGATGACACGCCTTTCAAAATCAGATTCATCATATCTCATCAACTACTGGACACAGATGAATGAGACTTGATATAAAAGATAGTTTAGCTAAAAGTTAACACGACATTCATTTACAGTTAGGCGGTGTGAAGTTCGCAAGGTCAGCTAGTTGTGAATAAAAAGAGCAATAGTTCGCGAGCGATATTTGACAAACATTTTGTTACCAATCGCAAGGCATAAATAAATACGTGGCAGATGAATTGAAACTCTGCCACTGCGTAATACATAAAAAGAAAACAAAAATATCAGCAATTTTAAAATTATTTGATTTTCTTAGGGATGTATTTACATTAATAACGTAAATTGTTTCTTGATAATTTTGAAATTTTCTACCTAAGATAAAGCAGTATAAGATATGTACTCATTATGTGATACAGTAAGAATTTGATTAACTCCCCTTACATATAGAATTAATGTACAGCCATCTATGCATAAAATAAAATATTAACAAAGTCAAAAGATTTTAAGAGTCAAGAAATTTTGTAATTAAAAATTAAGTACTTTTAAATTTTGTCTCTGTCTTACCGCTTTCTGTAGTGTAAAAAGCTGCTATATTAAACTGACTTTCAGCAAGAAAAACATCATGGCTTAACCTAAATTCCAGCACCTTAACATAACAATTACAAAATGAAAATTCTGCATAATGCTCAACATTTTTAGATGTCTCGAGAAAATACGAGATTCCTTTAAATTTCTTGTTGTTAGCAAGAAATTGCTTTCCCCTATTCGTTAAGTGTGAAAAGCAATTGCACTTCTAAAATTTATATCTAAGTTGTAACAGAAATGTTTGCAACATTATTGAATTTTTTTTTTTCTGAAAAGCATGTAGATTCCTTTAATCAAATAAGTATCTTTTTATTTTATATATAGATGGGCAGGCTTACGTCTATGCGGTGAAATATTAAGCGGTAAATTTATAAAGTGAAACGGCTACTGAAATGGAGAGGTAGAGATTATATTCTATAGCATGCGTACTTCGTTTTAGAGCCCGCAATAGTTTTTTGATGACCCTTTATATTTTAAAAGACGGTTCGTAAATTTTTTCAGTAGCATTTGTATTTTTCAATAAATGAATTCTTACTCGTGTTATGAATTCTTAAATTTTATATTTAATCTAGAAGTGTGGAATTGAATTTCAACATCGAATGTAGTCACTATATCTATAATTTATATATTAGAGTGTGTTTTTTCAAAACTTTGTTGAAGGATTTTTTTTTGCCTATATTTTAACTTGGGGATTGAAAACAATTTTCCTAGAACCCAACGCTCAAACGTTGTAAACGCCGCGGACAAAGTTTCCACCCGATTTCGTTGAAATTTTACGAAAAAAAACCAACATACTTAAACGTTGAAAAAATCTACCTTAAGTGCCAAGATTTAGGTACTTTTTTTTCCCCAGCCTTGGTTGTCAAACCACGCCCACATTTTGTGGTTGGCTAAAATAATAATTCTGAAATTTCATCTGCATTGTTCATCGATAACACGAAAGTTTTTGATATGATTGATTACACCTCCCATTTGCATTTGACGGGTCCACCCTCATTCACTTATTTTAAAATTTCTAAAATTTTATATATTTCTTTTATTTATTATACAAATTTCTAGTGCTGTATTAAAAGTAAGAATGTGTTTAAGTGGACAAGAGCACTGATGGCTGTCCGCTCACGGGAGCTTTAGCTGTAAACACAAAATTTATCTACAGAATGTTGTTTCAATTAGCGCAGTTCGCATTTCTGAATGATTTTCGTAATCTTGTGACTTCAACTTTGCTAAGTACTAGTCCAGGCTCGTTCTCTCCAACGTTGATAGCAATATAGTGCAAAACAGCGGTTGGAGCTATGATTGCAAACGTCTTTCAGCCCAAGAGCTTGCTGCAAAAAAGACGAGTGTAAAAGATTCCAGGATGGGATGTACGGGAAAGACCCATGTTTGGCACAGGTTTTGACAAGACAACCATAAAAATTCTATTTAGGTTCTTCGAGCTCTATCATTTGGCATACATTATAAGCTGTAATCTTATCCACTTTTGATTAAAATAACAAAATTGGTCAAATTTCGGGATTTTTCGAGAATCCAGAGGCAGTTATCAATGGAGAAAATGCACTGTTAGTTGCGGTTTGAGGGCTGGGGGCATCATTGGACCATACTTTTTAAAAAATAGGTAACGTGCAATGATTACCAACTTTTTTTTTTTGCCCAAAATGGAAGCATTGGACTTGGTTGACATGTAGTTTCAAAAAGACGGTGCCACATGTCTCACGGCACGCCTATTGAAATACGAGTTTGGTGAGCAATTAATCTCACGTTTTAGAGCAGTCCATTGACCACCAAGATCATACGATTTGACTCCACAAGACTAAACTTTGTGAGAGTACATGAAGTCTCTAGGGACAATCCAGCCACAATGCAGCTCTGGAAGATAACATTACAGCTGCCATTGGTGAGATACCGGCCAAAATGCTGGTAAAATTATGCCAAAATTTTAGCTTATGGACGAACCACCTCAGGCGTAGCCGCGCGCAATACTTACACGAAATAATATTTAAAAAGTAAACGAAAGGAATTGATGTATCGTTCCAAATAAATATTTCATTCAATATTGCAAATTTTCTGTTCGTTTTTCAATTTTCGAAAACCAAACTCTTAAAGAATCATCCGTTAAATACATAAATATCACTTCTACTGCGCTTTTCTTACAAAACCAGAAAAAATTCAACTTTAATAAAAATGTAAGTTTTTTTTTTTAAATGTTAGGATGGCAAAAGATAGCACCCTTGCAGTCTGAAATTTAAATTGTTTACTGCTTATTTATGACAAATACTCTTATTCTTTCAAGTACAACTTCGTCCTTCACAATTTCATGTCTATAAAATTCATTTTATTACTAAATCGCTGAAACGTTGTTTTTTATTTGTTTTTTTTTTTTCATTTTTCTGTTTTATATTTTTGTTATTTGTTGGAAAAAAAAATGTTAACGCATGTAAGTTGGTTGTTGGTGCCAACAACGTGAAGGGCAGCATAAAAGTATGAATTTATTTTATTTTTGCAAAAAAAAATTTGTATATTGTTTGTCGTAAAGGAGGCAAAAAAAAAGCTGCTTTATCAGCGTCATGTTAAGAGATAGAAGTAAGGGTGTCATCTTTGGCTACACCGGAAATTCAATACCCTACACCCGATAACAGTAAAAGGGCCAAAAGTCCTAAGTTTTTATGCAAGTGGTATCCAAGTCGGTTTGTGCTGACTGGTTTGACTAAATAAAAGTTCCCACAATGAATTAATCAACATTTACCTAAATATGTAGCGCTATGCTTGTAAAGCAGGTGCCACGCCGTCTTGTTAAAGCTCGCAAAGTTTTTTGTCTGCTACTAGACCAAACTATTCTTTGCATTTGTGTGGAATTTCCTTCAATGATCTTAAATAATACTCTCAGTATAGCATTTAGAAGTTTTCATTTACATGGGAAGTGCCACGCACTCTCTTCGAAATTCACCAAGTTTTTCCCAGAGCATGCCAATGTTTTTTCTAGTAATTTTGAGAAATAAGGTTTCACTACATCAACTGACTCAATATAGCGCATTAAATGTTTTAATTGCATAGGCACTGGGCGTGTCCGTAAACCGATTTCGGGTGTGCCAAATTTCATTCAATAAGATCGCTTAGTTTTCTCGTAATCGTGATTTCCAAAGACATACTAACATGACATAGATAAATTGACTCATCAAATCGAATATGCATAATTCTCTATATCTGCCACGCCCCCAGCTATACGTTACACACGGAATGACAAAATGGATATGGCCTCTGTGTATGTAGGGTGTAAAAAGCAAGGCAACAATAAGTTGATGTTTTTGTGAAATGCTTTTTTAATTTTACTTAAAATCTTATGCGTCGTTTGTTCAGACGCCTTTGTCCCAAAAACACGAGCTGCCCACAGATTTGCTTATTCTTGTGAATCAAAGTCAAAATCAAGTCAAATGATTGATTGTCTTGCTCGTTAAATATAAAACATGTTGACAACATAGTCTACGCTTAAAAGTTTTCATAGGATGATGCTTAACAATGTTGTCAATTTTATTTAAAAAAATATATCTATTATATTTTTAAAACTTGGTTTTTTGTTTTTAATCGAAAATCAAGTAAACATCGTTAAGGCCATCAACGTTTTTTCAGCTTTTCCTACACTGCAAGTTTTCAGCAACAGATTCATAGTTGACATAAATTTGTTCTGAAACAAAAATTTTTTGTTTTATTTAACCTTCCGATTAGCGTTGGGTCTATCAGACCATTTTGAAACTTTTTATGTGGTAGTTTTTTTTTCTAAAAATATTTCGGCAAATGGTGCCATGACTTGCGACATCGACAGCGATGTAGTTTAAAGTTGTAGATCATGTTCCGTGGAACAAAAATACAGTTCGAGTAAATTTTGAACGTTGTTTCGCATTGTGGTCTGTCAAACCACAGAAGTTAAATAGGGATGAAGAAAGTGAAAGCGAGTAGCAAGTTAATGAGGCTCGTAATGCAATTGCACCATTGCCTGGTCAACCTGTGTCCGATACTGCAGTTGGCAAATGATCTTGTTCTAAATATGGTGAAGTCAGCACTACCACTCCACTGGCATAAAACGATCGCTATAGAGCACAAACACTAGCGGAAATCGTTAGACAAGGCCCAACAGTATCCAATCTCAATTTGCAAACAATTAATAGCTCCAGAATATGGATGTTATTGTACGTGAAACAAATCGTAAAAGCATTCTGGTCACCAAAAAATTGAATAAAGATCACCCGAACACTATCAGAGAATTTTTACCATTGAAGGCAGCTGATTGCTATGCGCTTCTTATCGCTCTCTATTGCCTTCTTTTTTCACCATTCTAGGTGTTTCTATTTAATGGAACAAATCCCGTCGCACTTTCCAAACTATAGCACAGGATGGCGAAAAATCAGTTTTATGGGAATTTGATATGGAAACAGACAGACAGAAGGTCGAATAAAAGTCATTGAACGTTGATCATTGACCCTTCAATTAATATTTTCAGTGAGAGTATTTCTAGTGGCTTATTTAGTCTTGGAAGCATTCCACTGTAAAATCTTTATTTATCTGACAAGAGTCTGGTCATAGTCTCAAGTAAGCCAGAGCAAATAAGTTCCATCAGATCCTGTGTTTGCACTCTCCAGTGTCCGAATGTCAAATGGGCTGCTTCGCCAGGTTGTGCTAATGCGAAATTCATCAATGTGGCTTTATGCCTAGATGTATTAATAAGGAAATAGCTTCTATTTCGTGTTTATTGATATTGCAGAGATCTATCAAAACATCGCCATTTTCGTTTAGTTGGCCAAGACCGTGCTTACCAATTTCCACGCATGTTGCTAATTTTATAATTAAAAACTCTCATTTAAGTGCTTGTGTCCTATCTCCTGATCCAAGGAATACTTAAGGTCAATTTACTGTAGAACACGTGTATCTTCTCGTGCTCTATAACTTCAGTCTATTGTATTCCAGTTATTTATCTTGCTCTGGACTTAAATCATGACGCGACAGTTGCGAAGGCTAGGTCTCTTTGAGCAATAAGACAGCAGTGCGTCTTATTCGAGAGAAGACTTCACTTTTAATGTGGAGTCAGTTCCAGAGTATATACAACTTTTTTTGAGGAGGTGATATGTTCCGCTGTTCTTGCGCAGAGGCATAAATTGAGCCCCAACATGTTGAGTTTTAAGTAATGAAATTCGAGGTCAGTCTGATGTATGCAGTTGAATTGGATGATGATTTAAGCGTTCTAGTATTCTATTCGTGAAACCTTTTTCAAAGCAAATGCCGTTATTGATTTTCGAGACCGTGAGCTATTTGTTTTGGTTTGATTTTTTCTCCTATCACTAATTATTTGCATTCACGAAGGTACGCGGCATAGTTAGACCCCTCACCTTCTTTTAAAAGAGGTAACACTGGAGACCATACTTCATTGGAAACATTCTAAATTCCAAATTTAAGGTCCCTATTCAATACATATTTTTGTCCACTTGGCATATAGGCTATCTTCGTGGCAGCCTTGATTACCAGAAGCAATCGAAACGTCAATTAGGGTAGCTACGACGATAACAGCATCGCCAACTTGACAATATCAAATAGGGACCCCAAATTCGAAACAGAATCGACCCGGTTGAGTGTACGTTGAAAAAAACGCGCGAAAAATTTCCGTTTTGAATTAGAATTTCCCGTCATGAATTTTGTATGGAGAAGTCTCACGCTTGTGGATTTCTTAACACACACAACAAGTCTTCCGGCGCGTCAGATTCGTGGGTGCGTATCTAGGCGGATAGCTTCATTTCTAGCTTTACACGCCTATTTTTTGTGCGTAGCTATAAATTGTTTGTATACGCTTTCACACTAAATTCTAAAGAATTTTAATGAAATGAAACGAAAATGTAGAAGTTATGAATATAATTAATGTTTAGATATGTGGGCGTGCTCCTCGGGAAGCTTCATTCTATTTTCCGCACATATTATTTAAGAAACATCTGTGCAAATTTAAAATATACTTCATTTATACCAATTATGGCCACAGCTTGTACGCAGAGCACTGTGAGTGTGAATGATGACTCAAAATATTTGTTTTGACGAGACAAATTATACCACCCGGCTATTTATGTTACATCAGATTTTACCCATGCCAACTATGTGATATTTCTATCAATTTCTATTGGTTGCCAATTCACTTTCAATCATTACATTCCATCCATTCATTAGACTCTAATGATTAAAGTATTTCGATTATATTTTGCTTATGCCACTCGCTGTTTCAAAATGTCTTTGTTATTCAAATGTCATTTAAACTAATGAATGAACATTAGCGTGAGCAGCAATTTAGGGATGATAAAATGTTAATGATTTCTAAGGAAATAATGTTTCCAAAAAAATTTAATTTATGGCGAGGTTACATTCAAATTTAGGAAGAATCGGGAAGAAAATTTTACAGATTATAACTTATATATAAACAACAACAAACAGTTTGCATCACAAATAATAAATAAAAAAACAAAATAATCTTAAATGCTAAGATGTCTGATCAGCAAGTAGAAAATATGTTTTTGTTTTGAAAAAAGTAGAACGTTAATATTTTTATCATAAGTTAATAAGGTCAGACCTTTCAGAAAGTTTGCGGTCTTGGCAGTTGATTTATAATAAAAAATATTTAAGTTTATCAACACCGTAAGTGTAGTCAATAGAGATTTTCACGTTGCAAAAGATGAACGATGGCCAGGACGGTGAAGTTGAGAAGTGATCTTTCCGATTAGATGATGGTGATTAAAAATATTAAATGTTGTTTTCTTTTTAAATTGTAAGCTTAAAAATATTACACCTGGCATAATATGTTAAGAAATGGCTAAATTGTAATAATAAATTGTTTCTGATTGATCTGAAAACTCGACAGAGCGGCATTGGTACGTGACATTATTGGGCATGAGAAATGAGTAGCGTCGGAATAAAAACCGATAAATCACATTTTTTTCAATGATCTTATTAGTTGTTTTCCTACATATCTTTCTCTATCGTCAATGTAACTTGGTCGAAAACTGATATATGCGCTACAAATCTTTCCGCGAAATATCCGTATCTGAACATTAACCGATAAATATGCCACTCGTACCGAACAAAGATGGCCATCGGAACAAAGACCGATAATTCCTTAGCATCTTGCATTACTGACTCTTATGATTCTGTCAAAAAATGTCATATACATAGATGTGTATCGCGCCGTGTGCAAAGCGGCTTTATTTTCATTTTTTGACGTCGGTTATTTTCAGAAATATAACGCACTGTGCTTGTCAGCTTGAGGGATTCGTTTGGTCGTGTTTCGAATATTTATCATTCTTCTTCGTGAGTAAAGTTTGCAAGATAATAGAAGGCTTAGGCGCAGATGAAACAAATCCTGTTGTTGCTGATATAATTCAAGGAACCCGAAAAAAAGCGCAGAGCTGCTTTGGAACGGGAGAATAGATATTGTATTCTTTCAGTTTTGTACAATAAAAGTTTTGCTGTAGTCAGTGTTTATTCTCAACAGATTAGCTATTACAATCTTTGCTTCGTGGGTATGGACTCGAGAAATCCACGTATCTATCAATGGTCGGAAGGTCAAGGTGGAAGAGAAGCCACTGAAGTTGGATCAGCACTCTTGCATCACTTAAATTCATTGAATTTAGCGGGCAAGAGTGTTGCGTTTGTTTTGTGATGGCTGTGGTTTGCTAGCCAATGAATTTTAGCATAATTTCCTACTTACCGATTATATTTTTGGCAGAGTCGAAAGAGCGAAAAACCGTTCCGGTAATTACACAAAAAGAAGAATATCAAACGATTTATGAGAAACATAGAGTGGATTTATTGTTGGAAGAAGATTGGGGCTTAAAGGATGTAAAATTTCTGGAACAGTATTATAAAAAACTCGAAGGAATGAGCGACTTAAGACGTATTCATTTGAAAAAGTATAACGATATTCAAAGACGAGGAGCAGGGAGACAAACTAAAACTCTGTATGAAGTCAAAACATTCCGCAATTTTCTTAACAAGTCTGATCAGAAATTAAGGATCAGCATTAAAAAATCAAGAAAAACACATCCCCAGTCATTGACACTTAACGTAAATAAATGTCTAAGTGCTCAGAAAAAGGTAGAAGTTAGGTCTCTCTTGGTAAAACATATTGGTGACGACTGGGAGAAAGATAAAACTTTTACTTGGTACAAAATAATATTGAGTGAAAATTCCACTGAGCCTGTTGATACAGTAGCAGATGCTCCTGACAACCATGAACAACATGACCATGATTCTTATTGCGATTGTCTGGAAGCAGAAATAGCCATAATAGCTTAAGCTTTTAATTTAAGTTGAATAGCTATGCTTTTGAAATACCTAAGAGAATTATACTATGATGTGGCTTTGAATAAAGTTTTGGTGATTGGAAAATACGTAATCTACCGATATATCATACAGTATTTTATCAAAAACAGATATATCCAGTTATTTTGGTCAAAAACCGACACGTTCATTTTGTTTTTATTTTATATCTCAACAAGTACCGTGCACACAAATGCAGAATTTAGGTTTTCAAGCCGTGATTCCAATATCAATAAATTGATAGATTTCGTTCAATTCAAAATTAAAAAACAGTGAAGTATGGCTAAGTACTTTTACAATTTCCTACTAAAAACACGAAAGCGTTTTATCGGTTTTTGTTCCGACGCTCCTCAAATGTAAACGTAAGTTTCGTTATGGGAACTGTGCGATAGTTTATACATGTACAGGGTTCACAGCCTATTTGATTTAGTGCCTCTTTCAAAATTGGAAACTTAATAAAAGTTTGGATGCCATTTTGTAGAATAAAAATAGTTGTTAAGCACAAGAATTTTCACCGAGTTGGTTTTTAATAACATCAAAATTATAAATACATGTCACAGCTCATTATAAATAAATCGTTTCTATGCTTCTTTAAAAGCTCGGTGTGATAGCCTTATGCCTATGCAAGAGCCTGCAGTCTTTTTAGCATGGTATCAATATGCTATTGTGTAGTTTCTATTATGATTTTTAGCCAATTTTCCAGTAGCGCCTTCTTCAACTCATCGTTGTTGGAGACTTCGTGCTTGCGAATTTATGGTCCAACAAAGTCCACATATTATCAATAACGCTCGTATCAGGTGACTGTGATCCGATCTGCACAGTCCCCGACTAGTGTTTCGGATCATTATCTTGCTAGAACCGGAAATGTTCGCTTAAATTCAGCATTTACGCACTTTGAACTAAATTCTTTTTAAGTAAATTGAGGTATATATTTGTTGTCCATTAAGTCCTCAATAACTCCAAAATTTTCAACGCCATCTGCAAACATACAGGTCCAAAACCATCACACGATCGCCACCATGTTTCACCGTAGCTTTGGAATTCTTTTACTTTGGCTTCCGCCAGAAGTAAGGCGTACAATCGAAGCAAAACATGTTGAGCTTGGACTCATACGTAAAAATTACTGCGCCCCAGAAGGCAGAGTTCTTAGATATTATAAATGAGCTCTTATACATGCAAGTGGTATAAGTTCCTCTCCGTTGAGGATCTTATACCACGGAAAGAAAGTTCCTCTTCGTTGAGGGACTTATACGTTTCATAGTAAATTAAGAATCAATATCTATTGTACATTAACCAACAAAGCAATGAAGAAAAATTAGCCATGGCGCTTATCGCAGGGTGATAGTAACCGACCATAACCGACCTCGCTCTGCTTCCACTTTAGCATGTTTCACCTGACGCATTATATCCCGGTGACCACGTTTAATTTTAACAAATATTTACTTGGTTCTAAAGCTTTGCATCTAAGATCCGATTTTTTGATTTTGTTATTTACATTGAAAATAGAACCGTAGATGGCTTGGCAATGTTATAAAAAAAAATATCGAAATTTCAATTTTGAGAAAAACAATTCTCTTGACCTCAAATTTATATAATTTTTTTTTCAAATTAGTAGCAGTCTTCCCTTTGATTTTTAGTGAAAATAAAGGTGCGGATTTTGGAAAATCGACTTGGTTTATTTCCATAAGAAACACAATAGCTCCTCCGATTTCCAAACATTTTCAAAATTTCTTAAAGATTCAGAGAGATAATAAGACGCTCTGTATTGGTTCCAAACCAATACAGAAAATTTTTTTTTTTTATTAGAATGGAAATGTCGTTTTTTTTGAAGAAATTTCTATCAGTTTTTCGATTTTTGACCTAAAACGGAAATGCGCATAACTTCGTAAAAAATTTTCACAATCAAATCGAAGGACACGTGTTCCTCTGAAAAACAATTTGAAGTTAGTCAGTCTGCTTGATTTGAAATGGATATGGTGCATGGATAATATCAAATTTTGCATTTCTAGGAGGTTGGAAAGAAACTTTACCATCTTAGCACATGCAACTCAAAATGTTTCAACTAAGTAATAGATATTTATATCTTGAATAAGGAATATTCTTAGCTTAAATCTATTAAGAGAACAATTTGATCTGGCCGTTGAATTTCCACAGTACAAAAGGATTTTGTTATAAGGCTTTTTAGAACTGGGAAATTGTGTTAAAATATTTCTAAGTGTATTCTAAAGACTTAACACATTGCTTTCTTCGTAAATTATTAGAACAGGTTCAAATCTCATAAAAATTTAGCAAACAATATTGTTGAAGAAGATATCAAAGGAGAAAGATGGTAGAGTGTAAGATACCACTCCATCTGCCAAATTTAACATAGGCTTCTCAATAAAAGAGGTCAATGAGCCAACATGAGTTCCGAAACTTTCAAAATTGCTCCTTTGTAACTGCGTGATTTTTCTATGGCGAAACTAAGGCTCTGAATATACTAAATATGGATCTCGTCTCCCCCGAAAATATCGTTTTTATCTTGCATTGGCGGAACAGCACGCCAAGCTAGGATGCGCTACAGCTCTCCAATGAACTTTTGAAGTAAGTTCATCATAAATATGTAGATCTTTTGCTACTGCTGTTATTAGCAATGAAAATTTATTAAACAAAAAAAAAGTTACATCAAAATAACCTCAGTGTGGTTTTTATTTTAAAGCTTCAAAATAAACTGTCTAAAATAGTGCATGAAAAAGTGCTTACGCAAAAGTCTAGCGCGATGAATTGCAACAGACACTGTAAGCAGCTGCAACCTTAATGGTCGTCGCGCGCTGCAAAGTCGGCAACATCATCAGCTGTGTTATCTATTTTGATGGGATGTGCTGATGCTGCTCTTAGCACTTGGCGCCACTTGTACGCCAAACTTTTAACTTTACTGCTTTAGAATTTTTCAGCATGAACTTTCTCTTCGACACATTTTTTTCCTTTTCGCTTTCGTTTTTAACTTTAATTCTTACGCAAAAAAATAATGCAGATATTTTTAACTTGCCAGCTGTCAGGAACTGCGAGCATTTAAGAAGTGGGTGACATGATAATTATAGAAATAGAAAATCAAAGTAAAATGTTGTTTTCTTATAATTACAGTGGACTCTCGGTTAACGTAAACAATTGGTTCCAGCATCTTGTTCGTTATGCGAAATGTTCGTTAAGCGAAACCATTATTCCCATATAAACCAATGTAAAATAAAATAATGCGTTCCAGGCCGAAAAAAATACACTCTAATATGTTCCAATTTGAACTTTTATTGAAAGAAAGTAACATAAAATGCATCAAAACTTTTAAAGAACTGGAAAAATACACCAAAATATTTTAAGTTCAGCTTTTATTGAAAGAAAGTTAAATGAAACGTATAAAATTTTTTAAGGAACTGAATATGTATTGAACGGTAGGAGACAATCTGAAATGGAAAAAAGAAAGAGTTTGGAAAATAAAATTTTTTTATAATGCATACCTAGTTTTTTTTCAAACAAAAAACTTTCTAGAGTCGTTTGTTTCTGACGTTGCTTCAAAATTTGTTGAGACACAGCGTTTTTGAAGGCATTTCGTATGTTATTTTGCAATTTTTATAAAAACAAATTAAAAATAGAACATTTGTATGTTTCAACACGTCTTGTTAATTTTACGAACACAGCAGATGCAATTATGCGCAAAAATAAAACAAAATTCACAATTATGAAACAAAAGCTAAACACAGAGAGCACTATAATGTGTATTGTGAATGTAGATAGAGCAGTTCGTGTAGCAAACTAAGTATTGTATCTTATCTCAAATATTGCGAAACTGTTGAGTCTGCAGAATGCTAAACACAGACAGAAATTTTACATGCAATAAAGGTTTCCCCCTTTTTCGTTGGTCGTTATGCGAAAATTCGTACGTTAAGCGAAACTTTTTTTCCCAAAAAAATGTGTTCGTTATGCGAGGTGTTCGTTAACCGAGGGTCCACTGTATGCTTATTTTTTGTGTGTAAAACTTGCTTAATATACAATAATTTACATCCAGATAGAGATTGAGATGTGAGATAAAGCCAGAAAAACAGCACATGCCACCCGCATGAGTTAGAGTTACTGAAAATAGACAAATTTACGGAGGCTGGTCTTCACAGCAAATCCATTTTTGAGAATGAGATGTCTATAGGTAAATGCAGTTGTCGCTGTTGTCAAACCTAATAAATTGTAATAAATTTTGGAAATGGATAACAAATAAATTTCACAACAGGCTGGGATAGCTGGCGTATATTTACAAAAATCATTATATAAACCCTTTCCAGAAAAGCAACCCCAAATCATCACGTTCTCACCACCTTTTTTGGAGTGCCTATACAATTCCAAGTACCCAATCGTTTATGTCCTGGTCTGCGTATTCTCTTCATATCATCAGAATATTTAAAATTAAATTTTGGTTCATCTGGACCAATTGATGCGCTCTGCGGTAAACTCTATCAAGCTGTTCGATTTATCTCCGAAATTAATGGCTTCTTTAAAAATCGATAACTTTTAAGTCCAGCAGTACATGCTCCTCTCTGTACGGTCCTTCTGTTGTTGAAATTCTGGACTTAAATATAAGGATTCAAATCGAACAAAATACGCAGACCACGAAATAAACGTTTGAATCCTCGGTATTGTTAAGGCACTGTAAGACACTGGGGAGTAAATGTGATGGTCTGGGGTTGCTTTTCAAAAAATAGCTCAGGACTCTTACAAAAACTACATAGAATTATTAACTACCAAGAATTCCTAGAAAGTGTGATGATTCCTCGTGCAGAGTGGAATATGCCGATTTCAGCAGGACAACGATCCAAAACATACCGCAAGGCATGTAAAGATTTGGTATGAAAAGGAATGAGTTCGTGTTATGAAGTGACGAGAACCTCTGGGAAATAGTCAATATAAAGATCAATCGAGAAAGTGTGGAAGGAGATAAGAAAAAATTATTGGGTGCATTGAAAGACGTTCGCTGGTTGGCTGTAAAAAAAAAAACGACAGGAGACAACCTTTTTGCTTCCATTCCAAGGAGATGTGCAGCCGTCCTTAAAAACAAGGGAAATTTTAAAAAATATTGATAGCAATGTATAGTTCAATATATTTTGTCTCGTGAATTTTTGACATATATAGGTTTGAATTTTAAACAAAATGTCTCATGTCTCTTTTTAGAATAAAGCATAAAACTTTGAATTCAATGCATATTTCATGCTTAACTTGGATAATTTAAGATGTTTATAAGACTTAACAAAAAAGTATTTTCGGTTCAATATTTTTTGTCCGATACTGTATATATATAAGGACTGTCCCAGAAAAAACTTACGCTTTGCTTTTTAGTTATAAAAAAATATCCAGTAATTTTTTCGGTATTTTTTCGTTTTTCATCAATAATGGATAGTGTTCAGAATATAAATAACTAAAAACTAAGTAACAATTTTTTTTTTTATAAAAATTTCTTACTTTTTTGGTAAAGCCCTTCATTAAATTTTGTCCAGTTGTTTCATCGACAGTATGGTATGACTTTTTCCACTTAAGTCTGAAGTCTTGTGAATTTTTTGCATTCTTACCACTCCTTCAAAAATCTCTCTTCATTAAAGCGCGATATCTTTCAATTGGGCGAAGCTCTGGACAGTTGGGCGGATTTGCTATTTTTGGTACAAAATTGATCTTTTTACTTGCATACCATTCCAACGTAGCTTTAGAGTAATAAGAGGTGGCTAAACATCACGGTACCCTCATGTGCTCGGATAAATTGTAGAAGACGTTTATATAAAAATTTTGGAATTGATTGTGCATTGCGTAACAAAAAATCTGCTTCTGAGACCACAGGTGCATATGGCCTGCCAAACCATATATTGCTTCGGATATTTCAGATTTTTTTATCTTTGAATTCACTAGACACATGCTCCTTCTTCGGTGATGTATGATATTTGTGCCCAGGTAGCTGCTTAGAATCTGCTTTGACGTAAGTTTTGTCTTCCATAACACAGGAATCATATTTAGTCATACAATTTTCGGGCTCGCATCTGAGCCATCAACTGCTTTTCATCAGAACGGTCTGGTACTTTTTGAACTCTTTTTGTCTTTATTTTACTTTTGTTCTTGATCTTTTGTACAGTAGATTTTGATGTGCCTGTGAGGTGTTGGGATTTTGCTTAAAAAGATGCTTCACCTTCGTCGTTACCTTTAAGTTAAAAAATTCTGGTTTTCTGCCTGAACCTTTTTTTGTAAAACAGGTAGACCCTACTTATAATTAGAAATAACCGTAGAGACAGATTTTTCTGATGCACCAACTTTTTTTGCTATAGCTGAATATTTCAATTCTGAATTTTGCAGGTATGTCGACAAAATCAGTTCGCCGACTTTTTGTTTCTTGTTAGACATCTTTGTCGTCAAAAGTGCTATCATCATATTAAACATCACTTTATCTTGAACAAATATTATGTCTTTTTAGACCTACAAGATAATCAGGTAGAGTATAATACAAAAAATAAAAAGCGTAAGTTTTTTCTGGGACAGTTCTAATAAGTTATGATTATTTTTAGAAAGTTATAACCACACCATATTTTTAACAAATTTGAAAATTTCAGCAGCCCCTTGAGCTTAATCGTTTGATTAAGCAAATTGAGCAGATACATAGCGCTATAGATAATATTTTTTTGTTCATTAAATGACATTAATATTGATTTGTTGTGTGCATAATTACTAAGGTAATCATCCATAACTAATTTAAAAAATCCTTAAGTCTTAAAGTGTGCGCCTACATACAACATCAAAATTTTCTGTAAATATTTTAACATCATTATTTTAATACATTTTCAAAGAAAATTTGTGTCTTCTATAAATATTTAAAGGATTTAATGAGCTCAAGATTCTGCTAATGAATTTGTCTTACACAAATTGTTTACTCGTTTCAATAGTTGTTTGCTTGATTTTCCTCAAATGCTGCTAATATTTAAAATGAGTTAGAGGGAAAACAGCAAGCCAGCTGCAAGTAGCCAAATAAAATAATGGCTTGAAGCCACATTGACCCCAAAATTGCTACACAAACAAATTAAATGTATTTGTTTCAGTGTTTGTTTGCATTTGTGTATTTGTGTGCTTAGTTGTACTAGATTTAATGAGGCAGGACATTGCAGGACTTCTTTGTTGTAATGATCAGAGTTTCTTGTTATTTTCCACTTCACAGCGGCGGCGACGCTGTCAGCATCCAAATATTTGTGGTAACAAATTGAGGAAAACAAAAATACTAAATTTTGCTGCTGTGTTCTATTTCTTAACAGCAATTTATTTGTAAGTTTTTGCTTAGGTAAGAATCAGCAGTCATGCAGTAATTCATTTTGTTAACACAACAACAGGGTAATAATTGTAAGCAATGGTGCGATATGACAGCTATTTGTTACACCATGCTACGATGCTTTGAAATTCAAACCACGAACACGTTCTGTTTTTTCCGGATCATATGTACATTTTACTTTTTCAAAATCCAACTCTGATTTAACTTTCATTTTGGATATTTTTTGCCAAAACGAAAAGATTTGGAACTTAGGGTCTCTAATTTTGCATATGTACGTGTATGTTGCTTATGTATATGGGACGTTCTTTGTCAAACGTATCAAAGCTCTGCCCAAAATTCGTGGGAAAGTGTAGCCTTTTGGAAATTTCCAAAATGGCGCCTTTTGATATCGGTTGGAACCAAAGGAAAATCGAGAGTTCATATTAAATATCTACTTAAGAAATAATGCACGTTCGAATCGATTGATTTTGGGCTCAAATCGCTGATAATTGACATCCTCAAAATGTTTTCATTATAGGTTGGTGAAATCCAACATGTTGGCTGAAACCTCAAATTCGACGAGATATGGAACACTATTGGTTATATTATTATATCATATGTCATGAGTTTCAATAACTCATAATGTTAACAGATTAAAATGAATCCAAAATAGCGGCTCCGATTAACCTGTCATAGGTCCAGTAAAAAACGAAACTTCCAACACATATTAAGGACGTTAATAACCAACAATTCAGCCCGAAACTAATCGAATCAGTTGTAAATTTTTTTTTACTGAAGATTTTAGTCTGAACTTTCGGATTTCCTTGGTTTCTAGACGCCATTTTTGAAATTTCCAAGAGTCAACACTGGCCAATAAGAAGAGATGAATGACGAACATTTTAAGCCCAAGAACATTAAAATTCATAAAAAATGAATTTTGGTCAGAATTTTAAAGACAATTTGCTAAAAGCCTACATAATCTATATATCTATATATTCTATATAATATGGAAATTTGTGAAAGGACTATAAAAAATCGATTTTAAAGAGTCAGGTTTTGCTACTAATGTTCATATATAGCAAGATGAATATCCTTAATCTCACAGAAAAACAAGCTTAAGTGTCTGGCTTTATCCCAAAAAAAAATTTAGATCAGCCTTCATCATTTTGAGAGAAAGTTTTCTGGACTGATACAAGGACTTTTCAGTACCATGCGCCAAAAATTTAACTTTTCCGCAAAGTTCCTAGGAAAATGCAAAATGAAGTGGCACCTGTATGTGAACGAGTACGCCATGGTAATGTTGTGGGAATGTTTTTGCTTTGGTGGCATCGTATATTTGGCACCAATCGATAGAGCAATGAACAAGGATCAATATAGATACCTAATTTAAATGATCACGCGCTTACTTCAGGTGCTCAGTCATTCATATTGCCACAGGATTTGTCCTGTCCAAAGTCAATACAATTACCAAATTTTTTAAGGGATTTGGGAGTAAAAACATTGGATTACCCATTTCAAAGCCCAGTCAAATTTCATGTTCCATTTTTTGCTACAAATGCCCAATAATTAGGCGAATGTGAACAAGAACTTCAGATTCTGCAGGGTTAAAATTGTTCTGATGTTCATCAATTAGAATTAACTATGTTAGTCTTGAGAGATTAATGGCAGAATAACACTTTAGGTTCATTTCGTCGGTTAATGGAGTGAGTTTGATTGATTAAGAGCCTTTCTTGAGGTTCTGGTTGCTTTGTAGCTGGATTTGAACTACCTTATAGGAAGTCTGGCTAAATCGGTCGAGCTCCTTTGATCGTCATGAAAGTGAATTTTTATAATAAAACCTAGGCGGTTTGACATTGCTGGTAAGAGATTTTTCCATGTTGAGGCTCCACGGTATGTTTTCATTACAACCACTTGGTGCTGCATGGAAAGTGTGTCTGACTGACAGGAGTTCCGCTTTGGTGATTGAAAATTATTTCATTTCAGAATGTGCAGAGAAGTTTTCATTTTACTACGATTCAACTTTTCACAAAAATACAAAAAATTTCACAATCAATTTCCCTCACTTGAAATTTTCATCAATAAAATAAGTATTTACTTTATAATGAAAATGTTTCCCAAATTAAAAGCTTTGTTTACTTAAATAGCGTTTCTGTTTTCTGCATTTGTTACAATTTACGTTATCGCAATAAAGTCGAATTTTTTATGATTTTTATCAATATTCAACTCTTTTAAAAAAGTTTACTGAGTTAAGTAAACAACAAGCAATTTTATGACTTTTTCAGATCATTTAAAGCGAACTACAGCTACATTTGTTCCACAACGATGATTCCTATAATTCACCGTTGAAAATAAATTTGTGTTTTTTTTATGATTGAATTTATTTTTAATTTTTTTGTTTTTTTATTGCGTCTACTCCATATCCCATGCTAAATTCGGAAACGTTCCTTATGATAGCTTTTTCCTTTTTGACAGCACAATCTGATTTCGTTTTTGGTTTTGTTGTACCATGGAAGTTTTGCTGCATTGATAGTGCACAGGGAGTTCAATTGGCATACATACATCCATGAACAGTTCGTTGCAGGTATTTTGCAATTCTGTGAAAATTCGATGAATGCGAACGTAATGTCAAACATTTATTCTTTGTTATTAGTTTGCCAATTGCTTGCACTATTTTTAAATTACAAAATAACTGCACAGAGGAGCACAAAAATCTTTGCTTAAAAATACAAATTAAATTTGTTGGAAAAATTTGAAAAGTGAAATTTTTCCTATGGTTTTACTTTGATAAGATTTTCGGTTATGTACAATGCTTATTAGTGAAACACCAAATAATTAGAAGAACAAAAATTTATTATTCTAATCGCAGAAACATATGAAATTTGAACCTTTGAATATTTAAATGTTTATTGCATGCAACTGTACTTCCTTTAAAGTTTATTAATTTCTGATCTAGTCATAATTCTCGTATTTGAAAAGTTGCGCGTATTTTTATAAAAAGTATGCATTTTTTGTGTGCAGTGAATTTTCTGTAATTCTTAAATACCAACCAGTGAAACCGGTAATAATCAAGTTTTATTAGATTTGTTTTGTTTAAATACGATAAATCTGTGAAAAGTGAAATGAAAAGATTCCGAAGGAAAAACTTACAAGTTTATTCAGGATTTCTTGGGCAGTACTGCTAAACTCATTGTAAACGTAAAGAAATGGTCGTCTAGAACTGAAAATGGGTCGCAACCAACTCCTTAATAGGTACAAGTTGAGAAAAATTATTGTATTGGCATGAAAAAAAGCCTTTTGTTTTGTGCTATGAAGGTTAATATGAGCTCCATCTTAATGTCTTCTGTCACAGTCTTAACTCCTATTCCACTCTGCCAGCCGTTTTCCAGCTTTTTATACCCTACACAGAGGGTATATTCACTTTGTCATTCCGTTTGTAACGCATAGAAGGGGGCGTGGCAGGTATAGAAAAGTATATGTATTCTTGATCAGCGTCACCACCTGAGTCGATATAGCTGTGTCCGTCTGTCTGTCCGTCCGTCTGTCTGTCTGTCTGTCTGTCTGTCTAGCATATAAAAATGCGCGAAATCGGTTAACGGCCACGCCTTCCGCCCATACTCTATGTAAATATACCTAAGACCATTTTGAAAAAAAAGTTGCTGCGATTTTGATGAAAATTGGTGATTTGGTAAAGATGAGAACAAAATTAAGATTAGGTTAGGTTTGAAGTTTGCAAAAACTCTTAAAGGGGCGTGTCACAGCCCTAAATTTTAACTTTTATAATGCCATAGCTCGTAAACCGTGCAAGATATTGTGATGAAATTTGGTACACGAATACAGATCTTATAAATCTTGAATTGCGCATAAAGTGGGCGGAATTGTAAAAATGGGCGTGAAACTATTTAATAATTAAAATATAGATTCCGTATAACTCCAAATTGGCACATACGATTTTCATTAAAATTTTAGGGATGATACCACTGAAAGTAGTCATCAATACAAGCTACGTCAATATACTGAAAAACTTCGTTAAAGGGCGTGGCACAGCCTTCACTATTTATAAACGTTATAAAAAGACAACTAGCAACGCATGCGTTAGGAAATTGAATATAGCGGATATACTTGCTAAAAGGTGTCTTCTTGCAAAATTTTGGCATAATTTTTCCGGTGGGTGTGGCACCTCCCATGTAAGCAAAATACGTTTAATGCTATAGATAATGTGCTATGAGAGTAATCTTTATAAAATTTTGTGTAGAGGTGTCGGTTACTATAAGCTTCGGAATTCAATGAAACTTTACAAGATTTCATCAGTAGGCGTGGCACCTCATTCATTAGCCTAAAATTGTAAGTGCTATTTTAAGTGAACTATTGGAACAATTGATCTGAAATTTGATGTAAGTGGTTTACTGGGTATTAGGTACTTATGAATAAAACGCTGGCAAAATAGCAACAGTGGGCGTGGCACATCCCATACAATTAAAATACCTTAAGTGGCATAAATATTGAAATATATGAGCAATCATACTGAAATTTGGTGCAAGAGGTTTGTTTATGGAAGGCTACTTTTAGATCAAAATCGGACTGGATTGCAACAGTGGGTGTGTCACCGCCCTAAATTTTAAGAATAATTACGGCACATATCGCAAACTATACAAGCTATTGGGCTAAAATTTGTTTTGTTTATTGCACCAAATTAGAGAAGTAGGCGTGGCATATTTCCTGTTTTACATTTCAATTCTATTTTTTCAACATTTCTTATATTCTTTTACATTTTCAATCTTTTACCTTTCCCCTACAATTTCATTCGACATTTTCTTTATTCTTTCGACTTTTTCGTCAATTTTTCACCATTTTTCATATATTTCGACCCTTTCAATTTCTTTCAACTTTCTTTAATGGTTTTCAGTTTTTTCCAACACTTTTCAACATTTTTGAACCTGTTTTTCATTATTTTCGACTTATTCAACCTGTTCAACATTTTTTAACATTTATTTTAAAAGTACTTTCAATGCAGTGTAGGGTATGTGAATTTCGGCCTAGCCGAAGATAACACCTGTACTAGTTATTATTCCCTTCGTTCACTGTGTCTATAATGTTTAGTACAATAATGCAGGGTAACCTATTTTTAGAAATTTTCTCATAATTTAATGCAAGATTTATTGTATGTTCTATTTTAGGTAAAAACTAGGTTTTAACTGAAAGCGCTCTTAATTTTGCGAATATTTTCACGGTCCATTGTGGCTAATTTATTCGTTAGAAGACCCAGAAAAGTTGCCCTTCTGAATCCAAGACATTTTATTTGGCAACTTTCGAGCTTCGTTCCATCCAAAAAACGTGTCAAGAGACGTAAAGCATAGTGGTCTAAAGTTATGCGTTTGAGGATGCTTTTCATACTACGGCTCAGGTGGATGCAAGACTATATATGCATGTTAAATATTCTTATGTATATGGTAATATTAATAAGAGCCCGCGCTCTACGTAGCATGTTGGCGAGGCTATGCGAACTGAAAGAGAAAGCTAAATTACTCTTATCTAATAAAAGAAGATAAAAGACTCACTGCATCTGTTTTGTTAGCTCGAGTACGAAATACATTTGGCTTATTTAGTGGTTCTTTGTACAACTATATAAATTGAATCTTCAGCTGCAACATTCAAGAAACATGACGTTGATGCGTAAAGGCATATGAAGGTAAGCTCAATGTTTTCACCTCTAAAATCATCTTATGGTTAAGTAAAGTTGAAGAATAAAACTTTTCTACGGTTGATGCATTGAAACCTTTTATGCTATGTACATATACATATGTATGTATTCCAATTACTGCAAAATGAATTCAATTGTTACTTTCCTGACTGCAAAAGAAAAATATTTCGAAACTGTTTCTCAACCCTTTTATTGTCAACGTTTCTGAGATGCACGACAAAACTCAATTCTTTGTGTTACATAAATTTATTTTCAACCAAATACGAACAGAAGATGCACAGATCTTTTGAATATTTAAACTAAAAAATAGAAATTGCATGAACGCTTGGGCTGATACTCGATTGGGTTTGTGCAGTACCGAATCAAAAGTTCAGCACTGTATAAAAAGCATGCAGTCACAAAAAACTCACTAATTAAATATGCATATAATGATTTTTATATATTATTGTAAGTACATATGTATGTAAATATAGAGTTCTTTCGAAATTTCGTACGTGTTTTCTCTATAAGAAAGTGTTAAAATTCACACGAGATTTGATTTTGCGCCACTTGTGCGGTTGTTCTTTAATCCATTCAACGAACTCCGTTCGCTGACCATATTCAGTATACTTCAGCTACAAATGGCGGAAAATTCAAATACCATGTGAATTTTGGGACACCGTCGGCCAAATAGTCCATCATATCAAAAAGGTTCAACCGACATGCACTAAAAGTTGGCTCATAGTTTTCAGCCGGCTACAACGTCATAAAGAAGTAATAAAGCTAAAGCATTCTACCTGTTACGTCAGTTTCCTGTCGGTCTTACGATCGTAATGTGATTTCGTCAGGTAAAAATGGGACCTAAATTTCCGAGGAAATCGAATGATATCAACTTATGGTA
Source organism: Meiosimyza decipiens (assembly GCA_963680825.1). Classification (NCBI taxonomy): domain Eukaryota; kingdom Metazoa; phylum Arthropoda; class Insecta; order Diptera; family Lauxaniidae; genus Meiosimyza; species Meiosimyza decipiens. The sequence continues at coordinate 29,046,940 of OY804259.1, forward strand.
ATTAGAGGTCGCTGAGCTTAAACCTGCATTCAGACATTTGCCTTCACGTCAGCGTTTTGCTAAAACGATAAGACAACCGGTAATTGACGCGATTACAAACGCTCTTCTGCAACTTATTTACTTCAAGTCAGAGAGATTTCGTGTCTAAAGTAACTTGATCTTCATCAAAAGCCAAACATTCTTCCGGTCCAGCACCACTACTTAACAAAACTTGTGGTTAAATATCACTATCAAGGTATTGAAAATTTTGTGGAAATTGTAAATACCACGGTAGTGACATTAAACTACATTTCTTTATTTATATTTGATAAATACGACTAAGGATCCCGCTGTCATAAGACATTGCTAAAACTTCATTCGAATAATTTCTAAGTGCGCAAACGCCGTTTGGCGAACGTAAAGCACTGTGAACAGCGTTTTGCACTTTTTTTTTACCATCGCCCAATTGTATATATTAGGTAGCTTCTTTGAAAAATTTATTTTGATTTATCGAAACGTACCAAAATTCGAGATCTGCCCACCTAATAATCATTTTAGTTCCAAAACCGTGGATTCAACGCAAAAATGGGAACAAATTTTTGAAACGTTTTCATAAAATTTTTCTTTAGAATATTATCATTATTCAAAAATTATGAACGATATCTTAGGCTTTTAAAAAATTGGCTACGAAATTGACTGGCAATGTCAAATTTTTGGAAAACTTAAAACTCAGCTGTTTTTTAACATTTTTCATAAATTATCCCGCTCATTTGCTAAAGATTATTGAAATTTGAAAAATAAAATAAATGGAGAGCGTAAGAAATTTTACGTGGATTCAAATTGGACCATTTGTACTGACAAAAATATGATTTTATTAATGGTCAGCCTTTAAATCCACTGTATGTTTTAGAAAAGTACATATATGCATATTTATGGCCTTAAAAAAGTGGCATGTTTAAATTAAATGATGGTGTTCCGATCAGATATTTTTGAATAAATGACCCTTTTAATGGCTTTATAATCAAAATCTCTTTTGATTATGAAGCCATCGTCGGAAGAAAACAGTATGCATTTAAATATATAATTCTAAAGCAACGACATTTCAAGAATTTAGAAGGTTTTAGTCCTCTGAATAATAAAAAAAAAATTAAAACTATACATTTCTAGGCATCTCATGCTCAGCAGCGACGGGTTTTTGAAAGTCAAAAGCAAGGACTTCTTTTTTGTTTTAGTAAATAAAAATAGTTGGATATAGTTATTTGCAATGTGTAGTTGGAGATTTTTGAATTTAAAGTGAAATATATTTCAATTTCCAAGGATTTTGAAACTCAAAAGTGAGGACTTTTTTTCGAATAACAAAAACGCAAATAACTTCTTTGCCCCGGGCGCCCGAGTTCCACGGTACTGCTGCTGGTTTGAAGCAAAACTTTATGGTTCTTCGAATCTCTTGTTTTATGTTTGATGTTGAATTTTCAATAAATTCGAGATGGTGTCGAATTTTCATTTTCAATTTTATACATTTTGTTTGAGTTTTTAATTTTATTTTGAAAAATTTAATTGTAATGTTATCGTCGTATCCGATATGCGACGTGCGCTGCGTCAAATTTATTGCGGTTCAATAGTTTGGTTACGAATTTCATTATACTTTAAGCTCTGTGGTTACTGAAAAAATAAAAATAGAAATTCGAGTACACATCCTGGTACACTATATGTGGTGGCGAGGTGAAAAAGGAGTAGAGCTGTACTGCTGTTGACGCTGTGCTACGTGAAGCTACTCACTACTTTGGCATTTTCTAAAGCTTAGCATCAGGATTTAATTGTCACGTAGTGAGTGGAGCTGACTTTTAGAACATTTCGCACTGCGTAGGAGAGACGCCACGCGTTTGGAAAGTTTTTCAGTGGCATTTTAATTCAATTAATGTGCATTAATTACAAATTAGGATTACATTTGGAGATTTTTGCAGAAATTTGTCTGGAGAATATTAAGTAGAATTTGTTATTGTGAGAATTAGAACCATTAATTTTTAGCATTGCGTTGTGAAATAACTTGAACAAATTTGGATTCGAATTGAATGCATCGAATGAGTTAGATTTAAGTTAAAAGAAAAGATCTAAAATGAAATTAAATTTTTAGAAACAGATTTTTTCGGAAATATTATATACGATATTCATATGTTCTAAGTTCCTGTATGTATTTATTTAGTATCTATGTACATCAAACAACCTACAACTTTTTCTGTATAGTATGATTTTGTCAGTTTGCGAAAACCACACACACGCACATCTTAAATATTTCACAAGCAAAACAGCCCAGCAGGCAATTGAACAAGGCCTTCCCCGGAGAAGGCCTGCTAGCACTGCTGCAATTGTAAGAGGCCTTCTCAAAACTATATTTTCATGCAAATAAAAACATGTGTGCTAATTTTTTTTTTATTATGATTTTTGTTTTTATTTACAATCTGTCAGTATTAACAATAAGCATATTTTATAAGTAGTGAAATTTTAATTAGCAGAACAGTTACACTCCATTGAGTGTATATTCATGAAATGCTACTATGCCTTACCACAGCAGGCGTGCTATTATGCCTTCCCACAGCAGACGTGCTATCAGGCCTGATATTACAAGGCAAAGCAGTAGGATTCCATTTAAGTTAAAGCTTTTTATGTATTTTTTATTTCATATATTGCAATGTTTTATGGTTCGATACAACTTTTTTGTCATCTGCATTGCACATATACGACATCAAAAGTGGATAAATGGTTGGAAGTAAAGAACGGTGTGCAAGTTGCTAGGCTGGTGTTCTGTTTCATGTAATGTCACGGGTGGATAAAAGAGTGTTGTGTAATTCATTTGATTGTTCAATTTCAAATTGTGAATTAAAAAGAAATACGTCTCAAACGCAAAACATTAAAATATCCCACGCAAAGGTGTGACGCGTATGAAAAATGAAAACAATTCATTCCGAGTCTCACGACGTATTAAAAAAATTACCTTTTTTCAGTACCTACTTCTGTGACCCCTGCTATGGCAAGCGGTCTTAGAAGGTCTCTTGACGCTAGTGATGATGTAGGAAGACACCTCCTTTTGATCAGTATTTCGATCGGGTCTGTTAAATAAAGAAGGCCTTTTTTATAGGGACAGTTTCATATCAAAAAGAAAGTAAGTTTGAAAGGAGGTGGCAATGCCCCTTATACTCACCAAGGATGGCCTGCTACAAGCAACTCCTGCCCTTGCCTACTGGGACTTTGCATAGATAAAATCAGCATTTAGGCCAAATGTCTTAACGCATGTTATACATCTTCTTACATACATCATAACTCTAAAAAACTTTTTAGTTTTTAAAAAGCTACCATGGGAATGTGTTCAAGTTTTCTTTTGAGAGAGTTGCTTTCAGAAACGTGTGTGGTTTTAGGGTTTCCATTTGATACACAGCAGTTTTGCGGTGAGTATTTTAATTAATAACAAAGGTGACTAAATTTAAAACTCAAACCAAATAAGTTTGCTCTGAGATGTTTCTGTGTTATACAGGAATTCGTTGTTGTTTGTAAACAGGTTTTATATGAAAAAATAGAGACTTCTTTGAATTAAAATAGGGAGCGAAAAAAATGTTCGACTTGTATGCTCTTCCTTCATATCAACACATTTATCTGACGCAAATTGAAAGAAACACACAAGGACACGTTTAGCTTTTCTTGTGCAGTCTTGAATTTAATATATGTATTACGCTCTCAGACCGAGAGGCCGGTCCAAGATTTATTTTTTTGGCGAGAGTGGCTCAAGCGATTTTTTTTTTTCTAAAAATTAACTTCTTATCAACTTTAAAGGTAGCTTTGATGGAGCCATTTTATTCATATGAATTTTATTTGACATTTCTTCCATATGGGCAGGGGCGCCGGAAGACCAATTGTGTGTGCTTAGAGCTCCACATGCGTCAGAGAAATTTCAATTCAACACGGAAATTTCCAAGCGTATTAATTCCAATTTAAAAGTAGGAAATCATATATTTCAAACTTCAGAAGATTTGTATGAAAATTTTATTATGAACCAACTTTCTTCGTCGCTAAGAATCTGATTTTGGGCTGATTCAGCAAAGTTTTTTAGGTCATTTCAAGTTTTTGTACTTGGCAAAGATTCTGATGTTGATAAATTAATCAATTTTTATAAAGATGATTTCAAAAAAAAATTTATTGATTGAAATATGTTACCTGATTGGTCGAAAATTGCTGACGTTATTTTTTTTTTCTCACTCTATTCCCTATATATACCCTATTCGGTGGTTTCAATTATATGAATATCAGCATAATTAATATATGTAATTTTTCAGCAACTTTAGAAATATTTTCTTCATATCTTCTTCGTTGCTAAGACTATACTGCCCTCAGAAGCGAAATGGGCGTAAAAATTCATATATGTGATTCTTATGGCTTCGAATAGCTTAAGAAATTATGGATCTAATGTATATTAGCTCAAACCTATAAAAAATATGTTAAGAGAACTTTCACGATATCAATTTTACACGTATTTCAACAAATTGACATAAATAATTTACCAATTATCTCGAAAGCTATTCGGGCAGTATAGTCCTAAAGGGCAGAATAGTCCTAAAGGCTTACGTTAATGTAGAATCTGCAGTTTTGGCATTATTCACAAAATATTTTAGCCAAGCACTTTTAAATGTTGATTTCAAGACATAATGCACGGTACATCGTAGACACCTAATATGCTTATGAGGCTCCGAATTTTTTTTTTGGCTGACTTAATTTTTTATGTTGTTCAAACAAATCTTCGAAAAAGGTCTAAAAGCAACACTACTTCCCAAGTAAAAAAACCCTATCAAACTTATATTTTTTTTAGTCGAGTACTCGTTTTCGTATAAATTTTTTTTTTACAAAAAATCAATGTCATAATAAAAGAAATTGTGTTAATATTCATCTAAGGTCTGCATCTGTATAAAAAAAACGGAATGCCGAGAGCGGAATGCAGACAATTTGCAATGAGCAGTGAAAAATGCGTAATCTAAAAAAAAGCATCTCGTAAAATGAAAAAGATTATATTCGTAGTACCTCTCAGACAACTTCCATAACGTATTTCAGATCAACACCGATTATTGCCAAACTAGAGGGAAACGATATATGTAAGTGAGTGCAGTACAGTCGCGCTAATCCGGACACTCACTAACCCGGACTTCCCAGTAATCAATCATTATAAAGTTTATATAATAATTCTTGAGCTTTCTGTAATCCGGACCAATTAAGTAATCCGGACATACCCCGAACTATATGTGTCCGGATTAGCGCGACAGTGCTGTATTTAAAAATAATATACTCAATACAGTTTACAAAAGGAGAATCAACTACGAAATTTGAAATGCTAGAACTGAATGGACTTTTTTCACAAAATCAATGTAATATCGTTAAGGAAGCTACTTTCTCTGCAATGACCATAGATTGAGCAATTGTATTTCTAAATGAAATAGGTAGAGTTCTTTCGTCTGCCAAAAGAGGACAGCTTTTCATTTTCGATTTTGTTTGACTGCGGATTATTCACACTTTCCGCCAATATCAATTTTTCATAGAATGAGAATGAAAATGAAACTCATTGGACTGGACTTCAGCAAATTCCTGGAGTAAATTTTACAAAAAAGAAGGGGCAAATAAAGTGATCTCTTAACTCTTAGCAGATACTTCAGCTTTCATTGGCTTTCAGTTCATGGAATTTTAATAACTTCACAATTGGTAGCCAATATTAGTACAGTTTTTGTAGTGTTAGTATTTGGCTGCACACTGTGTTGATATGATAAGATATCAATTTAAGCCCAGCTGTAGAATTTCTTCGTATTATATTCGAGATCAGCAACTTCAAAAATTCATGATTTCATATTTTCAGAGACACGTACATAAAAAAATCCATCATAAATACGTTCTGTATGCGGCTTTCGAACGTTTATAAGTATATGTTACATATACCAAAAGCTCTTTTACACATTTCATAAACTTTTGAAAAAAAATCGCATCTCGATATGTGTACCGATTTTCCTGAACTGAAACAACTCAAAAGCATTTCTACCTCTTTTTTCCTTTGATCGGCTTAAAATTTTCATTTATTCATTTATTTGAAATTAAAAATAATTGCAAACATTTGGTAACACATTGAAAAGTTTTTTTTTTTAATTGAAGAAATTTCCTCATATTTTTAATTGGAAAGTTTTATTTATTTCTATATATGTATATACATTTTTATTTCTTGTTGTTTTTGGAACTTAATTGCTGCTTGCATAGTCTTAACCATAACAATGCAGGGCATTTCATTGTCAGATATAAATCGGGCTCTCATGTACCATACATTTTTCATAAAAACTTTTGCACATCATAGAAAAGTGCTGAATAGGCAAAGTTATGTTAGCTCTAAAATTCTTCATTAGTTATACTATCGGGCAATATGCAGGAGGTATACTCGTATTTATGTCCATACATTTCATGAGTGGCATCCTTACAATTTTGTGCACATTGCTGTAGCAACGTATGCATGTATGTATTTGTGTCACTTTTATTCCGTTTATTATATTTTCATTACACTGTATTTGCAGTCCATTTAATTTATATTTTTGCTTAGTTTTCATTTTTGGAATAAATTGACAAATTTGTGTGGCAATAATTGCAACCTGTGACAATTAAATCTTTGGCAGCATAAAATATTTTGGTTTTTAATTAGAGCAACAAACACGAAATTTTTATCTAAAATATAGAAGCAGTTATAAATTTTACCAGATAAAAAAAAATTGGGTTAAAACTTGCTAGATAAGAGCACAATATTATGTAGTCATTAGAAGCTAATGTGCACATAGTCTGTGTGGGTATGTTGAGAGAGTGCGAAAAAACTAAATAAAATGTTTAAAAAAACAACAATCATAATATATTCACATTTGTCATACATTTTTAAATAAGCTTTTTACTTTATTTAAAGCTTCAAGCTTAATAGCTAAAAAGATAATAGCTGTAGTAGCTAAACTCTTTTATTAGGTTTCGAATATAGCTTCTCCGAAGGTCACCATAAACGGAGATGACACTACGATTTCCCAAAACTAATTTTCATACTTCATCCAAAGTAGCGGCCCGAAATATTTTCAGCCACTTAAAAAATAGGTGCTGGCTTTCATTAAAAACACAATAAAGTTGGAGACTCTTGGATTGATATTGGAGTAAAATTTAATACTCATACCGACATTGCTCATACAACATGGCTTAATTCAGAGCCCTGATTTCTTTGCGGCGATCCTGCGCAGAATCATCATGTAATAAATAACATTGCAAAGAACAAGTTTTGGGCAACATCAAATTGAAGATATAAATACAGATCTTTTATAAAGGTTTCATTTACCAAAATATGTTAAATCGCTAGGGTTTAACAGTCGAAAAATATATATTTTTCATGTACAGGTAGTCCCCGACTTACGACTATTCGCACTTACGACCAATTTTTTTTTCAATTTTTTTCATAGAAAATGCTTAAAATAGTTTCGGGGAGTCCCTAAAATATGTATGTGAGAAAAAATTTAAAAAAAACAGTAGTTTGTACAAGGATTCGATTTATTTCAGTAAAAATAATACGTTTGTTTAAGTGAATAATTTTATATCATCCCAAAAATGGCTGGAACTAGTAGTACAGTATGTATGTAATATTTTTCTTTAGTTATTTTTTATGAAACTCGACTTACGACCGATGACAAGGAACCTATCTCGGTCGTAAGTCGGGGACTACCTGTACTTTATTGCAACTGTATTAATAAGTTTGAATGTTGTGCAACATTTTTAAAATACTTCAACACTATTGAAATAAATTCGTAGAACTGACATATTTTCGCTTGAATTGAAGATATCAGGCGCATGTTTTAAAGGGGAAGTGCACTAAAGATTCACGGGAATGCGATTTGACGGCTGATTTTTTTTGCTATTTCTTTTTTCAGTGTACATTTTTTGGCACCTGACAGCTGAATCAAGCGACTTGAACCTACAAGATTTTTTTTTTTTGTGGGGCTCTCTCGTGTGGGTCTCTCGTGTACAGGGACAAGCCTGAATAAATTGCAGCCCTGGTAGACAACATTACAGCTGCCATTATTGAGATACCGGACGAAATGCTGGAAAGAGTATGTCAAAATTGGAGCTTTTGGATGAACCACCTCAGGCGTAGTCGCGGTCAATATATACAGAGAATAATCTTAAAAAAGTAATTGAAATGAATTGTTATATTGCTCCAAATAAATATTTTATTCACTTTTACAAACGTTCTCTCTTTCTTTTCAATATTTAAAAAAACAAACGCTTAACAAATCACCCATTATAATCCAAACACTCGTAATGCGAACTGTTTGTTTATTTATAAATAAATTTATTAATTTCATGTACGAATGAAATTCTTGTAACAGGTTGCAAAAATAATACAATCTTATTTAAAAAACAATTTATTTCTTGTTACAAGTAACACAATTGCGAACAAGGCCGCAAGCAAAAAGTTATTTTTAGCTAGAAATATTATAATTATAATTGGCATATCCTATGCTTATGAATGCAATATTACTTCCTACCGCTTATTAACCTTATTTTAATTATTCTCTTATGGCAGATGCAACTGGGAACCATATTTGGGAGGGTTAAAGAAAATCTGGTTTTTAAATTCATTCGGGTATATACATATGTATGATGTTGGAAAGGCGAGAACATCCTTTTAAGAATGTGTATTTAAAAATATAGCTCCTTAATATCTTCTACATAAGTTTGTTGTTCGTTTAGCATTTAATATTACGAAATAAGTACTTAGAAATATTTCAGCTTTTGCATATCAATTATTAATAGCTTTGAATGAACAAATCTGTTTGAAATTTACTTGAGCATTTTTTACCGAAAAAAATTTTTTAGAGAATTCATTAGATCTCATAATTTTTTAAGTTCTATTTAAAAATAAATAAGATTTTTATAAGCTCTCTATCATATCATATCTCTGCTGAAAATTGACATGTCATTCCATTTTCTTTAGTCATATCATAAACACGTAAAATGAAAAATTCATAGGTAACTTAAAATCATGCTATTCGTCAGGTATCATAATATGTCCTCATTAGTTTAAGTGATAAGATTTTGCAAAATTTAAAAAATGTAGTTTCTATATAAAAAATTAATGTGTCAAACATTGGGCTTATGTTTTTCTGAGTGTCCTATTTCTATTTTGCTAATTTACTGATCTGCTAAATAGATCATGCTACTCGTAAATAGAATGCGACTACAGCGTTACATTTCTCAAGGTCATTTCCTCCTACTTAATTTCTTTTGCAATTGATAGCTTAAGTAAGGCTGATAATGGAAATAAGCGTCAGTTGCCAGAATCGTGATAGGTCTGGTTGTGAGAAATGCTTCACCGATACGAGAACTATAAGATAATTCAAAATATATCGTATAGTGCTCGTAGTGCCGCCAAGCTTATCGTCACGTACTCGTTCTCGGATGAGAATTTTTTGATCTGTATCGTTCTCGCCGGTAATTCTCGTATCACCGATATTTCTCGATTATTCTGGACCTGCGGCGTTCCCGCGCACTGTCCGTTGTACAACCCCGTCTACATTTTACGCGCCCTTGGTGCAGACAATTTGGTCCATGTACGCAATTTCACAACTTAGCAAAAGTTCCAAGAATAGCAATGTAAGCGATTTTGTTGAATGGGAAGAGCTATGACCCAATATCCAAACCTGTTCACATTTTGCGAGTTGCTTGGCACAAGCAATTTACATTTACGTATCAGGTTTCACAACTGTAGCTGCGATTGATGCCAAGATATGAAGTTTTAAGTGCTTTTGTATTATGAAAAGTTTGGCTGAATCTTGTTCTCGGCTATAATTTAGTGCCTATCGTACGATAAACATTACATTATCGCCGAGAACGAGATATCGGCAAGACCCTTCTTGTTCTCATCCTCGGTGGTAAGAGAAATAAGTTTTTTGGTATCGTCTCGTTATCATGCTCGGTCTCGATAACGATATCGATATTTATCGGCTCTCGATGAAGCACTAGTTGTGAGAGGCCGACAGTAAGAGTTTCGCTCAATAACTCGGAAATTATGTCACAAGTAGAAAATTATGTTGAGACCATTGTTGTAGAGCAGATAAAAACACATCGACTTTGTGAACCAAAAACTTCGGTATTACAAAACTTGGCCGATTTTTCACAGTTTCAATGCTTCCAATATATACTATAATTTTAAGCAAACAAAGTTATTTCAGACGAAAAATATGGCTTATAAAAAATAATATAATAAATCATACTTTCCTTAATATGGTTTTGAAAATCTCTAAAAGTGGGTTAAACTCTAACCTATCAAATTCAGAAAATATTTTATTGTGTTTTACAGAAAAAATTCTTCAAAGTTAATGTTTTTCTGAATTTTATTCAGAGTAATGTGACTTAGGATCTAATAATTTATGGATTAAATTGTCTCAATACAGTAATTCTGTGTACACAGTTTTAAGCAATCAATTATTTTGTTTCGATTGACGTGTAATGTCTTTTATATACTACATATTTAGATAAAAATCAAACAAGATGTAGTACACAAGTTATAATTTCAAATTTTTTTTTTTTTTTTTTTTCAATTATTTATTTATTACTCATACAAATTTATTCCTAATTAATATAAAGCCTCGGTGCCGAATAGGCATAAATGAGGCAAGCTGGCAGTTTATCAACATGTACATAATAGATAAATAATACTTTATTAGTTATTTACATTAAAATCTTATTTTTAGTGAAAATGTAAAAGGAGGAAAAAATTTATATTCAGAATTACAAAAGAAACGATTCAAAATTTTGTAGTAAGTGCTCCTTAATATGAGTTTTAAAGTGAGATATCCTACTTTGATTTTTTAAAAAAGCTGGTAGTTGGTTAAACTCAACAATACCTAAATATTCAATTCGTTGTTTGGTGGTCTCCAACCTGCACCTCGGTACTTTTAAATTATGCTGGTTTCTTGTGTTGAACACCGACTGATTTTGTGAAAAGTTAATAGTATGATTACCGATACTATTCAGGGATTTATATATATACACTAATACATGGTACTTGTGTAGCAAACGGATTGGCATTATTGGACTGCAAATATGATTATAAAGTGAAAACGTTAGATTTAGATTAGACAAGTCATTCAAGTATAAGGAAAATAGTAGCGGTCCCAAGCAGCTACCTTGAGGAACGCCGCATTTAACTTCCAAAATATTGCTTTTTACGCCATTTAACTCTACATACTGCTTACGATTTTTGAAGTAACTTTCAAACAACATAAGCTCTCTTCCCATGACACCATAAGATTTCAATTTTTGCAACATTATATTATGAAAACTCAAGAAATAAACCTGCAACTCCCTTGAAACCCTTATCTAAGCCTTCGCAGATATAATTTACAACATTTAGAACCGCTTCTTCGGTGCCACAACCTTTTTTAAAACCATACTGATACTTGTAAGCAAAATTGCTGTTCTCAATGTACGGTGTGATTCTTTTATGAATATATTTTTCAAATATTTTATCTTTAAGAGATAGTAGTGCAACTGGACGAAAGCAATTTACTGTAGAAGCTCTTAAAGTTTAAGGAATTGGAACAACTTTACTGACTTTGAGACAATCGGGATATATTCCCGTAGCAATAATTTTGTTAAATATAGTCACTAAGACTGGATTTAAAATTTCTTTACTCATAACAATTAACTTTGGTGAAAAGTTATCGAATCCGGGAGACTTTTTCAAGTTTAAATTGCTTATGATTTCATCCATATCACTTAAAGTGACAGGGTCAAGAGTGAAACGGCAAGAACTATGACACAAGGTACCGAGAAGGTTACAGTGATCACCGCAAAATGTAGGTACATGTTGCCTCATATTGTTAACGGAATCTTTAAAATATCCATTAAAAAGATTAGCTTTAACGTTTTCATCTAAAATTCTTATACCTTCAGAAGACTGAATATCATACTCTTTTTTAGATACGCGTCCGTGACAACTATTTATAAAATTCCAGCCCTTTTTTGGGTCACCGACAAACTTTTTCAAATTCTCGCAATAGTAATTGCCTCTCGATGACTTTCAAGCAATTTTAATAACTTTACTAATTCGCTTCAGCAAACTTTCACATTTACTGTCTTTATTTTTACGTCTTTTTATCAGTAATTTCCGTTTTAGCATAATTAGTGCTTGCAGATTTTTGTTAATGCACGGCGTTATTTCAAACCTCAGCTGTGATCTGCTTTTACTACTTATAGACGAATGACTGATGGTATCAGTTAAACAGCATATGAGCTTTTCTGCTAAGCTTGAGGAGTTTCCAGAAGTTTCTATTTCTGGCAATTTGCAACGCAAGTAATCCATAGCCTTTTCATAATCGTCATGAGTCTTTGCTTTTTCAATAAATCGGTCAGTAACAAAATCACTACTTAATTTGCAGCTTATTATATTATGGTCTGTAAGCTTGCACTCTACAGAGTTGACAAAAATGTTATCGAAGATTTTACTGAATACTTGATCAATGCAAGTTCCACTTTTAGGCCTCGTTACTAAATTATGAATATTGTGACAATCGTAATTTTGAAATAATTCAGACAAATCGGGAAATTGACAACTTTGAAACAAATCGATGTTTGAGTCCCCAACTAAAATGACAGGACCGTGCGTACTCATAGCCATAAAACTTTCCATAATGGTAAGAAATGTGCTAGTAGAACATTTTTGAGAACGATAGAACGACACTATCCTTAACGATTTGCTCTCAATTTGAAAATTATCTAACTTGATAGAAACCAAGTCAACAAAAATCTCACTTATACACATTTCCACTGAAAACTTTAATTTACTGCTCACATAGAGCGAAGTGCCACCATATCCGTCGCTTCTACAGCAATGAACAATACAATATCCAGGCATAGAGTAGAGTTGGGTTAAATTCTCATCAAACCACGTCTCTTGAATAGCTATTATATCTGGTAGTTTTGGCATACTTGCAATAAGGGACTTAAACTGATTAAATTTATCAATTGATGAAATTTACATTTGAAAATTAAAGTTGGTAAAAATAACTTAAGCGAATTTCGAGATTTTGGCGCGGTGGTAGAGTACGCGCTTGCGGTCTTGAGGAACCGAGTTTAATAGCTAGCTTGGTCGCATTTTTGCTCTCAATAGGCTGAATACTTTGAATAAGCCATGAAAACTTTAAACTTTGTGAATCCTTTTGAGTCAAAGTTGTTAGACTTTGATCCAACAAGATTCGTCTTTGACGCTTAATCGTAGTTGTTAATGTTAACATCAAATCCAAAATTGTTGGTTTTTCCCCTGAAGGTATTTGTACGAGTACTGATATTGTTTTTCTACCACAGGAAATCAGATAAAGACAAATATTTTATTTTTACAATTTGATAAACAGTCAAGCAGAAAACTATGATAACATTATCATTTATGTACATTAATACTTACTCGTATAGAGCCAAAAAGTTTAAAATTAAAGTACATTGTTTGGGTTACTATGTACCCTTTATTTCTTATTTAAAACACAAATTCTTAATGGTAAATCCTTTTTCTTGTTGCTCGCTGCCATATACTAAGTAGTTACAACGTAAATACCGTAAGACAATCACATGGAGTTGATGAAGGTCAGACTAATAAATATGTATCGTGTTCATAGAGTGATAAATGAACAACATTTCATACCAAATCAAAATGTGAGCGGCATTAGGAGCTAAGGTAGACACAAAAGTACATACATACAAACGCATAAGCTATAACACATATGCATATGGTTAAGCTGCTTGAATGTTAACTCGTGCTTGGAATCACAATGGGTGTGCAAACGTTTGGGCTAAATCTTAAAACATTCCTAAAATACATCATTTCGTGTAATATAATTTGTTTATGGCTTTAAACATTCACACGCCATTAAGTTTCGCAGAAAACTTAAATTATGGCAGAAATTCCTTTGGCAGCGAGACGCTCTAGTCCCATGTTAACGCTTGCCACATACAGGGTACGCCATCTAAATGTGGTCGATGGAAATATTGAATAGCTTGAACAATTCTCAATCGATTTTGAAAAACTATTTATTTTTATAAAATTTGAAGCTTTACAATTTGATCCATTCAGTTTCCAAAAACAACGTCGATCAGATGACCACCTTCATTGCGGATACAAAATTTAGCTCTTTTTCTGGCATTTTCCACGACATTTGCCAGCATCTCGGGTGATATCGCAGTGAATTCGGCTCGAATATTGTCCTTAAGCTCCTCTAAAGTCTTCGGTTTGTTGGCATACAATTTGCTTTTTAAAAATCCCCACAAAAAAAAGTCCGGTGCCGTTAAATCGGGAGATCTCGGTGGTCAGTCAATACCCCCCCCCTTTCGATACCACACGTCCTGGGAACTTTTGACGTTGATTTCTCGGTGTGACATGTCGCGCCGTCTTGTTGAAACCAAAAGCCTTTAAGACCTTTTTCACGCATTTCTGGCAAAACAGAGTGTGCCAACATCCATCGATACCGATCCACATTGACAGTTTCCCCAACTCTGAAGAAGACCGGACCAATGATAGGTTTTGAGCAGACACCGACCCAAACAGTCACTTTCTGATCATGCAGTGGAGTTTGATGTATAGTATGAGGATTTTCTTTCCCCCAACCACATTTAGTAGGCGCACCCTGTATAATGTAAGTAATTTGTAACTTAATTTGTATGTTAAGACTGTGAGTTGTTCTGCTGTAATGTATTAGGAAATAAATATTTGGTTACATTTAATAATATCATTTCACCAAAAATTTAAGATTTACCAAACTCTGACATATTCCATATCTTATTATACTAAACATGCTCGGTCCGCTTATTTATTCAATCGATAGTTACACAGGCCCACAAAAAAATTTTTATATTCTGTAGTCTGGATGCCGATTTGGTATATCCAAATCTAGGGTCAGAATTGCTCTAGCATCTAAGGTTTTTGAGATATTCTAACTTAAAGTGGAAAAACACAGTTTTTTGAGGCTATATAGCACGACACATTTTTTTTTCCTCTAAAGACTATGTGTAGGATCTTAAAGTACAAGTCTTCCTCTTTCAAATGCCGTTGAGTTTGCTCGACTATTTTTTTTTTTGCCTAGATATCGCATTTTGAAATTTTTATGTTTATGATTTTCCCTACACCTGAAAACCCATTAACGCCACTCGTATATCAAAAGATTGTTATTTATTTATTTATCTGTTTGATAATGACAAGTTATTAGGTATTTGGATATAAATTCATGCGCCGATCACGAAGCAAGTGTCAAAGTTGTCCATGACGTATAGTTTTTGAGAAACTAGGGGTTCATACCTAGGGCCAGTGCCGGATTTACATAAGGGCACTACGGGCACGTGCCCCTGGGCCCCTACCATAAACGAGTCTTTGATAGGGTCGATTCGGCTACTTCGGTTTCGTTTTTTTAGTCCGGATAGGCCCCACCACTCTTGTGCCCATGGGCCCTTTGATTTGTAAATCCGGCACTTCCTAGGGCACCTATGCCGGAGTCCTAGAATACTTGATATTAATAAGCTCAAATTATACCCCATCTGGCATTGAGATACTCACTTTTTACTAAGTTGTTTAAAAAGTTTTTATACCCGACTAGGTGTCGAAATCGAAAATTGTACTGCAGACGCTGCTGAGTATCGAGATAATTTAATAATTGAAAGCAGCATAACCCAATTACAATCTTTTATTGGAATTGACCAATATCTTGAAATAGCTCTACAAAACAAAAAAAAAATAATAATTCAAAGCATATACATCACAACTTCTCGGAAGCCTTTCACCAATATTTTACCCCAAACTTATCATTGGTCTGTACCGTTCACCATTGATAGTTACGACAACTTTTTCCGCCTTTCAAAAAAAAAAAGGACACAGATTCTAACAGGCGCCACATCCATCAAAAGCTTATTAATACAGTAAAAAAGGCTTCTCGTAAATAATTTGTGGATTGGCTTGAGACCAATTATGGCAATTTTATCTTATTTACCGATCCACCAAAAGATGAAAATGCGCCTCATCAGGGAAGATAAGTTTGTTGGCATAATCAACATAATTTCATGTCGTTCCATAACAAGCGAAGCATGCGATTAGATTCTGAATTAAGCTATCGCTAGGATATACTTTGACATTAAAATGTTGCAGGTATTTTCGATAAGTTAAAATAATTGATTTACTCATTCTTCTCTCTTGTGTTCTTTATCTCCTCAGTGAGCAAAGGCCTCCACAAAACTCTTCCAACGTGCGCGATCAACTCTCTAAAAAATTTCACCGATTCGCGTATACCCTGTTCTATCGATCGGTTCCACTATGATTTAGGATTGGTGCGTTTTGCGCTACCCTGAGGATTTCACTCCAATATTTTCCGATGAACTTCGTAACGTAACGTAATATATTTCCATCTTCGCCATTTGATTTAGTTGGAAATTTCATCTTGCTAGCATTTGGTAAGCAATTCGACATTAAAAATTATCTTAGGCGACCAAATTTTGAGAATTCAGTTAAGACAATTGTGGTGAACGCTTGTGAAATCAATACAGCCACACAAAAGAACTGGAAACTGGAAATTGAATTTGTTTGAGGATGCTCAATGCGACCCAACTAAGTGAACCTGTTCCACCACCTGAGCAGCAGAACAGCAGCATTGATTTGAAAAGTGGTGAACTGAGTCAGTTATTTGAAACGCTAGCTCCCGAACTATTTGTGTCAGTTGCTTAATAACTCAGCAATAAGACTATCTCCAATTTAAATGCTGATTTTGCGCCTGGAATGCTTCCCATCCAACAAAAAGTGTAACGTGTGCAAACATGCAAGTATTGTTAAATGCAAAATAATTGTTGTTTACCCAGCAACAGGACGCCATTTTCTATTACATTGTTTTTATGCACATTAAGTGTCGATTAAACACTTAACATAATGGGTTTTAAAATGCCAACAAGTGCCACTGGCTGTAAGCAAACAGTTGGCATCCGTTTAAATAAAATATCATTTTATATTTAGAGGAAACATTTGTTGAACCATTTAATTGAAAAATTGTTGGTAAATAAGTAATTTTCCAGACAATGGCACTTGAAAACGTAAATACTGTTGCATAAATGGTTATTAACATTTTGGCATTTAATAACAGAATATAGGCTTATATTCATATTATTGTATGGGCTAATTAGACATTTATTTCTAAGCAAAAAAAAAACAACATAACAATAAAAATGAATTAGGAATGTAGAATCAGAGTCATCACTGTTTATGTAAATTTCAGTTTTCAGTGGCATGTGGTACAATACTAGGCACCAGTTTTTCTCATTTATATTAAGTTTACTCCTTGAAAATGTTAGTCATGCTTGAACTAAGACAACTAGTATAATGGTCGTATTTGATTTCTAGTACAAAATTGGATTCGATTTTGACTCATTAAAAAAATATCTCCCTCCTACAATTCCACAATATCTTACAGTCTTCAGCAATGTTCGTGGTTTTGGTGAGAACCAGGATTGCAGATCACTCTGAATTTCCTTGGTTTCTGTGAGCGATCCTGAACCTCACCAATACCAATAACTTAACTGATGCTGTATGCGATTATCACCAAGTGTTTGGAATTGCAGACAATTTTTGTTGTCTTTATTCCAAAACAGAAGATAATGACTATTGGAGGGTTTTTAAAAGTCCAGCGTTCCATTATTTCATAACGCTTCTTAAGTCATCCGCCAGCATAGAAATAACCCTTCGCGCATCACTAATCATGCTAATGTGAATTTATATATTTTTATAATGAGCCAATTTTGCTGAAAGTTCTAGTTTGAGGTACCGATTTATATTTACCTCCATTTACTTACAGGTACTCGTACTATGTAGATTACACCGATGTTAAAATGGATGCTGCATAATTAAACAACGTTTTTTACTTAATAAAGCTTATTTTAAAGATGGTGAAAGTTAAAGTTGAAAGAAAAGTTCTTTCGATATTCGGTAGGAAAAATGCTCCAACAAACCGTGCTCATTTTGAAATTGGCTGCTATATCAACAAAAGTGTCGCATTTAAGCTGAAGAAAGTCCTAAAGAATTGTTTAAAAAACCAATGAACCAAAAAAAAAATTATTGTATGTTGTGGATTTTGGTGTGGTGGCGTAATTGGTCCACATTTTTTCAAAAATCAAAATAGCAATACAATTACTGTGAAAGGAGCTGGATATCGTGTGATAATTAGTAACTTTTTGTAGTGCCTATTGGAAGATATCGATGTGCAGAAAATGTGGTTTCAAAAGAACGGTGCAACATTCCACACAGCAATGGAATGAATCGATCTTTTGAAAGAGAAATTTAATAATCGAACAGTTTTTCGAAGAACACACATGAATTGGCCACCACGATCATGCGACTTCACACCATTGAATTGCTTGGGTTTCCACTCAAACTGTTCGGGGGGAGGGGTTTGGTACAACTCCCATGCAGTGATGGCATACGAATATATGATTCCCTTAATGAGACATACACCTATTTAGGTAAATCAAAATTGCAGCAGTTGCTTAAATGGTGTAGCGTATACGACGTACTGTGCAGCTTTTTCAATTCCACAAGGGCAGTAAAATTTTGCAACTGAAAAATGTTGATTCAATTCCAAGAAATTCGAATTTGAAATCTATTTTTATAATGTCATGGCAATTATTTTACATTACAGAAATCATTAGTTAAAATTGAAAACTTTTGTTTTTAGCAAAGAATTGGATTTCAGAATCGACTTTTTTAATTCCATAACAAAAGGAATAATTCCTTTGTCACTTTCATTTTGGGAATACAAGTTTGCAATCGATATAAATTTTTTTTTTGTTCCAATAAATTGTAAAAAGGAATTTGGTTATTTAAGGAATTGGAAAATCGATATCTGTTGGTCGTTTTTCTAAAAAAAATGTTTGTATCAATCAAAACGGAATGGCCGAAAATGAATATAGCCTATTGAAATTCGGTTTTGCGAAAATCGATGAGAATATCCTCACAAGCAGGTTATATATCGGCAGGACTTGATTTGGTTCCACTCTCGAAAACTCTGTCCTGAAAACAGGAACCAAAATAATAAATGAAATATGATGGAAAATAGCAGGAGAAGGGTATTTACACATAGGTAGGTCTCATTGAAGCTGTTTTCATAGCAACGGAGTAAATTTAAATGAAATCGTTATTCGAGCAAAATTTGGCATAGCTTGTAAAATAATATGGAAAAAGAGCTGAGTGTGCTTTGATTTCGGCTTAAAATTGAGATAAATTGAAATCGAGCTGATTTCGATGTCTATGTGAAACGCTGGAAAAAAAATTTATAAATCATATATAAAAAAATGAATTGCTGTGCATTAGTCTCGCAAAGGCTCGAGAATGACTCGACCGACCGATGTGAGAAATTTGTTTTTGTTGGGTTTGTAATTGCACAGGCAAGGTTAATAGCAAAAAAAGTTGGAATAAATTTGAAAGGAAAATCGGGAAACTACGAAAAACCGATTGAGTGTTTCGCATGGGCATTTTATTTGGAGAGAGCACAGCATAAGTTGTGATTGAATTGACTTACACCGTTTACTAGATTTTTCCATTTTTTTATTTTCATTTATAGATATGTTGTCCACAAGGATTTTTTTCAAAAATCACTTGGGAGTGGTACTGATACTAAGATTTGGACTGGGACTGAGAATGCGTGACATTTTTCGATGTGTTCGTAATCACAAGGCTTATAGCAAAACACAGTAAACCATTAAAGGCAGACCTATTCACACCATAGGTTGGTTAGGTGCTCGAGGAGACTAATGTGTATTTTGGACTCAGTAGGTGGCTGTGGGGTCAAGATATCTTAAGAAATTTGTGTATGTCCGTACCCATTGAGGGTAACGTAGCCATGGGTTGGTGGGGTGCTCGAGAATGAATGTTATTTTTGGATCTGGTAGATTGCATTGGAGTCGATACATCAAAGGAAAATTTGAAATACATATTAAAATTTGAGACACATACAATGGAGAACACAAAAACGTCTGCTAGGTCAGCTAGTTTAACTATAGTAGACAATGTTCGTTAACCATCGATAGTATGGTGGAACAAGTTCACTTTAGCGAAAACTCTCCCAAATTTTTTTATTTTTTTAAGGGGAAGTAACGCTATAAGAATAAAAACTAAATTTGCAAGAAAAAATGTGGGTCGGATCCAGCGTCTGAAGCATAGTCCTTTTAAGTTGGGGATATAGCTTTAATAAAAAGAAGTATTAGTTTGGAACCCCTGAATAGATTTACGGAACTGGGCTACCATGTGAAAGGTAATTTAATAGAGCACAAAATCGACACGTAAATATTCTAAATTAATTGTACAGATTTCAAGATATGAATATTTTTGTAAAATTTTGACTTTTTTATGAAAGCCGTTATATTTTCCAAAAAATTAAATATGGAAAAACTTATAATTTGTTAACCATCAGAAGAATCTCAATTCTTTTGCTTTAAACTGATGAATCATTTGTACCAATTTTAGCTATATTTCCTAATTTTTTTTACCGGAATGTTCATAATTAATTCATAAAACTTTTTTGAAAACTAAATATTTATGAACAACTACAACTACACAGTACCGTACCAACCCGACTTTGCGTGGTGGGGCAAATGCAATTCCAATAGCAAGATTTTTTATTAAATATATAACGAAATGAGACGCGAGGGGGAGGCCAAACCGAATTTTGCCCATATGGTGAGTACGGGCCTGTAACTTCGGCGATGTAAACTACAACAAATATAACAACAACAATTACAACAACAACAAACTGGCCGCGGTTGAAGGCCGCCCACTTACCTTAACTCTTATGTAAAATAACTGACGATTACACTGAAACAGTGGTGTTATTCAATATTATCGGAAGTACGAAAACAATCCTTAGATCAAAAATTAATATATATATATTATCGATAGTCTGTCATAAACCATCGATAGTCGCAATAGTGCGAGACTATCGATTGCATCGATAGTGCTATCTATAGTTTGCGCTTTCTAAGCTGAAGTGCATTATTAGCGATAACATTAAAAACATCGCAACCAAAATCACCTCTAACAATACTGATAACAATATCACCTGTAACAACATCAGCAACACGTGTTGTAAAAGAAACAAAAATATCAGGAAGACCAGCTACTTGTAAAAAAGAGCCACCAACAAAATCTGTTACACGAGCAACAGGGAAATAAAATTATAGTGAAAATATTTGAGTATTCAATAAGTAAAGTGATGTTAATTTAATTTGAATCCCAAACAGTTTCGGATATACATAATGAACTAAGTTTTTATTTTGCCTTGATAAATTATTGATTAGTTGAATAATTTATTATGTCCTGATTGAATCGTTAGTCGAATAAAACGTTGGTCATTAGTTTGGTCTTGTGTTGCTATTTATTTATATGTCAAGTCATTATTATGTGTTGAAGTCAGTAACAGTTCAAAGGTCAGCAATTATTGAAATATTTGCTGATTCTCTACAAATGCATAAGCTATCTATCATCAGTGTGTGTTTCAACTATCGAACTTTTGAGCTTCGAGTATATTTCAAAACCAATTGATGTTGATGATGGTCCTTTCATTCCTTATGCTTTGTCATACCATTAATCAACTGACTTCAAGATTTTTACAATAAAAAAAAAACTCCAGCTTTTTCAACTTTAAACAACAAGTGACTTGGGTGTCAAATTTAAGTAGATGGGACAGAGCTGCTTTTTATTTTTACCAAACTGTGAGTTAAATGATATCCATTAAAAAAAATCGTACACGAACATTTGTTTTTCACTGATAAAATTATATACAAATATAACATCATATTTTTAAAATTCATAGAAAATTAAACTCCGTTGTATACATACATATATAATGACTTACTCACTAGTTTTCATTCCAATGGCTTTGTTGTTGGAAAACTCATTTTATAAATTCCTAGTGGAAAAGTTTGGGTAATAGTTTAGCTTAAGGGACACCTATTTGATTTTCTTGAAATTTTAGTAAGTTGTTGATTTCAGCATGCTGGTCAGAAATATATGAAGCGGAAACGTCTCATTCATTTTGCTTTTGAGCTTGAAAAGCACAATCCTTCACCAGTATAGAACTACTGCACTGCCCTCAGATGGGTAAAAACGATATCTCAAAACAAAGCATATTTTTGGATCTTTTGGCATTAAGAAATTATGCGTCTAATAAATTACGTTAAAAACCGGTATCTTAGTTCCAACATAAGAAAAATCTCATAAGAGAATTTCCTCTACATATCTATTTTAAAGATACGACATTACGACTATATACACTGCAACCCAGGGGCTAGCGCCATAAGAAAATCTGTTCTAAAATTTTGAATTTGAGTTGAATAAAAAAAGCTGCATCGATTTGTCGCAAATTGCTTCAATATCTAAGGCGTGTGCAAACACTTTAAATGGATATCATTTCATATTTGCATACGCTGTTAACCCTGGAACCATTCTGTTTTTTGGCTTACTCCCACTCGCAAGTCCTTATTCAACCAAACTTTTAGTTTCCACTTTGAAGATTATATATTTAATCAAAAAGTATCACATGGATCTGGTTTCGGTGGTATAGCCATCGGAAGTTGCGGATATAGCTTTTGTTAAAATCAAAGATATGTAATGTGTCATTAGATAGATAATTTAGTCGGTCAAAATTTACAGAAAATTCCTCATGTCTTCAAAGCTATATGAAGGGTGAAGACTTAACTTTTTCAATCCTTATTGATTATTTAAAAACATCAATTTTAAAAAAATGTATCGACCCGATTGACGAATTTTTCGTTATGAGCTTTTGAAAAAAGAGTTCATTTCTCTAAAATTGGCTGTCAAAAAATTTTTTATAAATTAATGAATGCGTCAGTCTTAAAAACATGCAGAATTTTGAAAAAAATCGGGGAAAGTGATAAAAAAGTGGCCGATATGGTATGGAACGTCCGATGTTATATAAAAAAAAATATACACTTAAATAGTACTTCTTAAGAAAATTAAAGCTAATCAAAAAATTGATGTCCAAGCCTATCGGTTAAGATCATACACCCCAAATTAATTTCAAAAATGTAAACGTAGAAGGCGTTTAAGTTAATCACACATTAAAAGTTTCATGCTGTTCATTGGGGATTTGCGTTAGTCGCGCATAAACATTTCGAAAGTTCAACAGATATGGAAGGATGGCTCCTTAAATGCAAGCCACATTTGAGAAGCGAAAAGTGAAAGTTCTCTTTATAACTCCTAAAAAATTTTTCGTGATATTGCGAAAATCCTGAATGGAAGTCACTATTTAAGGTAGAATTGAAAACAAGACAAAAACCAGCACTAGAATTATCTTTAATGTTGTTGATGAAACCTGGCTAATACGAAATCTAAAGCCGCATCCAGATTTAAGTCCAACAATGTTGACCTTGAAAACTGTTAAATCCTTAGAAAAGAAAGCTAATGCTTGTGGATTAAATGAACAAATTCTCCGTAAGAAGTCATTCCATTGCTTTAAAAAAATCCTTTTGGTAGAGTCTACGAAAGTCAGGCTTCGAATTCTTGATCCAAATACTGTTTACAGAAGAGATCAAGTTCAATATCTTTTGATCTGATGAATGAGACAACGTATGTAGAAAGCCCCATCTGTAAAGACCATAATATAAAAATCTAGACCAACTGGGTAAAATGGAAGTGGACTACGTCATGAATTGTGGATATACATATTTTAACATCTGAAGCTGGAGGGAACCAAACATTTGGGGATCACAAAAATTCTACAATTTTATGGTTGTATGAAAATAATTGTTGTAATATAACAGTCCAAAAGTCATAAAAACTCCACCAGAGAAAACATAATATATCAAGCAAGAAATCTCTGGAAGCGGCATTCCGTGAGGAATGGTTGAAAATCAGCGTCGAATACACCGAGAAGCTGCACTGCGAAAACAATCAACTGGGACCTGGTCAACTCAACTAGAAGACGTAATGTTTTGGTGCGAAGGTGAAATTTTGTTAGTTCAACCATAAATCTGATTGAAAATATAATATGGGAATCTAGTTAACTTAAAGCTATATATGGCTAAGCTCAATTGAGGCTTGTTAATAATGTTAGCCAGGAATCTATTTAAATTGACTCGGAAATTTTAAAACCAAACAAATTCCGTAATAAGCCTGAGATCGCTCATTTTATTGGCTGTTTCTATGACCATTCGCAGTGCCTATCGATAGACATCACTTTCGTCCAAATTGAACCAACTTTAACATCCCATATACATATATTTGGCCCCAAAATCCCTTTTCAACTGCGCTTGTGCTCCACACACAGGCGCCAGAGAGCCAGCCTGGCAACATTCACAGATCTTAGAAGATTTCATTCATTTCCTTGTTAAAAAAATTGAAAGCCAAAAAAAACATCTGCAAATAAGTTATGAAGTCGTCTTTTTTAAAAAAAAATTGTTTTTCTTTTCCTTCAGTGTGGTCGAATCGGTATCAACTACACGGAACGATCTAAACAAGTAAAAAGGACAGCCATCCAAGTATAAGCAATATTTAATTTTTAAATTCCATAGTCATTTTTGTGGCTGCGTGACAACATACACATTAATTTCATACTATCTGACCCGGCGAACTTCATACCACCTAACAGTCAATGAATCTCGTGTTAATTTTTAGCTATCTTTCATATCAAATCCCATTCATCTGCGTCCAGTATTTGATGATATATGATGAATTTGATTTTGAAGGACGTGTCATAGCCCATTTTGCTTAGCCAAACTTTGCAAAAACCATAGACCATGAGAAGCGTTTAATAAAAATTATGAAATCTTTGTGAAAATTCTATTCAAAATATTTTTGTATGAGGGTCACCCTAAATATGCACCCTATACAAAAGTTTTAAAGCCTATGGTGTAAATTCCATGTGAATCGATCAAACGGTCCTTTTGAAAATCATATTTTGAAAATATTTTTGTAAGAGTGCAACCCTAAATATGTACCCTAAGTTACAGTTTTGTAGCCTTAGCTATGCCTCTAAACATAAAAAACACGTGGTGTAAATTTCAAGTGAATCGATTCAAGCGCTATTTTGAAAATATTTTTGTATGAGGGCCACCTTAAATATGCAGCCTTAGTAACAGATTTATAGCCAAAACTAACTCGGTGTGAATCGATTAACCGGCGTTTGTGAAAATTTTATTTTAAAGATATTTTTGTATGAGGGCCACCCTAACTGGTATATATGTTCTCGTATATAGATATGACATAAACTATAACATGCCAAGTGTGCCAGGCCAAATAAAAAAAGTGGCCTGATAAGTGTAATTTTTGTCCTATTAGATGATACTTCTCACACCAAATTTCAATCAGTTCGGCAAATATGAACTGCGGTGGAGCGGCTACAATCTTTGCGAAGCGCTGTTTTCAAACGTTTTTAACTTTTTTTCGGAAGCATGAAAAATGATGCCTCAAACGTTTTCAACAGAATTTTCTACTAAGTTTTCTACATTTTATTGTTATATTTTTATCTATGAATTATAAATTTTATTTTTTTTAAATGTCAATGAAATATAAAAATGTATGTACATATGTTTCGTAGTTATCAGATAGATATCTTTCGCAACTACTTACTAACTTATGTAATTTCTTACCTATGCCTAAATTGTTAGCTTAAATGTTAAAATTATTTAAACAGAATTAAGCAATTGACCTTTTAAACAATGCTTGTTTTTTGTCTGAAAAACGAAACGCAAAAGAAATCAATTTCAAACTTTTAAACATATGGGCAAGTTGAAAATCTCGAACAGTGCCCTACTTAAACTCTCAACAACAAACGCTTAACTATAATTACACGGAAACTGTAGTTCAAACTAAAGGAAAGATTAAAAAAAGCTTTAGAAAACTTGTAAACATCATACTGCAGCAATAGAGTTAAATCCAACAAATCATTTTTAAAGAACCTCTCCAAATGTTATAACAGGGCGCATGGGGTGGGGAAGGGTTTCTGGTAAATCTACACAAATAAACTTTGATAAACTTCCAAAGAATCTAAATCTTCTTAAAAGAAAAAGGGAAGATGATGACGATGTGGATGTTGTTTATCTCTTGTAGCTTTTTGGAGTGTACTAAGTATCAAAGTATGTGTTTGTGTGGGTGCGTTTTATTAACACAACAATATAAATTCTCCTCTATGCTTTGTGTGAGTGGGCCAACTGAAGGATTTTTATTACTCGAAAGGTAGGAACATAAACAAACGCTCAGTCGGTAAACTACAAAATAGCATAAACAGGATAAAAAGCAACTTTTTATGATGTGGCTTTAGACTAACAATAGCAACAACAAAAACACCTGTCTTGCAGTTTCACTACAAAATTTTCAGATGAAGGTATTGCTTAAGCCTTTTGAGCATTGTTTTCTTTTTTTTAAGATTTTGGCTCTTGTTTGTTATACCGAATAGCCACTGAGAAGAGGTATAAGTACATATTGACTATGTGCGATCGTTTCTAAGACACTCAAAGGTTGAAAAAAAAAAATTTAATTTAAGCTGATGGTGAACTGAGCTTTACACATATGCACCTATTCATTTTTTTTTTCTTCAAACTTTAAGTATCGACCTTAAATAAAGTATTTACACTGTAAAAATAATTTTTTTTTATTAATATATTTCTATTTAGTGTAATTTTATTTGGTGCTGACCAGACTGTACTGAACAGCATTCTCAGCAAAATAATTCTAAATTATTTTTTGTTCCGATACAAGGCTAGGAAAATCAAATTTCTTATAGTTTAATATATATATTCTATTGAATTGTATTATCTCTATTTGGATCCAATAACTTTTGCCATCTTTATGGCAGTAGCAAGCCTCCAAAAAACTGATCCAAGGCATTTATGATGTCTCATTGAAGTAAAAGTTTTGCCGTCTCAAAATATTTGTAAAGACCAGAACAAGTAATAATCCAAGAGTGTCAGATCTGGAGTAAATGGTGGGTGTGGTAGTACATCCCACCCAAGTTGTGTATGAGAAACAGATAACAGACGTCAATTCGATGGAACATATTTCTTTTGTTAAGAACATGTGGAACCCATAAGTTGAGCTTTGATATTAGACCAAGGCACTTTGCAAACCAGTTTTGGCACCACCGTTCTGTAAATACATCATCTCCATACACTTCGAATAGTTT
Organism: Meiosimyza decipiens; assembly: GCA_963680825.1. Lineage (NCBI taxonomy): Eukaryota > Metazoa > Arthropoda > Insecta > Diptera > Lauxaniidae > Meiosimyza > Meiosimyza decipiens. The sequence goes on from OY804259.1 coordinate 29,074,167, forward strand.
TTTGCTTGCTTGAATAGCATTTTTAGCTTTTCGATAGTAAAAAAGTAAAATATTGCAAAAATGCTACTCTGGACTTTCCGTATTTGATAGAGCGCCAAACAAAAACTTTTGCGTAGAATCAAACAAACATTTCTATATCAGCCATCAATATATATTATGACAATTTGGCTGAAGTGGCCAGTTAGCCATGAAAAAATACAATTAAGTCTTATGTTGGAATAAAACAAAATTATTTTCCGATGAACCTAATACTTTGATAGCTATTTGAAGCTGAAGTTACTTAAATAAAACTCACTATAACATTTTTTTTCAAACTATTTATTTATTGAAATTTCAAAGCTTTGCCTCTAAAACGGTGTAAAAAAATAAATAGTAATTAATTTTCAGAAATTGTAACAAGTCGTCTTAATTACCAGTGAACGTTCGCTGTATATAAATTTATACGCAAAAACAACTCTTTCTCATACTTTCCGCGTAAGTATGCAGCTGCTCCAAAAACCCTTTTTTGTTTTGTCAAATAAGCATCCAAGTTAAGCTTCTTCACAGACCTTTTGCAAAATGAACTGACTGTTTTCCAAACTACCTTAACTGCTGCGTGTCATACTTCACTTAGCTTTTAAGATACTTCTCCACCAACCCAGTGTAACATCAGAATATAGCTACAAAGCTATACTTACAGTATTACTATGTCGTTAATTAAAGGAAATAAACCCCATTGAATTTATTTGAAGAAACACTGAATGACATTCAAATTGTCCTTAAGTAAAATTTTGATTCAACTCTCAGTACATAGTACTTACAGTTGAAACAAAACAAAAGCGCTTAATAAGAGATTAAGAAACAAAGTTTCAAATGTTTACACAAGAATAATTCGAGTAATTGTTTAAAAGAGAAGGTTTCACAAAAACAAATTTAACAATTTTATTTTCCAGGTTAACTAAAAGGTAATGACGATCTCGAGAGTATGAAGTTAACTCTTCAGTACGTTTGCTAAGATTAAAGTTTTTAGTTGGCATAATATTCGAATAATGTAAATTTTTTGAAACACTTACATACGTTATGGTAGGATGTATTATTTAATTATATATATCGGTTATTGTTTATATATGTATCTGCAGATTTTACTTTTTTTTGTATGACTTTTTTGAACATTTTTTGAAACCAAATATCTTGAAAGCTATGGAGAGTAAATATAACAAAAAAACTACATCATTTTATTTTAAAAATGCTTTAGTTTTATTTAAAAATGTTTTAGTTTTATAAGACAAAATCAGAAACTTAAAGTTACTTATTTTTTGATTTTATTGTATTTTAATTTTCAATCAATCAATCCTAAGAATGTATCTGCTTTCAAATGGAAATTCCCGACACAACTACATGTGAATTATAAATATGAATTATTTATGAACGTGTGCACCAGTTTTTCCAAAGCTATGTCGGGAATTTCGGTTTGAAGGCAAATAGATTCTTAGGATTGATCGAGGAATATCATATAAAAAAATTAAAAAAACCGTGTGGATGTCATGCCGAAGACGTTTTGAGAAAATTTGTTATAAATAAAAAAAAATCAAAATTTGAACAAATTCATTTTAAAATTTTTATCTTATTTTACAAAATTAAAGTGTTTCTAAGCCAAAACGATCCCATTTAATCCTATTCTCCATGGGTTTTGTGATATGTCGTTTCAAAAAATGTTCAAAAAATTCTTAAAAAACACAAATAGTGAAGCTATTTAACCCATGCCGCGCTAAATGAAAGTTCAAATTTTTAATTAAAAGTAATCTTTCTAGAATAATTAGGACCCAAAAAACCCAAATCCGCTGCCCAAAATGTCTTACATGTGTTATTTTCGCCCAATAAATATAGAAATTTAATAAAAACTGGCGTGTTCTCCTTATGTTTAAGAAAATTAGTTTTAGCGACTGATTATTTATTATATTAACCATTATTACATTGAAATTGCAGTCATTTCACAAAGACCAATGTGATCGTAAAATTTTTACTTAATTGATCAATGATTTTTATTCAACAAACATGACAAAGATAACAAATGGAACAATTTAACCTGGTAATTGGTGACATGTGTTTCGGCTATTACCATATATATATATATATTCTCATAAATATATACATAGCCTCATCAGAGCAGTTTTTGGTTAATATTGTACTTGGACTCAAACCCCTGGCCGTTCATTAAATTGCAATTTAAGTAAACATTTTACGATCATATTGGTCTATGCGAAATGACTGCATGTACTTAATATAATTTAATAAAAACCCAATAAATATGTTATTCTTATTTATTAAAAATGCTTTTTATTTGATTTTGTTACAATTTTATTTACTCTGCTCGCAGTTGATGTGGGCTGCGAACAGCGACGTCACTTCAAGGATCTGATACTAGATATTTTTCAATACATTAATTCAATAAGCCCATCTAATAGTGGTGGAATCATAATATTTGCCGCTCCAACCTTCCCCTCTCTCCTCTTCCCAAGATTTGGTGAAGTAACGTCACTGGCTCCGAAGCAATTTTGCATATGTTAGTGTACTTGCCCTTCTTTGTAATTCGCTATTTAGGCTTGTGTCATACTTTACAACGTCTATCTTTCCTTTCGGGCTGCACAATTATTGGTGATTTCCCATGACTCGGATGGCATTATCGTGAAGATAAGCGCCGCCTATGAAACTATTATAATTGCGAATAATGTGTGGTCGTTGCACGATCATTTGACCGGACTGTCCTTCTCCATTTCGTATTCTTTGAGTAGTCGATGGTAGTGGGTTAGCTTCAATGAAGCTTGAAATTAATGTCACTAATTTATGAAGACGATATCAAACTTACAAAAGTATTTAAATATTACATGACTACATAGGCCATATTTTTAACTTATGTGACACTAGCGCCACCGTATGGCAGCATCCGATAAATCATACGAGTATCTAGTGGACGGGGCCATGCACCAAATCTTGGCAAGTGGTCTGCACAGAGAAGTAAAAACACCCGCTAATCTAAGCAACTAATAAATAGTAACGGAATATGCCGTTATGATATTATTGCTTGTGTCCACAAATCCAATAAATAAATAAAATAGCATTTTTTTGACAAAAAATATAGTCCCTTTCGTACTTTGCCAACCCATGAAGTAAACCAGAATTGCTTCTGAGTGAAAAATTATCTAACATGATCGCTTACACACACAAATTTTATTGCGAGTTGTATTTCCACCGACCGTCATTGTTCGACTTTTCGATGTTTCCTGCGTAAAGTAATTTTTTGACTATATTCGGTCTTTATCTACACTAAAAATTAACCTTTGGAAAAGAATAATGTTTATGTATATTTGACTAACTAAAGATAGGTTTGCCAATACGGAATTTTTCAACCATTAGCTGTAGCCCACGAGAGAGAACCAATTTAATTAACTATAACATGTTGCATACTATTTAGCTTCTTTTACGCCTCGACAGAGAAAAAAGAATGACCGATATGTATGTACATTGGGTGATTCAATTTTCTTTATTTTTTGTTTTGTTTCGAACAAATTTAATAGATGCAGGTACATCACAGAAAGATTCTGTTACAGAAAAAGCTCATCTAGCATTTTAGTTTTCCACATGATGTATTTGAGAAAAAATTGCTTTATTGGACAATTTCCTTCATATATCGTGTTAAAAACATTTAACTTAAACCGGACAAAGCTCATTGAAATGAACATATAATTTAAATTTTTACGATGCCTTTCGTTGACCACAGAGTCTAGCTGAACAAAAAATCCAAGGGTGTATGCACCGTGTTGGAAGCAATTTTTTCCTACGTGGCTTAGGGACGCTCTTATATGCAAAGCTTGTGGGAAAAATTATTGCGATCTATATATTACAAAAGTATTTCGAAAAAATATTTTGCATAATAACATAAATTCAATTTTCTTGTTCCATACACAAATTTCCAAATTAATAGTTGATAGCGTTTGGCCTGATAACACTTTTGCTGTGAGCATCGCAATTGCTCACAATCTAATACATTAGACAGAGATGGCATTTTCGGTTCATTTGTACTTTTTTCAGTACATTTGCGTCGTAAAAAATCGTCGTCAGTAAATTTGCCAAAATATGGCTGGAGTAACCTTTTCTGACTTTTTTATTCTTTGTTTTTTGTAGTTAATAAGTTAATATTACTAAATTTTTAAGTTACTTTTTCATGCTCATGTCGAAAAATTACATTCGGCATCAAAAATTTACATGTCAAGTCTACATTCAGTAAGTTTCCACAAAACCCTAAGTGAAATGCGAAAAGCAAATCGTAGACGGGGGATTCTTTAATCCTATTATATTAAGCCGAAACAAATTATCTGAAAATTGAAGCTCGAATGACAGATATTAAAGCATCTGGTTTTTGAGTCTTAAATTACTGAATCTACGATGAAAACGACACACATAGGGACAAATAAAATTCTACAGAAGTGCTCTAGAGTGTTCTGTGCCACAATAATGTGGAATAAGTTGGAAGACATACTTCCATACAACTTTATTACACCGCTGTGAATACTTGACCTTCTTTGTTTAAGGCCTTGACAACATTTTTAATGAAGCCAAGTTTAATATGTAACAAGAGGCACGTAAGAAAGAAAGTATTCAAGAAGAAGAGTCCAAAGTATTAAAGTTTTCGAAAATGCATTTCCCGCAGCTTTCTATAGCAAAAATCAACCATTGCTAACTTTATATAATAAATTCTGATTGTGTTTAATATTATTTTAATAATACGAAAACAAGCCGAAATAGCAACGGCCAAAAAAAAAAATATATTCATAAAATTTGGGATGTGGACTCATTCATTCAATCTCTCCCAACTATTTATATCACTTCAAGATCGATTTTCTTCTGATCTGTCTTATTTCATATTAGTTTTAAGTATATGAAGTAAAATCAGAAGTTTTTCATCGATTTCTATTTTTCAGTGGCCATAGAAGCAATTGAAATTTTTTAAAAGTTTATATGTTCGAACAAAGTCTGACGTCCTTTAAATACAATTGCTCTTTATCGACCAACCTGGGATATAGGTTATGTTAATATCTTCAGGTTAAAAATACTTTTAAAAATTAAGGACTAATTAAATACACTATGCTTCCTGTGGTTGCAATAATATAACACATTTGTACAATTAGGTTACATTTGCTCTTTGCAACTTACTTTGATTCCTCATAGGTATAGGGTGGCGCACAAATAACGCATTGCTTTGGATAACTCTTTGTTTTTTATACACAAATAAGTCCAACATTCTATGTCTCAGCAATAAAACATTTATCCTGATTTTTTCCACAAAAGTTGTGGGAGTTATATTTGATGAGCCTTATTTTCGGCTTAACTATTATATGCTTTTCTCTGAACTCCTGAATTGTTGGTGGCTTGTTTATGTCAACTAACGTGACCAGATATTTTCACAAGAACGCGGAGCACGAAAAAGTCAATGCAACTTTTTTTTTAACTGCTAAATATTTAAGGTATTAGAGATAAAAAAGCTCCTTACTTTCACATTCTGAAATCGCTAGCAAAATAAGATTTATTATTTCCAAAGAAAACGCGGACCGCACATTGAAAAAAATTAAAAACATGTACTTGCTCCACAAAACGCGGATCACATGGCCACGTTAACGCAAACCCTTTCTTTGAGATACCGAATAAGAAGATGTCAAAAGCTCTTATATATAATTGCTTAGTAAGTGTTCTCACGAAATATTCCCCAAAAGCACAATCTCCACATTGAATTGGCTTCTAACTACTGAAACCACAGCTCCTGATTGTCCACAACTGTATTGCCCTATTTGCAAGAATTAAGCTATTTTATGACAATTTTTAAGGCGAATGTTGGATTTTTAGTTTTAAAAGTGCTGTCTCAAATAATCTATGTGTCCTTTTAAAGTCCTGAAAATAGAATGGAAAAAGTTTGACACATAGAAAATAGAAAAATGATTAATATCAATGCAAGTGCTTAGCATATACCACCCTGTATGCGTCTATAAATTGTACGTAACATTCTACTTTACTTTAACATTTTATTGCAGTCCAACTGCTTAACAAACTAATTCAGAACTTTGTTAGAAGTTTATTGATGCTCAGAGCACAAACACACACATAAAAAAGTATGACAAGTATAACCGAACGACGAAAAGGTTGCTGCACTGACCCTTGGCGATTTCAAATGGGGCCAAAAAGCAAAACTTTTAACAAGAATATTGAATTATGATTCCCATACTGCGTTTGTGTGGTTGAAATGTGGTAAGTGAATCAAAAATACTTCACATAATGAGGCATTTTACATTTGAAAACTTTTTTTTTCCTTGCAAAATGAACCTTTGAGTCACGTAAAGTTTCAAGTTTTCTTTACCTTGCGTAAGAATTGGAGGGAAAAAAATATATATGTACATATAATCAAATTAATGGGTTCCAAATGATTAGCATAAGTTTCAAGACGGAAATAAAATGTTTCCTCTCACTGAAGTATAATTACGTTGAACATACGCTCTATATATTAAGGGACAATCATTTTTGTTTTTGTCTTTAGGTCAGTTACTTTTTTCAAAAAAAAAAAAGCCCAGTTGTTAGATATTTTTAAAGCAGTCCTTTAAAATATTTTGAGATAAAATTGAATTAAACACGAGAAATATTATCGTAAGATACATGTGAAATGTGCTCACAACCCTTATAGTTTTGCCAGTTTGTTTTATGGTCCAGTTTTTTAGTTTCATGTTTGGTGTCTCGACAAAAGTCTAGTCCAGCTCTGATCTTTTAAATATGGTTTCACGCTTTCCAAAAGCAGGGTCTGCTATCAGGAACTTTATTATTAGCTACAAAATTTATATTTTTGATTGATGTATTATTGATGATTATTGAAAGATATCAGCATTCAGCAAGATGATATTTCAAAATGTGTTAATATATTTACAGGTGGTTTTTTTAATAAATACTCAAAATTATGTAGATCCACGAACTTTAAAAAACCACTCCTTACATTCTTCTTTCTATATATTTTTTTTCGTGCTGGAGGTTGTGGAAAATGCATTGCATTAATCGTACAAGGCACGAACATAAGCCTTCCGTTATAATCTTCAGAGTGTGTCAATTCACTAAGACCCACACCCTCTTTTCAGGCCTTCACCTACCCTGGGATTGCACTACCATTGCTTCGGGGTAAAGCCCATGATTTGTCCTCAAATCATATACCTGCATTCAGGTCCCACTTTTTTTTCTGAGAATGACCTCAGTTAATCCTGCATTCCAGTTTTCTTTGCTCTGCAGCATATTTTCTATCTATCTAATATGTTGGGAGCACTTACCAAAAAAAAAACTTCGTTTTAAAAATTACCTCACTTTTCACATTCAAAAACTCTAGCAAAGTGAGATATATTTCACGACCACTTCTGCACGTTGTCAGCGTTGTGTATTTTGCCCTTATGATGTAGATACTTCTGGAAGTATCCATGGCCCGAAACAAACTGAGTGAGATAATAATTTATCTCGCCAAAGTCTCTCTCGAACCGTCTTCTTATCGAGGGATCAGACTTTTTGTCTATCTGCGGGTGGCTTCCGAGCTATATGTCATTGAGAGAGGTATTCCTGCCTTGCGTATTCAGAGCTTATGGTCAGGTTTCCTTCATTTTTTTCAGCCCAGACCATTTAACGTTCTCTGGCTAGCGGGTCAATGACGATAACCGCACTTATTACTTATTACAGCCGCTTCGGAGACTCTGCATATGGAATTCTGAGCACTGCAGTTCGTTGCACTGACATTAGCGTCTTTTGCCGAAATTTCGCTCGTAGCGTGCCAGCCCATATCTCGCTGCCGTAGAACAGTATCGAGCTTATTGTCGCCATTAGGAGTTTCCGTTAACCTTGCCTAGGTCCACCGATATTCACCATGAAGTTACTAAACATTGTAATTACGCCCATCATGTCAGTATTGAATCAACTCTTACGCCGATGTACTTGACGACCTCCTTTGTTGTAAGTATGCTGTCGCATACCTGCAGCTTCAGTTTTTCTCTTTATATTTGGAAGTGGATATAACAAGCTGATGCAGCCAACTCAGTTTCTCAAAAAGGGCAAACATTTATTTTTAAAACTGTCAAAAAGCGATGTAAGTTTTACCTATGGTTTGTATGGTTTTTATAACGTTTGCCTGTCACGCTGTTCGCACTAGAGGTCTGCATGAGTGCACTTGAAATGATCATAATATAAGCTTCCGAATGCAATAAACTTCGATGCTTTAACTTTTAGAACATCTTATTCGCAATTTGTTTGCAAGTGCAGCACTCACTCACCTCTCCTGTTTGGTGCTTCGATTTGTTTTGATTTGATTGACTTATATTGGCGAGTGGCTTGATGGTCGTTTCGAGTGCACACCGCTTGTGCACACCGCTTGTACACACTCATGCTTAATTTTTAACATAAATTTATTTTTGATTCGATTGACATTTAAACCTGCTTCGATTCTAGAGTTTTATAACCCAGCTCTTTGGCAAACTTGGACAGAGAATGAAAAAATATAAAACAGCATATGGCTTGAAAAAGGAATGCGAGCATATCAATTTAGCTTCATTTCTGATCCTAGTATTTTTACTATATATTTTAGTACATATAGTAAGTATATTTTTTGTTGTTTTCAATCATTGGAAAAAGCTTGTTTGCACAAAAGTACTTACTTATTAATTAATTGTACTTAATTCAAATCCATATTTAAGTGTTTTTGGAGCAAAAATATAGATGAGAACTTCCAGTGTGTTTAAAAATAAAGTTTCTATCTTTTTCCCACAATAATATTGCTAAGAACATTACTCTCCTGCAAAAGTCTTCGGGCGTCTTGAATGCTTTTCAACCTACGCTTTTATGTTCATCTTTGTGTTCAAAACCTTTCATAAATTGCGTACAAAATAAAAAAAAAAACATCGAATGAATTATGTTTCACTTTTGCTATCTTTAAATATAAGAAATTCGTATAGAAAAAAACTAAATGAATGGTAAAAATTCTATGAATTATTAGACCAAAAATCCATAAATCGTGAATCAAATTGCAATTTTTTAAGCTTCTATTCACAATGAAAGCGAATACGTGCTGCCGCCAGCCGGTAAAGAGCAACCCAGGTATGGAGACCTTGCAACCCAATTGAAATGCATGCATGCAGTTGCAGGGCATTAAAGCATTTTTAAGTCTTATTGATTGCAGTATTATAAATGCATTGAATGAAAATGTTTGAAAAGAAACTTCAAATATAAATGGAACTAATTTTTCTCGTTTATTTCCTTTCATTGATAGTAAATATAATTTCCAAATAATTTGAAATATATCTTTATAAAATACTTGATATACGTTAATAATATACGAATCGTTACTTAATTAAAACCTTAGAATTTTTAAGAAATTGATCAAAATTTAGCAGATATTTCAATTAGTTAAGCAAAGGAAGAGCTTGATGTGTTTATTGTCTAAGGATAGACCTATTGCCTTAAATTGCTTTAAGCTCTAAATCACCATGGTAAACATAAGTTTCCGTGAATTTCTATCAGCTTTTTTATCTTTAATTATTGCTTACGCTAACTGTGGATTTTTCTCTTTCTTCCGAAGTACAAGTCGAACGTCACCATTTTGGTGGATATTGTAATCTGCGTGGAAAGAAAGCTTGTAACAGATTATCTATGAAAATAATTATTTCAATATCTTTTCTTCTATGTCGTCATCTGATAAGCAATTTGGAATATGTGATGGTCTTGGCTGTACATACTAATTCATTTTGTTCTTCTTCTCGAATATTTACAAGAAATTCCTAAATTTTCTGAAATTTTCGAAGCCAAAGATAATATATTTATTTAGGTTGGTCCGATTGCGGTTGGCCATACGACAAAATTAGATTTTATGAAATGGGGTCTGTCTTAAACACCATATGATTGCCAAGGTGTTCAATACAGTTTCTAGAGAGTTGTAGTTACAAGCAAAGTGTATATTATATATAACCAGAAATCTGAATTATGCTGTTGTTATTAGCCCAGTGCATCGGCGCTGTACCGGAGGGTAAGTTATGTTCAAATTTAAGAGTCGTCTCAATTTGTATTACTAACCGTCCGTATATAAATTTTAATTGTGTTTAGCAAATCTAAAACCTAAATGTCATATATTTTCGATTTGATCAGACTAAGTTCACAGAAATGTGATTCTTAGCCATAGAAGTGATTCAGTTTTTAGATCATTTGGATTTTTTCTGCTCACCAATACGAACCAGACGTTATTCAGACGACATTTTTCTCGCTCACTTTGAGATGAAAATTCTTATAAGAGCTTATTTACATATGTATGTATAGGGTGATTCATTTCTTTTTAATTTTAAATAAAACACTTAAATCAAACACTTAGATGTCGAAATCTTTATTATAACCCCAAGGAACAACCTCTGACATTTACTTTTTAGAGATAATTTCATTCAAATGTTGACCACAACTACGCCTTAGGTGCATCATTCGGAAGGTCCAATTTCTGAGGTATATTGTGAATTATGCGAGTAATGTTGGCTTCGAAGTGCACAGCCGTAACTGGTCTATTGACGAAGACTTTTGACTTCACATAATCCCAAATAAAAAATCCTGATGTGATATTACACGATCTAGGTGGCCTTCTTGACTTTAGAATTACAAAAATCATGTGAAGTTTGAGTGATTATAAAGTTGAAATTTTAGAGACTTTAATAAATTTTCACAAGTTACAAGCGTTTTTCTGGCCTAAGGCTTTCCATAATAAAATGTCAAACAATACTGATTAAACCTAAGATGATAGCATGACATCAGTCACGCGTGATCTGTCAAAAAAAAACAAATTATTAAATGAACCTTAAAATAAATTACTTAATCAAACTATATCTGGTTAGTATGTACCATGTAAGATTTTTTGGTTTGTAAGCTCTGAGACAAAATCTTTAAGTCGCTGGGTAAAAGCCAAACACACCAAGCACTAGGCTACCTGTAGTAAGTCAAGTGAACTCATCTTAAAAATGGATATATATAATGAGCTAAGCAAGGAAAAATGATCAACCTGTCTGTAAATACTCTTTGAATGAATTCAATGCGTTGTTTTGTTGAGGACGTTTGTAAACAAATCATAATTTTAGTCAAAATTCCAGTCACCTACGCTCTTATGTTATGTCAGTTCGTGAGTCAAAATAAAAACTACAAAAAGCATGGCTGAATTTATTTCTAAGCAACTTGATAAACTTTAAGTTCTTCAATTGCTCACTATGTACGAGTACTTGTAAAAACTTATTGTGTCGCAAATAGAATTGAGTAACAAATTGTTGACTCAACAACTATGGTAACAACAATCAGCAGTCATTACAGATTTATTGCACAGAATCAACTAAGCAATGGCAATGAGAAAGTTTCCGTCTCGACGTGGATGCGAACAGCGTAAGTGTGCACACACCAAGCCAGAATATTTCCAGACTCTTGTTATCGGTGACAAAAACCGAACATGCAGTTTAGTTCTATTGAGTGAACATAAATTTTAATTTCTAATATGCTTGGCTTCTTGAAAATAGTCGAAAAATCCTCAAACCAAACGCCATGCACATACATATGTATCTCCTGGCTCTCTGAAATATTGCCATATGTGTGTTCGGATAAAAGTCCTTAAAGTTTGCGACAAAAAAGAATGGAAGAAATACCAAAAACTTATGCAAATTACGTTCAATTTCACCAAAAGAGTCATAAAGTCGTAATGAGTCATAGCGCTAATAAGCCACTGGACTTTGGCTCAATTTCCAAATTTAGTTTGGAAATCATCAGCAAAAAAATAAATTTTTTTTTTCGTAATTTCTTAGCTAAGAAAAATATTTTTTTAATGTAAGACTTAATATTTATTGAACCAACTCGCTTGGAGACTAACAATAACCATATTAATCTTAAGAAACTTAAACAACGGAAAAGAGCAACAACAACAAGAAACAACATAAATATCATGATGGAAAAAAACAGTCCCGTGCGATCGTGACAAAAATTAAATTAAAACTAGTAAAGGTGTTATCTTCGGCCAGGCCGAAACTCACATACCCTACACAACATTAAAATTACTTTTTAAATAAATGTTAAAAAAATGTTGAGGAGGTTGAATAAGTCGAAAATAATGTAAAAAGGTTCAAAAATGTTGAAAAGTGTTGGAAATAACTGAAAATGTCAAAAGAATGTGGGAAATTTTGAAAAAAAAAGAATAAAAATGAAAAACACGAAATATGTCACACCCACTTCTCCAATTCCGCCCACTTTTGTTTCAATAAATGATATTCGTGATTAACATGCACAAACCAAATTTTAGCACAATAGCTTGTATAGTTTGCGATAGGTGCCGTAATTATTCTGAAAATTTAAGGCGGTGACACACCCACTGGTACAATCCAGTCCGATTTCGATCCAAAAATAGCCTTCCATAAACAAACCTCTTAGACCAAATTTCAGTATGATTGCTCATATATTTCGATAGATATGCCACTTAAGGTATTTTAAGTGTACGGGAGGTGCCACACCCACTGTTGCTATTTCAAAACCTTTAGATTCATATGTACCTAATACACAGTAAACCACTTACATCAAATTTCAGATCAATTGCTCCAATAGTTCACTTAAAATAGCACTTACAACTTTATGTTAATGAGGGAGGTGCCACGCCCACTCATGCAATCTTGTCAAGTTTCCTTTAATTTCAAAGCTTGTAGTATCCGGCACCTCTATACAAAATTTTATGAAGATTACTCTCATAGCACACTATCTATAGTCTTAAACGTATTTTGCTTATATGGGAGGTGCCACACCCACCGGCACTATAGAGCCAAGATTTTTGCAAGAAGATACCTTTTAGCGAGTATATCTGCCATGTTGAATTTTATAGCGATTGCGTTGTTAGTTCTCTTTTTATAACGCTTATAAATATTGTAGGCTGTGCCACGCCCTTCAACAAAATTTTCCAGAATATTGACGAAACTGGTATTGATGACTGCTTTCAGTGGTATCATCCCTAAAATTTTTATGAAAATCGTATGCGCCAACTTTTAGTTATACGAAATCCAAATTTTCAATTGCTAAAAAGTGCCACGCCCACTTTTACAATTCCACCCACTTTATGCGCAATTCAAGATGTATAAGATCTGTATTCGTGTACCAAATTTCATCACAATATCTTGCACGCCTTACGAGCTATGGCGTTATGAAAGTTAAAATTTAGGGCTATGCCACGCCCCTTTAAGAGCCTTTGCAAACTTCAAAACTAGCCTAATCTTAATTTTGTTCTCATCTTCACCAAATCACCAATTTTCATCAAAATCGCAGCAACTTTTTTTCAAAATGGACTTGGGTATATTTACATAGAGTATGGGCGGAAGGCGTGGCTGTAAACCGATTTCGCCCATTTTTATATGCTAGCAGCTTGCAAGAAGGTGTGACCTGTGTGCTAAATTTCATTGAATCAGCTTGCTTAGTTTTCCCGTAAACTTGATTGCAACAGACAGACAGACAGACAGACGGACAGACACAGCTATATCGACTCAGGTGGTGATGCTGATCATGAATATATATACTTTTCCATACCTGCCACGCCCCCTTCTATGAGTTACAAACGGAATGACAAAATGAATATACCCTCCGTGTAGGGTATAATAAGAAAAGCTTAGTTGGTTGAGATGTGAGCGGTGGATTCAAATCTCGTCGGTGACATAAAAAAAGTTTTAATTCTCTATGAAGTTTTTAAAATGCAACATAAAAAGGGAATATGACAAAAAAATCAAAAAAATAATTCGGATTCGTAAGTTGGGAAAATTCTGTAGGTAACCTGATTCCCAGGTTAGTTAGACTTAACAACAAGGGTCATCAGGTTAGAAAATTTTAATCTGAGATTCGGTAAAAATTTGTTCACATTAACCAAATTTATTTTCTGTGTGTCGAGTTTGACTAAATGCAATAGTAATTTTCTTTCAATTCCATTAGTCTTTTTTCATACATAAGTTCCTATGGCATTCAAAAAAGAAAAAGTAGGATGCGCCTAATTAATTTTCAAAAATATTTACTGTGCAGCATATTTACTGTTATATGTTCTAGAAGGCTTTTTAAAAAATTGATGATTTTTCTATTTAATTTTTATGTAAGTATTGCGATATTTTACTGAGATATGAAAATTTGAGATATTTATTCAAGAAAAATTAGAAACAAACTGGAAAAACAATTCGGAGATGAGAAAAATCATTTGGCTGGAATGTATATAGCTGGGAGTATTCAAAAAATTAATATCGTAACTAGAAAACAAGGCATCGGAAATGAATTTGAAGTTTTACTGGCACTGATATTTATGATAGCGAAATTATTCGTGTTTCATAAATAATAAATAAAAATAAAAAATTAAGGGTCTGGCATTTATAATAATATATATTTAAATATATATTTGTAAAATGCTAAGCAGGTTTTTGCTAGAAACTTTACAAAAATACTTAAAGATAATTAAACATTGTGGATTAAAACGGGAAATTTCTAGATTTCAATTACTTTTATTACAAAAGTATTTCTTTTTATTTCAATTTATTTTGTAATTTTGAAAGCAACGAAAATATAAAAAATGTCTCACCTCTTACAAAACTTTACGGCACGTAACAACCACATAACTAAATTTTATTTTGTTGGTCGATCGCCTAATTAATACCGTCACGCTATGAAAGTTTCATTAGCATTTGAAAATTCCGCTTCCACGGTCTGTACTCATAATAAGGCAATGACGGGGTTGTTTAACGTTTTTGAATATTTTCGTGGCACTGCACAAAAGGTTATTTAATGAAGGATGTTTTGAATATGAAATTTGTTGATTAATGCTGCGTAGCTGATTGGATGCCATCCCAAACCTGACATGCCATTGAATTTATCAAATTTTTAACTAGTGATGCTACTTGCAAGCTGCAATGCAACTTCTCCTTCAACTTTCAAATGCACTCAAGTAAAGCTGTTAATCTAATGCGTACTAGTATTTATATAATATAAGTAATATGTTTTTAAAACTTTTTATATATTGGGTGATTCATTTTGGGGCACGTTTTCAATAGAGATTGTATGATAGATCACTCGTGAGTCGTGTCAAATCATCGTATTTTTGTTCAGTTCTGTTGGACATATCAACATAAAGTGCTTTCAAATTGTGAAAATTTACAAAATTCACTGAAATTTTGACTTAAAATTATGAAGTGAATTGGTCGATTAAATCATGTGATAGCACACCTCTAGACTTTTTCTTTTGGGCTATATAAAGTCTACATGGAAAAGCTGGTTACGATTAAGATATAGAAATGGAACATACCTCGCGTCATTCTCCAAATACCACTCGAAATGCTCGAACGCGTCATCGAATATTGGAATTTCAGAATGTGCCATTTTAGCCACGTTTAAAAGGAGAGGACCGAATACAACCTACGCCAGCCAAACTTAGAATAACATGGAGTAAAATTATTCGCCGACGAAAAATGATGTCTGGTGATTGTATGGGGCATTCGCAAGAAGAGACCTAACCTAAAAGGCTATCAATTTATCGTGGTTATAGATCACCTTTAATTAGGTTGGTAGAGCTGCAAAAATGTCAGTTCATAGTCCAGTAGTGAAAGGGAAAGAATAATTCTGTATCAGATGCTCTGTCTTGGCAACTTAGAGAAGCCCTGCAGCTGGCGGGAGTGATAGCACAGAGTGCATCTTGTTGATGAGAGAACTTCCACAGCACACATGCGACAAACATTGTGTCCAATGGAAATATACGTCATATATGAAAGACCATTGCAAACATAGCCAACAACCACTAATGGTAAGGGTCAGCGTACATTGTGAAAATTCCACAGATGTCGAATACGGTAGTACCGTTAGTAGATGCATAGACAGAAAAACGCGCTGGCCCTAAAGCTAAAACCGCTTGCCACACAAGATCGAGGCGGTGGTATTATTACCAACAGTACCGACGTGGATATGAGCTCTGACGAAGATGCCGTGATCTGTTTGGGCGTGCCAGAAGATGAAAACGCTAGCGAAAGAGTAACGCATGGCGAAGAATTTTCTGGTGTAAGTTTGTTCTCAGTGATAGCGTGGTAAGCCTCCTGACTACTGTAAGGGACGAGTACGACAATACTATCAATCATGATTCTGCCCAAGATCCAAATTATCTGCGCGACTGAAATGGTTCAGAACAGTGCGAGAGTGCTGACCTCCACGCTGACAATAACGATGGTGCTGAACAGAACCTAGTAATCAAGGACCACCGTAGTGGCTCCAGCAACAGTGACTCGACTGAGACCAAAAAGAATGCGGATAGTGTGCTTAAATATACGGCTAGAAACCAGTAATGCGGCATGTTAAATTGCAACTGCCAAAACAACTCCTTCGATGTGTGGGTGCAGGAACAGTTAGCGGATCGGAGCTAGTACGTTGGTGAGTCAACAGCGCTCGGTTATCATAACACTACCGGAAATTAAGCGTCTGAAGCAAGTTATCCAGGTCAACGGAAGTTGTATGGCGACGTCGGAATCAGAATTTTTTTTTAATGTACCTCTAAATGAATCACCCTATATAATCACATGCGTTATAAACTCATTTTTCAAACTCAATTGAAAAACTTTAATAGACAAGCAAATTGTTAAACATGATATTAAAAAATTTATTCAATCATTAATTTTAGGACACAATTTTCACACAACAACCCCAATATTGTCTTGTATATTTGACGTGATTGAGTAATGAATATATAATGACCAGTCTGATTTTAAGTAGACTTAGGCAAAATTTTCTTGTGCGGAAATTGTTATTCAAAATACATAATTTAAATATAAATTGCTATTGAAACTTTGATAGACCAACATTCGCACAACGTATAAGAAGTGTCGCCCTAAATGTAAAAAAGTAGAAAGGTTAAAAGGGAGCAAGCAATATTTAGCATGTGGTGCTTAACTTTTTTCGTTTACTACATTTATTTTTGCATAAAATTTGCGCATTTTGGAATAAATAAGATGTAGCTGCAAGTTATTGCTAAATTACACTTACGTAAAACTGATTTTCGTTAAATCTGAAAATATCAAACTTAAGGAAGAAAAATACTGCATAAGTGGGCTATGCAAACTACTGCTAATGTTTGTACCAGGCCCGCGTGCAGAGGATTTTGGGGGCTCCAATCCCACCATTGCAAGTTTTAGCACATAGACTTTTATGGACAATATGTTCTCACATGAAAATGAAAAAGCAAAAAGAATGATCAAACTTAAGGAAGAAACCAACCAGATTTCTTAATGAAACTAAATACCTGACTTACTCTAACATGTCTAAGGTCATCCAAGTCATCAAATAAAAATCACCCAAGTGTTTTGTGGTGTTTTCTAGCAACAGCGGGACAGGAGCAGAGAAAATTTTTAATATTTTCCTCTTCTTCCACATCTCTACAACTTCTACAGAAGTCAAAGGACCTAACACCTAATCTATCCGCATGTCTGCTGATGAGGCAGTGACCAGTTATGACTGCAACAACTGACGAGACACTATGTCTAGTGCGAGAAATTAGTTCTGAAGAATGCTTAGCATCCCATTTCAGCCAGATTTGCCTAAGTATTGTTGTGTATTTACTTTCCAAATGATACCTCTTTTGTTGAGATCAGTTAAAAGGTTCGCAGCTTATACTCGTAGTAATTTTTAAAAAAATTCATCCGCAACTTCCGTTATTTTACAAACCATATCCAAGTGAAAATTGTCGTTCGAATATCCTGTCTTTCATTAAAAAAACCTTAGTTTGGAAGAAGCATAATAAATTCGAGGTGTTGCTAAGGCTATTTTGCTTTAAAATTTTTCCCAACTAATTACCTCCTGTTGGTAAAGTTAAACAAATGCTGTGTGACAACTTTTACCCTACCCAACTTTACCTTAGATCGACAGTGTCTGAAGCTCAGCTGAACGGTTTCGACTCGATTAATATATTTACATCGCGATATCGAAATATACAGAGTTTTGGACGAGTTTCTTTACAGTAACTCGCAGAATTAGCTTCTAACATAATGACAACTAATTATCGAGTCAGAATATATGTGTGTATTATGGCGATAAGAAAATATAGATTGTTTCAAATGTTGACTAGAAGCTGAAATGGTTCCATAACCCGTTAAGTACTTCTGTGAAATTTTAGTCAATTGTAATAAGAATTGTAGGTCACGCGTTTCATCTGCAGTGTTCTCAAAAGTGTTTATTTTCGCTTGATGCTGGTAAAATCAAACGAAATTTAGGTAAACTTTCAGAATGCAAGTAACAGGACTTATGCCTTTCATGTATTTATATTGAGTCGCTAAACAAGATAAAAGCACTAATTTGCCCAAAAACCTTTTATTTTTGCTGATATTTACACTTTTTCATGGAAAAGAAAATTGAAAGAAAGATTTTTTTTTGTCGACCAGCAAACTAGTCAAAAAATCTTTTATGGGCCTTAAAAGTGTCTTTGAGCACAAGACCCACAAAGAAAGTCAAAAATAAACAAATTACATAAATGTTTTTTTACTAAAAAAAAATTTAAAAAAAAAACTCTGTTGGGCCTAAGAACTAGTGAAAAATATTTTTTATAAATTTTTCTTTTATGGTACTTAAAATTACATAATATATATCTACATTAGGATGCTTCAAATTGCAAACCTGTTCTGATTTTTGGTGCTCAAGTCTTGAAAGCATGTTTTCAGCCCTTGTGATATACTCACAACATACCTCAAAATTTGGACCTTTCGAATGGATCACATACGGCTTAGTCGTAGCCAACATTTGAATAAAACTATCTTTAAAAATTAAATGTCAGAGGTTGTTCCTTCGGGTCATAATAAAGATTCCGACATCTAATTCTATTTTAATTGTCTTATTCTATAAAAATTAAATTTTTAATTGAATCATCCTATACTTGAAATAGAGCTCATTTTCAATTTTAAAGCGTAACCGAAAATTCTAGTACATAAGGTTACTTTGAACATGTCTAATGTATATACAAAAATATCCATTCGACAGATAATCCACAAAAATTAAAAAAATAATTATTTCCGATCACATTTTGTTCATGTTATAAAATGATCAATGTGAAAAAATATATGTTCACGTTTGTAACATATGTACATTCATATATATAAAGCTCAATGTGACATCTATGTACGTATGTTGCTTATGGACTACTAAACCGTTCAACCATTCGTCGAAAGATTTGGCTCACACGTTCGATGCCACGCCACCCGCATATAAATGAAAAATAAATTTCATATTATCTTATCAACTATTTTATGCAGATTAATGAAACTTGGTGCATATATAAAAAGTAGAGACAGAAATAAGATTCAATGAAAAAATGGGAGGTACCACGCCTCCATATGAGAAAAAATCAACTTTTTTATATATCAGCAACTATCTGACGCGACGAATATGGTTTAGTATGTACATATGTATATTACATTTTGTAAAATGTTCTTAGTTTAGAAAAAGTAGACAATGCCACGCCCTCTCATATGAGAGAAGAATTAAATTCATCGTATCTCATAAGCTATATATTAATTATCCACTCTCATTAAGATAAAATTTCAATAAAAATAATTTTTACTTAAATAATCTAACTCAAAAAAAAAAGGTCATTATCATTTTATTTGTCGAGGCATAGCAAATCGCACTGGGTACTTGTACACATACAATTAATAATTTCGCGATGATAACCGCTACTAGCTTAGACATGACTCAAGGTACTATGTACATACATACTATGTAAATACATTTGTATTATCAAATTCTACTCGTATGTGTACCTTAATTAAGGACAACATGTTTATCCACTAACTGACATTAACTGTAATTGTCTGTCTTAGTAGTTATGTTAATTTCATTGTTGAACCTAATTAATATCAACATACGCGAAATTCTAAAAGACCATTTTAATACAACCCAAGCGATGAGCCATGCTACACTGAGAAAGTTGTTTGATTGTTTTCTTCGATTAAGTTATTTGCAAAGTTGATATCTTTGTTTCAAAGATTACCGATTTGAAATTTTTATTTTTCATTACTATATATATGTAAGCAACTAATTTTTGTAATTTGACTTGCGTAGAACAACAACAACACCTGTAGTTTTAATAAGGTTCCTGGAGCGTATTGTGCACGTCGTAAATAGTTTCTTAGTGGATATTGTGGTACTAAGAAAAATCTTTGAATTGAGATTTTATTGATGACAATAATATAGTTTGCTTCTGCCAAAACATAGATTGAAAACCATCGATTACAATTTTTTGATAACTCTCAAAAACATTTTTTTTTTTGACAGAGATGAGTTTGCAATATCATTTTTTTTTACATTAAAAATTTCTAGCTCATTGGCCAGTACAGCATGCTGTATTTTAGTTAATTTTTTTTTTAACTTAGTGTTTCTCTATTTATAAGCTTTTAAGATAAAAACCTACACTAAAAAGATATTCCTTACCCTTTCAAGAAAGTGTATTTTGCAGGGAAATCGCTTATACCGTACACTCAGGGTAAATTCACTTTGTTCTTTCGTTTGCAACGATTAGAAATGAATGAATGTACAAGATCAGGATTTTTTACACAAAACTATTCTGAATGTTGAGGCTCATTTGCATCTGTCTTGGTACGAAAAAAAAACTTCCGAATATGTAAATAGCTCCGCAAACCCAATACTGTGACTGTTTAGTACGGTTTTTGAACTAGTGTTGTTATTGGGAATACATGATGAAAAATTTAATTTCTAGAATGACCTATTATAGGCAGAGGCTAGGCGGATATTTGGCAAAAATAGTATTCCATTACTAACCTCTGAGTTTTTACTTTAAATTAATATAAAAATATCACCACTTTTATCAAAAATATTGCATTTTTGTATTGATATAAAAAGACACCTCTTGTTGAATGACGCTGTACATACATATGGAAATATCATTGGAATTTAACACATTTTCCTATATATATTAGACAAAAAATTATTCCATTGAGAATTTAAGGCATTTTTTTCTGTAATTTTATGTGCTTTCTTCTATTTTTTTATGACAGGGACGATTTTCATATTTGTTGGTTTAGTACAAATTAATTTATGTTTGTCTTAGCAGAAAACAATTGGCTGCCTTCGTTAGTTCTATTTTATTTATTTGTTTAGCAAAGTTGGCAAAAAAGTTTTTACAAATAATAAGTCATAAAATGTCATAAGGCAAACAAGACAAAACTCAAGAAAAAAGATACCAACTGAGTTGATGAAATAAAGAAAAAAGTTGTCAGGTTATAACTTAACTTGAACATAAGACATATGAACTTAATTGAACATTTGTTATGTAATTCGGGCTGTCAACAGATCAACACTTTTATTACTTATTTACTTTTGACATCTCAAAATGGTTGAAAGAGATATCCTTAAAAAGTACTCGTACAAGTTTAAATATAGATATTTGATAAAAAGAAGACATAAAAAAAAAGTTCAATTCAAACTCATGGAATTTGTTACGTATATGTATGAGGTGACATATTTTTGGAACGATGCATTCAGTTCCAATATAATCTTTATCGATTGGTAATTTCATTTGAAAAAAACCTAGTGAGTGATGGACCTTTAATGTAGGAATATAATAGATTTAACGTTATTTTTTAAATATTTCGTGCCGCCTCTTGAAGCTTTTACATAAAAACTCAAAAAGCTGAATTAATTTTCAACAATTCAATGGCGTTCAAAAGTTAAAAGTTTTTGTCATAAAAATTTAATTTTTCGTTGTGACAATGAACGGCTCGTCGACGATTGTACTTTTAGAATTTGGCATCTAGATGAATGCCTCCACTTCAATGCTTGCCTCGTTGAGTCTTCTGCTCAAGAGTGTTAGGTTTTTCAGATGCAAGTCTGATGACCTGTGTCTGTCGTGTTATAGGGCCACTCGCATACAAAAATATACGAATACTCAGATGCTCTTCAGTCAGCGCTCTTTCGAGAATAATCAATGGTCTCTAAATGCAGTTTGAGTTATTTTTTTGATTGAAAAAAAGTTTTATGACATTTGCCCACCACGAATAGCGAGTTAATGACAAATTTGGAAGACTTTCTCTACTCGAATGTAACAGCAACAACCAGAATAATATCTGTTGGTATATACAAATTTATCGGTTCTTGAACTTTATTTATTGTTTATTATTGTATTGTACTCTTCGGTGTTATGTGAAGTCTCTGGATTATGATGATATTTGTAGCGGTAAAAATTGATGTTTTGGAAATCAACATAGGAGGTGTTATTATCGAAAAAAAACTTATAGTGAACAGACCGAAATCGGAATATTCGAATGCGTTTTATAAAAACTAGCTGACCCGACAGTCGTTGTTCTGCCAAGTAATGCAAGAATTTGTTATGAATACAACAGATAGAACTTTGTTTAGAACCCTCGAAAGCTGAGTGGAACTAAAAACACTTCAACTATTGTGAAAAAAGTCACCATGTCCAAAAAATCGCATTTATTCACACAGGATGTATACGATACAAATATTGAAAACATTAACAAAATTTAAATAACGCATTCACTCTCGACCACGCAATTCTCAAAAACTCTAAATTTACTCCACACACTTCCTGCGATTACCCTTGCAATTGATTAATCGCCATTGCGAATGCAATGCGATCAAGAAGCTGGACACGCTTAAATTGAAAAGGGAAATCGGTTGGATTCAGTGGCATTCTTGCAATCAGAGCATCCTCGTCTTTGATCTTTTCTATGATTATCGTCGTCGCTTTAATAACGTTGTTCGGTATTTCTAAGAAAATTAATCTGCAGAATTTTGTGTTCATCATTCACTGGAGGCAACAATGCTCCTGCACGATGGTAAATTTGTACTTGGATCTGTAAAACTGAAAATCAATTCTTGATTGAAACATTGTCTTAAATCATCGAAAATGAAATTACCTCAAAAGTTGGGCTAAAACATCGTTCTTCGGCTATATTTTCTTTAAGTGATGTCATTTGGAAAGCACTGCTATATTATTGAATATTCAGCGAAAAATGATTCGATTGAAGACCATGGCCAGAAAGCAATGATACTAATGTTTCTGGCGGCAGTGTCAATTTTATCTCTCCGGTCGCACAACATATCCCTATCGAAACTTCAAACAGTGCTCATAGTTCTAAGGTCAACTGAAACATCCGTGGCGTTCACGTTCATGTGAAGCTGGCCGCCTGTTTTTTCGACGTTCCAATTTATTTTGAGCTGAGTGAGTTGAACTCAATTGCATCTGTTGTTCCGGAGTCATAATCAAATCGCGCTTCAGATATTCTTACTCCATTAGCCTCCAAACGCTCTCCACGCGCTTCATCAGTCATATTACCTCGACGATTATATGTTTTTCGTGCATTGCGCGTACGATGACCGACATTGCGACGCCTTATTGGTGAAATTTTTCAAATATTTTGAAAACACGGCGCGTAAAGAGAGTATTGTTTTTCGTATAAAGATTTTTCCACTTCACAAATGTCCAACTATTTTTTATTGATTTGATGAATGGCTCTGTTTGCTTTGTTATGAAAACATTTCGCAGCAGAACCAAAGTACTAAAACTTAAAGTACGTTCTTCATCGGACTTTATGGCAGAACTTTCAAACTGTTCCGCATTTCATGTAACGAAACTATCTAAATGTCAAAAATTAACATATTGGATTTTTCACAGAAAATACTATCCCAAAATTCAGATCCGTTAATAGTGGTTCCTCCACAACAGCTATACATCTATTACAATTATATTTGCATACCTGGTGAACGCATTCATTCAGCTTGTCAATCTTCCACGATTTGTCATTGAGATTCTATTCAACGAAGTTACATTTGGGTCTTTCGTTTTGTCCGTTATCGAGTACAGAGGTGTTCTATCGCCTGACCCATTCAACATGCATTTATCAAAGCGGTTAAACGTTTAAATTAGTTACACTATCAATCCTAGTGGGATATAATTTTTAGCCTTGTGTTATTTAGCGATTAACAATCACAACGCTAAGTACTCAATAAAACTACGTGTTTCGGTAGTCCTTTCCTCGTATATATATATATATATATATATATATATATATAGATACCTCTCGACATAGTTGACATATTCTAAGAAGAAAAGGAAGACGAAGAAGAAGAGAAGTTACATATGAAAAGCAAACGAAAAAATCAATTAGCAACTGTAGCGTCAAACATAGTAAGCTCTTTTAAATAGCTCTCCAGAAAATAGATATCTTACTCCAAGTTTATTTGGATATCTCAACCACCATGCCATCACATCAATACGAAGAAACACAAAGACTCCACAAAGACTCGTTGATGCCATTCGAACAAAACTTTGAAGAACTTTCTCTGCACAACAAATTTTCAGAGAGCTGCTGTGAAGGATGCTGTAATTCAAGGAACCTGGGCATACGACAGAATTCATCATAACCATTAATTTAGATCTAATGATTGTGCCTCTAAACATATTCAATATTGTTTTGACGAGATGTATTCCTACGCACGTATGAAATGCGAAGCATATCTGTGTAATATTCTGCCACCCAATTCCATCATGGAAACTAAAACCGATTTGCGCAAGAGGTCAATTTTGTTACAATTTATTCTGATTGTTCCAATCATGGCAACATAAAGTTTTGCACAATATTGATACGTTTTTTTTAAGCCAAAAAAAAGTTATTCTTGAAAAAATATTGGAGAGTAAGGAACTTCCAGTAGGATCATACATAATACAGAAGTACGCACAGGATACCCTGGAATATTTTATAATAAATGAGGAATTACTTGCAATTTGCGCTGACAACAGAAATTGTAATTGGGGCAACGAGGAGAGGTTAAAATAACATTTTTAGCAAACTTCAGATATTTACTGGGAAAGTTATGATTAGAGTAAATTGCGCTGCTCACATTCTAAACAATTACATTCAGACAGGAATAGAATGCCTTCCGTACCGTAAATTAGTAAGATTTAGCCAAAACAAGATATATATATATCTATAGCTTACCTTAAAATCCGCTATAGAAAGAACCTTAAAATTGTTCAAACTCCAAGAGGAAATTTTCCTATCACAAGATTAATGCCTCAGAGTTTTAAAAGAGCAATTTAGCAACCCCTGCTCTGAAGTTATCTTATGTTTCGTCCACTTTGAAGTCTCAATATTTCATAGCAACATTGCTTTAATAGAGTCTCAAGAAGTGTGCATGTCGGAAGTCGCTTCGATGATGAAATATCTCAAGCAAAAATTAATGCTGAACAATTTTTACCTATGATCGTTAAAAAATTATAGCTAAAGAAGTCCAAAAAAAATTGTATTATAAGGAAAATTGGGGCCAATCGGAAAAAATCTTTAGGATATTCGAATTCGAAGAAAAATTTTACAATAGAAAATGTTATGTTTGCTTGTGTGTTGTTGTAATTTTCACTTTTTTTGTGTACCAAATTTAACTCTTAAAAATATGGTCACCGTAACCATAACATTGACAGATTTTGAAATGTCGTTGAAGAATTATAGGAAAGCCACAAACAAAATTTCCTCTTTTGTTAGCTTTCTTGAACTTTTGTGATGGTATTTTTTTATTATTCATCGCTTAGTTAGTGATTTTAAAATTAAAATAAAACAAAATTAAAATTAATTTAAATTTTATTTCAATTGGTGTTTCAATAAGGTGTTTCATTAATATATCAAATAATTAAGTTGTTTTTAAGCATAAGCATAAGATTTTCAAAATTAAATTATATGAATATTGCTTGCGTTGCCTTATTTCTAATTCAATATATTTCTTGAAAATTAATTTTTAAATAAAAGTAATGAAAAAACTTATCATTTCAATCGAACTCACTGTACACGTTATTAAGTTTTGGGTAATTTTTACGATTTATTTATATTATGTCACGTAGTTTCATTAGGGCTCAAGAACTAAATTGTTTTCTTTTGAAAGCACTTTTTGACTTGAAGACTTGGCATTTACTTCCCATGCTCGAGTTCCAATTCAGATATGGAAAACACAATTAAATATGATTTCCCAAATGACATGAATGAAGCATTGCGTGCACTAAGACTACGCGCAATATGTTGAGAATTTGTCTGGAGCAGGCGTTTCGTTCGTCCATAAATAAAGCGTGTGCCATAAAGTGAAATTCTGTAGTATGAACATTTTTATGATTTAATTTCGTGGCATTGAAATTTATTTTATTTCCAACCGAACGATTTTTATTTTCAGAGTCCGCAGAAAAATACAAAAATAAAATAAAAACCGACTTCCACAGTTTGCCTCCGCCCTCGCCCATACAGCTGCTTCAGCTCAATTCGTATGAGCAACGCATAATTTATTGAGTGCTGGTGTAGAGTTTTTCCCTTCCTTTATTTGCTCTACACTCGTGAGTTGCCTCCCAATGGCATATTTTATGGGTTTCCACACAGTCTGTCCTCGGTTGCTGCTGCTGCCCATTCTGATACGCGTGCTAAAAATGTAAAAGATGTTGGGCTTTTAACCTTGAATCGATAAAGCAAAACGAATATTTTTCGTTGCTTTTTACTTGCCTTCTTTTGATGTCGGTGATTTTTTCGTGGACATCGATAGGGTCGAGATATCATTGATTGATAAGCAATACATTAATATAAAAGCAAAAAGTCGCTGGAACGCCTATGTGTATACTTCGATTTTATTTTTTGTCAGATATTTGATTTGTTTAGGTAAGAACTTCATACAACTTCAATGTTTGTTCGCCAAAAGTATGGCTGTATTTGTTTGTTTTTACCGTGCCATTACTGGTGTTGGTGACGAACTCAAATACAGCTAAAAAATTTCTTTATAAATATTTACAATGCCATGGAATATTTGCGTACTTTTTTCTTCTTTCTTTGACTGCAGTAAAAGGAACACTAAAATAAAAAAAGACTTTCTAAGTCTTATTAAAACATTACATCAAGACTTTCGGTTGAGTGTCAAGCTCATAATTCGAGAGACAGTGGTGAAAAATTAAGAAGTGCCTTATTTCTTTTTGGCTAAATGATTGTTAATGAGCAAAATTTTTTTTATTATCACTGTGAGCGTCATTCCTAAAAATATTTCTTTCATGGCATAGCAATAAAAAGTTACAAAGCCTCAAATTGATTCTGCAAATTGATAGGTTATGATAGTAGGTACATAGTAAACTTAAATGACGAAAATTTAGTTGAATAAAGTCTTAGAAATGAAGGCGGCATTAGTTTGTTTTGAATGCCAAATGCCATAACTGGCAGTTCGAAATATCATTTTTTGAAATATATTGAGAAAAATGACGAACAAAATTTAATCTACAAGCGCCTTCGGTGCTCAGATGCCCTAGGCATTTACAGCAACTGGTGCCCCAATCTCCGCTTGATGAGCGATGTAAGTTAAAATAAAGTATAGTGGGCAAACGCTTACTTTGGCGAGAAGGGTCAATTTTTATCAAGTGAACTAACACTCAAATGTTGTCTCAAGTTTACGTCCACAACGGAAAAAGTCCCTTAAATTTGTGAGTATTCGGAGAACGTTGCAAGTCACCGATGACCTTGACCACGAAATATTTTGTTCTGAGCAAATCATAGGGTGTGCTCACTCCTCCTTAAAATTTTTTTTTGAGCTAGCAAATCTCATATATCCAACACCGGTTTCGCTAGCCACAATGATTCTAACATTAAAGGTAGGGTTGGTGGACGATCTTCGGCCTCAGCTCAGGACATACTCCTTTTAATATATTACATATGGGTGGTACTTTCCGAATAATTTCAAAATTTTTCCCTCAATTTTCAAACTCTGGCGTAAAGTTATATAGCGTAAAGAGGTGCAAATGGATCACTTTGTCATCAGCAAAATTTTCAAGGCTTCGTTTGCGTTTTTCTGGCTAGAGATAATTATGGCTAGAGTCATGAACGTTCAACTAATATTTATAAAATACGTTTGTGATACCAACTTCATACAAAAACATCACTGACACTGACTATTCTTCTTCTGGTGTCCTTTATCTCCTCACGGAGCATCGGGTCTCCATAAATTTCTTTCAATGAGTACGATCATTAGCGATTACGTTCAATTCTCTCGAACATTTCCCAGATGTATTTCTTGCTATAGGGAACATATCCACGATGAACTAAGACGGCTACGTTTTCTGCTACCTTAAGGGTTCAACTACAATGCTTGCCGACAGACTGCAATTGGTCATTTTCGCAACGTGAGCTTAATTTATTTCCACTTTTGTCAAATGATTTGAATGGAAATTGGATCAAGACTGCACCTGGTATGCTGTTCGACATTGGAAATGATATTAGGCCGGCTCTGACTAGAAGTGTAGCTATAATTCTAAGAAGTAAAAATTCGGATATATGGAGGTGCGTCCTTTCAAAGTGCGCCACCAGGCGCGAGTTGCGTTTTTTTCGCGCGTGCACGCTATTTCTAACTTGCTCTTAAACTCAGGGTAGTCATTAGAAAATAATATATGGCGACATATGAGCTCGAGATTATGTTTCCAAAGTTTGATACCAATGCGTACAGTAAGGTCTAAATAGCCGAGTGGGTGAGCGGAATTCGATCGACTCCAACCTATATACGAAATAAAAACTGGATTTCCAAAAATAAGCCTGCAACTAAATTTATGTGCTCATGTATCGTAAAAAACTGACATGATGGACAAAATAAAAGCCAGATTCGGATTCAGCGACAAAAATCACTTAGATAGTGTTAGAACATTAATTTGAAAAATTTATATTGACAACAAGTTTTGAATTTTTACAAAAAGAAAAAAAGGTATTCTTATAAAAAGCTAATAAATGGTTAAATCTTATTGACCCTCCTAACATTATAATAACTTGGTTCATGCGAGTAGGAATATTGTAATGGGGCTCATAATATAGCTGTTTTAATAAACATCTAATAAAAATTCGGTATCACGAACTTTTGTTTGGAAATAATTTTTAAACTTATTATGTGGTTCCGTATAATGATATAATGAGTTCTACTTCTGACAAATAATGCTAACACTTAAGCCGTTGCATCAAAATAAGAAAGGTAGGGTTACTAACTAAATGAATAAGTTATAACGATATAAAAAAAAATATTTTTACATTTTTATTTTCCAGAACTATAATTATTCTTTTAACAACAAATATATTTATTTGCACTCATAAGCACAACGAATTTAAGTTTCCAGATCGTATAACTAAAGTTTTAGCTATGGCAAACTAACTCTGTAACTATAATAACAATAAAGTTAAACAAAATATTTTTGGTTTTTTGAAAATTTCAGTTCTTTTGTTCACTCTTTAATATCATTCAATATGCAAATTTAATTCGGAACTCTGGCACAAAAAATAGCAAAAGCCCAATTGCATGCCATGGCACGTCTGCTAATCCTTAAGCGCACTGGAGATTTTTTTTTTGTGCTTGAAATAAGAAATACAGATTTCTCATATCAAGTGCAGTGGCCACTCTCAAATACTGGATACTGAATTTGCGCTCTTAGTGCAAGTGCATCTTGAAGGACTTGACTTTCTTATGCAGATTTGCTCCAGTGTTTTTGTTGCAAGTTTTGGGGATTTGTTTGCTGCACTTGGTGGTGTTTGCTTGCGTCTTTAAAGTGATATTTTATTTTAGAAAGTTTGAGGTTAATTTATTTTAAATCGCTATTGGACAACATAAACTTATTGAAGTAATAATTTTTACAAGCATTTATTTGTTTTACGAGTGTAAACATATTAAGTGATATTGATTTAATTCACAAATCATAAACTTAAGCTCAAAAGCATAGTGCTTTTATTTCGCTGCTTTTGGAATCTGTCAAGTTCTGATAATATGAGCACTTATGCATGGCCACGTGCGATGTATATTTTTGTTGAATTGTGAGAGGTTGCATTAGGCTGCAGGCATGTCAAGTATAATTAATGAAGAAACTAGTGCACTAGATCAAATTATATCCCTATGTCTTTCTGCAATCGTAATTTTCACAGGCAAATGGACAGATCAAAAGACAGACAGAAAGGCAGTCGGCCATGGTTATATCGACTCAAAAAGAGGCTCTTATCTACATGGTTCAAAATTCAGGTTTAATTTTTCAACAGTTCTCAAAATTTTTTGGTTGAAAACAACATTTTTGCTTTTTTTCCTTAATATTTTCAACTTTGAAGTATAATGCTTCATCCTCTACTAGTTGAAATCAATACATATTTACTGATTTCAATATAAAAGATGAATATTTCGACGCAAAAGTTAATTGTTTCAACTTTTTAGTAATATTTTTGTACTTTTATTTTTGAAAATTTTTTTTAATCAAAAAATGTAACTCTTATGTTGATTTCTTAGACCAAAAGATAAAAAACTACACTTCATGGTTGAAAAAGCTATACTTTTTGGTTAAAATTTACTTGGTAAATTTTCCTAAATATTATTTTCAACTTCTGAACTAGCTACAGCATTATATCAAATTAAAGTAATCATCGAGCACAGTATGCTGAAGCTATCAGCTTCGAGTTCGGTTAATCAAAAGCTGAGATATAAGTGTGGAAAGATTTTATATTTTTTAAATTTGTCAAACAATGTACTGATCAACTACCAAAGCCTTGCCATAACGAGGAGAACTACGAATTCCTAAATACCGATCGGAAATCGTGCAAGAATTGACAGACTTCGTGCGTTCAAAGAGCTTTAATTTTGGTTTTATGCATGTGTTCTGAATAATGGCATGGCCTACTCAATCAAACGCTGTTGCAATTTTTAACAACGAGATTGGTAATTTAATTTATGATTCGTAATTACTTTTTGTTTTCTTAATTGTATATATACGACATCAAATGTAGACGGAAAAAAAAAATCTGAATATTGCCAGGCTGGCTCTCTGGCGACTGTGTGTGGCGCTCAAGACATTTGATAAGGAACTTGGTAAGATTTTGGGATTTGGTGATACTGGGATTCATCCAATGAATCTGGGATAATTAATAGTCCATACATAGGAGAAAAAAATGGTGATAATAAATTATATTTATAAAGAAGTCAGTCGGACAGTAAAAAAATTATAGTAGTCTCCTCTATTCAAAGAAAAGTGAATATGCCGCCCGTCATAATATGTCATATGGCGAAACTAATTAAATTTGGTTTTCCGTTCTGGACAGGAGAGAGAATAGAGAGAGGTGGTCAGTTCGAAGAGGTCCGTCCTCCTCTCTTCATGACAATTAATGGGGAACCCGACCAATCCAAGTCACTCTTCCCGCCGCTCACGAGTTTTATTATTTTCAACCTTCTGTGCAACTACTTTGGATGAAAAAGTAAACTATTTTCTTGCATTTTTCAACCGACAAGGTCTTAATTTTCAACGCATGAAGTTCAAAATGTCTTCATATATAACTTTTTCAACCTAAATAAGACGAACGTTTCATCTTTTATGGAAAGAATGTATATGTCAATTTAAAAAGTTGAAAAATTATTCTTAAATTTTGAACCGCGTAGTATTTCTCATTCAATTTCGAAAGAACATCTTTTGTTTTCAAGAATACTACTCGGCCCTCAGAAGCGCAAAAGCGGTATCTCAAGGAAATGTATTTTCTTAATTCTAAAGGCATCAGATAGATTATGAAATTGTACGTCTAATGATCTATGCCAAATGCTGGTATCTTAGTTTAAACATCTAGAAAATCTGCTAAGAGAATTTCATATGTCTCAATTTTAGAGATATTTCAAGAATAAAACATTTACAAACATCAATTTTCTCGAAAATCACTTTCACTGACATACCGCTTTTGTGCTTCTGAGGACAGTACTGTAAATAACTTGCATCTAAATAAAAATGTTACATCGATAAATAATGCGATTCTTCGGGACATAAATTTCAAGAGGAATAGCCATATGTACTTTTCTATTCCCTCATCCCTGCTTCTGAAATGGAAGAACGAGCTGAATATAAACTGTGTGTAGAGTACAAAATGTTGTCACGCCAAAAAAATTAAAAAATTCAAAGCTGAGTTTTGGGTCCTTGGATCCAATCGATGTCAATGCTCTGATTCCAAAAAAAATCGGAGCTTAGAATCAACTTTCCAATTCTAGTTCAACAAGAAATGAGACATTTTCGATTCATAAAATTCATTCACAAAATCTTTATTTGAAATAAGGATATTTCTGAACTCTATTTTCTAGAATTATTATATGTATGTAGATACTGAATTGAAAAATTTTATTTACGTTTAAAGGAATCGGGAGTAATGTATTCATTACATTGAATGAAAAAAATATGTATTGAACTAATTTTGATTCTCTTTCCAGGAATTTGATTCTTTAATTAATAGAAAAAACCAGTTCAGATGCGCATTTAAAAAAATAAAGTTTGAACCATTCGTTGGCGAAAATTCGAAAAATAATTAACTTCGTTATGCAAAGGTTCTGAATTCAGGAAAAAGTGGAGTTATTTGAGGTCCTGAACATTTACTGGACATTGCTCAACATAATCAAATATCGGTTATAGATTATATCTTTCAGGAAATTGTTAAATACGAATGAAAGCTTTTCAGTTTGATGAGTAAGTCATTACAAACAAAATGGTATAAGGACTAGCTTTCCTTGAAGGACCAAGTTAGTGAGAAGTAAAAGCCATTATTACGAAAATATTACTTTAGTTTATTTGGGAATGTTTCCTTATGAAAATACTATTTTTATGGTTTCAACCTATTAAGAAGATCACATTCGAGTATGGTTGGTATCAGTTCAATATGCCTAAAGGCAGCGTTTTTAAAGACTTGAACGCTTATCCACGTCACATCGTCGGTTAGCAAGCCAGAACCACTAAACACATAAGGATTGATCCAGAAAAAACTTGCGTTTTTAATTTTTTCTATAATGCTCTACCTGATAATCTTATAGGTCTAAGAAGACACAATATTTGTTCTATATAAAGTGACGTTTAATATGATGTACACCACTTGACGACAGCACTTTTTACGACAAAGATGTCTAACAAGCAACAAAAAGTCCGCAAACTGATTCTGTCCACATACCTGCAAAATCCAAAATTAAAATATTCAGCTATAGCAAAAATAGTTGGAGCATCAGAAAAAACTGTCTTTGCGGTTATTTTTAATTATAAAAAGGGTCTACCTGTTTCACGAAAAAAAGGTTCAGGCAGAAAACCAGAATTTTCTAGCCCAAAGGTAGCGCCGAAGGTGAAGCGCCTTTTTAAGTAAAATCCCAACACCTCAGTGCGGGATATGCCGGCTAGAGCAGATACATCAAAATCTACAGTGCAAAAGATAATGGAGAAAAGTAAGCTAAGGACATACAGAGTTCAAAAAGTACCAGACCGTTCTGATGAAAAAGCAGTTAATGGCTCCGATGCGAGCATGAAAATTGAATGAAAGGTACCTGACTAAATTTGATTGCTGTGC
This sequence comes from Meiosimyza decipiens, assembly GCA_963680825.1. Classification (NCBI taxonomy): domain Eukaryota; kingdom Metazoa; phylum Arthropoda; class Insecta; order Diptera; family Lauxaniidae; genus Meiosimyza; species Meiosimyza decipiens. The sequence goes on from OY804259.1 coordinate 29,107,607, forward strand.
TCTGGACGACGAAACTTACTTCAAAGCAGATTTTAAGCAGCTACCTGGGCACGAATATTATACATCACCGAAAAAGAGACATCTGTCTAGTAAATTCAAAGAAAAAAAATTTTCGAGATTTCCGAAGCGGTCTCAGAAGCAGATTTTTTGTCACGCAAGGCACAATCAATTCCAAAGTTTATATAGACGAGTGCCTCGAAAAACGTCTTCTACCATTTATTTGTGAAAATGAGGGTACCGTGATGTTCTGGCCAGATTTAGCAACTTCTCATTACTATAAAGCTACGATGGAATGATATGCAAGTAAAAAGATCAATTTTGTTCCAATAATAGCAAATCCGCCCAACTGCCCAGAGCTTCGCCCAATTGAAAGATATTGGGCTCTTATGAAAAAAGATCTTCCAAAGAGTGTTAAGATCGTACCGTACTGTCGATGAAACTACTGAGCAAAATTTAATTGAGGGCCTTACGAAAAAAGTAAAAAATTTTTATAGAAAAAAAAAAATTTTGCTTAGTTTTTAGATATTTATATTATGAACACTAGCCATTATTAATAAAAATCGAAAAAAGACCAAAAAAATTACTTGATATTTTTTGATAACTAAAAAGCAAAACGTAAGTTTTTTCTGGGACAGTCCTTATGTTACAAAATTGTACTAGTTAGAACAAACTTTATGTTTCAAAGCAATTTTAGTTGTAAAAAACTGATTTTCTTCAAAAAGCGGCTCCAGATCTGACTGCAGTTTTATTATTTTCTTAGGTGCGCTTACTACAAGTCCGTTCGTAGCAAATCAACATCTTAAGTCATCATGGTGCGACATATTAAAAGGAACTTGTCTCATTGTTTTAGGATTATTTGGCATTTATTTTGTTTTATCCAACATTTTGACCCATAAATATATTCTTTCTAGTTTTCATTCGCAAAAATATGGATTTAAATATTCTATGAATTGAGTTTCTATTTCAGAAACATTAATATAAGAATATATAAAACAAATATAATATATAATATAATATCGCATTAAATAAGTTCTTAAGGTTTTTTGAAAAATATTCAATTGTTTACTTACAAAACTTACAACAAAGCAACAACAAGTATATGAAATGCTATCAGAAAATGAATACAATAATTCAAAGCACGCACTTTCATAAGGTAATCGAAAAAGTGGAATAAGTTGAATTATTTGTATTTTAACAATACAGGAAACTTAAAGTCTACAAGATATTACTCTCACAATAAAATTCTTGCATAAATCTCTTAAAATACTGTGATGTTTTTGTTGCTTCCTTTTGTATATCCTGTAAATACAAAGAAATTCTTTATTATGCTATATACTATATTTGGTTTTCTTTTTGTTTGTATATAGTAAGAAGAAAAGAGAACAGAAACAACTTCAGTGAAGGTTCTTTTATTAAAGTAGGAACGAAAAATATTCAACATATACTACACATACATTGACTTGTTGTAATCGGAACGTTCTGGTGATATGTATTTGCTTTTGTTCAATTTTTAGTTTAGGATTAAATTTTAAAAGTCATGCTACACGGTTTACACATTGAATTTTTAATATTAGTATGTTTTAAATTTTCAAACCTTTTTTGTGAGATATTTGTATGATTTTTTAAAGTCCACGAATTGGCGTGATTTTTAAGCGCTTATAACCCGGAATAGAATATTCGTATTGATTCTTTCTTTCATTCTTCTTTACCTTTTTAATGGTTTAAATAACATTTTTATTTATGTTGAATCTCAACAATGTTCTTTGCTTATAAATTATAAGTTGTAATACGAAGCGAATATGCGAAGTAAAAGGTTGTTTTGATTCACAAACGTTACTAATAATTAAGTTCTCTATGTTTCAATGCTTTTGCAACCAGATGCCATCAAAAATTTATTCAATTTCAAAGTTCATATGTTTGGACAACAATACAGGATACAGGAAAAACTAAAAAAATATATTTGTAAATTATTTTCCTATCCAATGTAGTTTTTCTTTGCTTGCCCGAATAGTCTTAAATATTTTTTTTGTGCATTTCGTGTCAAAAAATAATATCACAAAAGCCTTAATATAATCTGTCCCACAAAAAATTTCCAAATTTTTTAACGCTTGTAATTTTTTTTAAGAATAGATAATCAAAGTCAAATACGCATTTAGTTTCGGATTCCCTATTGAAACAGAATTAAAATTCAAAGATTATTTCAGGATCATCCAAACAGGGAAATCTGTCACACAATCGGAAGCATAAGAGGTTGAAGTTCAAAAAAAATATTTAATAGCAAATTCCGACTATTGGATTTAGAAGAGCTCTTGACACACAACTTCGGGCTTCAATTCCACTTTCAAGCTAAATTGGAATAAGAACAGGCCTGACTACCTTCTATATCAGTATTTAGCTTTTTATTTGGAAGAATAATTGTTTGTTTCTTGCATAAATAAAAGTTTTATTAAACTATTGAAGAACTAAAAATAATGCTTCTGTATGAGTATTTTTACGAAGCGATTTATGGACTTTGAGATATAAGCGCTTAAAAACCAAAATATTTAAGTGCCATTGCACATTTAAAAAATATCACAGAATATTTAATATTAAGTCCGAGTTTAAGTAATAATCCATATAGGAATAGTTATCTTTTTCTGAAAATTTATTTGATATTTTCTATTCGTGTTAATATTTTTAATATATTTTTTTCTAAAACCAGCACATAGCAAACTTGTTGAGATTGATAACTTTATTTAATCGTATAAGCGTTATAGCGATACATGCATACGTCTTTCTGAAACACAAATAAACCTCAGCACCAATACCCAGTTGAACTTAACCCTACATTTTAATTTTGGCCAGCCATATTTGTAGGCAATTTCTGTAGTTACTGAGTTTTTTAAAGTATTACATTATACTGAAGTCCCACCATATTATTTTTCCACTTTTAACCTCCAAATCTTTTGATGAACATAATAATCTGTATGCTTCAGCACCCATGAAAATAAATTTTGCATAATTTCAATTACGGAAACGTTTTTCGTATAAATTTTAACACAGACTCCAATAACAAAAAAAATTTTGTATTCTTTAAAAGTTTTTTAGTTTTTTCCGAAAAGTTGGCCAGCAAATCTGTTAGCAACTTGTTCTTCCCGAAGTACCTTGAAATAAACTAAATTTGTTCAATCAGTTCACCATAATTTATCAGAACTTGCTTGGCACAATGGTAGATCGTGGCCATAAATACAAACAAAATAAAGTGCTAGTGATTTAAAAAATTTTTAGGAAAATCGAAAGATAATACTTGAGAAAGGAAAAAAAACTATAAAAGCTCTAAAATTTTTTTCGTAGAAGTTGAACACCAAAACACACTCTATAGAACTTTTTATGAGCCAATTTATTTTTCTTCTATCCCTTTTATATTAATTGTACCGACTTTTAAAAAAATTATATTTTTTAAAAACTCTTATATTTAGGGTTGCCATGTGGCCACTTTTGACGCAGCCAAGACGTTAATTGCAAGTCAAAGAAGTATGTCTTGTAGAAATGGAAGATATGCTATTAATTGGAGGATTTTTGTCATCAAATTTTCCGTAAAAATAAAGTTGGTGACTAAAAAAAAATTTCATATTAGTTTTGCCACTAACATTTATTATTAATGACTAAACCAAAGCCATTAAGTTTATTTCTTTACCTAAAATTTAAAAAACTTAGCATTTTTAATTTGTGGACTATGAGAGAAAACCGTTTCCAAATTTCCGAAAAAAAATTAAGTTTTTTATCATTTCAAGGAAAAATTCATTTATTTTGAACAGAACAGAATTTTGTTGTTTTAATTAAAACTCTATAATATTACACCTTAAAATCTATGCCAAATGATAGAATTCAAAGAACCCTAAACATAACATATAGGGCTGCTTTGTTAAGTCCTGTTTCAAACATGGATATCCTGCGGTTTTTTGGGTCAATTTTCATTAATGAAGATAACAGCTTGAAACGTGTGCCAAATGATAGAGCTCGAAGAGCCTAAATAGACTTTATAGAGTTGTTCGTCGATTCCAGTCCGAAACATGGACTGTAACTCATTAAAGAAAAATTAGCTGTAGAAACGGATGCCGATCCATGTTGAAGACAGGATTCGACAAGATAACTCTATACATTCTGCTCTACCGTTTGGCACACATTTTAAGCATTAATATAGTGGCGTCTCCACAAAATTTTATCTGTGGTTTACTTTGGAACTTTTAATAGTATGACCCGATAGTGCTTTAAGAAATTATTCCTTTGCGCTAAGGAACTCTGTCAGCGACAACGCCGACGTTTGATTTGTTAAATTAGGAATCGATTTAAGAAACGGCAGCTTTAGAAATAAGCCTTTTCTCGAATTACAAGCACGCTCGAAACGTTGACGTCAGAATAAAAAATATTATTTCATCTCTAAAGAGATCTTCTCTACGTAAAATTAAAATATTCTAAATTATAAAAGTGTATTGTAAATCATTTTAAAAACTTATGTCAAATAAATTTATAAAGTGTTAAAGAAAAAAGGCGTATATATTTTTTTCGGTATAACTATAATCTCAACAATATGTTTTAATAGAAAATAACCCAAAAAACCGGTGGGAACCCTTTTTTGGGATAGGTTCCGACAATGCAACCGGTGGTATTATGTTCAGGCCTCTTCGAGTTTTATCCTCGGGCATTCATTTCGAGTTGTAATTTTATACAGATTTTATTAAAAAATCAAAATTGGGCAAATTTCGGAAATTTTCGGGCATCGGGACGGGCTTTGCAAGGCAACCAGAGTTTTTTAGTTTTACTAAAGCGCATTTCTCTCTTTCCCTTATATCTAATCTTGTAATTTTATAAGCTCGAATTTTCTACAGCGGGCTCTTAGGCCATATAGTTCGTCAGCTGCAGATTTTTTTTAATCAATTTGTATGTTCACACTATATATTTTTCAAAAAACGTTTGTTTGAGGTTTTGTATTTTATATGTGAATTATGCTGATTTTTAGAAAATTAGAGCTTAAAAGGTGATAATTGAGAAGTTTTACAAACTGTAACTGTAAAGATTTTAAATAAAAATTGCCGAATTTTCTTAATCTTTTTATATATTAGATGTAAGAAAGTATGGTAAACTAAAATCCTAAGTTCCAGCTGTAGTGTTTCACAAATTTATAATGAAATTTTATCTATTGCAATAATTGGAGCAAAAAATTTTTTATCTGTTCACATTTTGCAATCAATACTATACAATAATTTTATCAATTTTAAAAGCTTACTGTGTCAGGTGAGTTGCTTCAAATCTATAGAGATATCCCTTAAAGAGAAGAAAAGTGATATTTTTCCCTTTCTTATCTCCATTGGGATAAAAAAAATGAAATTTATTCCTTATCAAAACAAAAAATAAACCTTCAAAACAGTTTTTCTATACAACTCTCTTGAAAACTTTAAGAGATATCGCACACATGTAAAATTTTTGAAATCAGCTTTGTCAAATTAATGGAAATTGATACTAATTTTGAACAAAAGGCCTCAACCACATTCTAACTTTGTATTGGAAAAAGGGGCGCAGGTGAACCGATTTCTTCAATATAACGACCGTTTTCTAGTTCTTCATTCGATATACACTACCGGAATTAAAAAAGGGTTCTACCAAAAAAAATTTGAGACTTCTGAAGGTCTGACATTTGACTAATTTTTAAAATATTTAAAAAGTATTTCTTCTAAAATAACTTTAAGAGCTTGATTTTCTTAAAAATTTTATTTTTTAGTTATGTGTTTGGCTTAAAATTTTTCGATCGTGTATAAATATGCCCATTACGCAAACTTAGTTTGTTATGACAAATTGGTCATCTCTCGAATATAATAAATGACACTCGTTGTACCTTGCAGATTCTTTCTACTTACATTATTGCTAAGTTATAAAACATCTCCCAAGGCTTTTGTTTTACACGATGATGGATTAAAGAGCTCAGGAATGAGAATATCTACAACTACGACTGACAATAACGTTTTCGTTTTTATATCAACATTTGTAAGTATATGTAATTAGATTTAATTACATTGTAATATCTTTTCAAAACAAACATACATTCATATTTCTGCCATGTGTGTATAGTTTCTTTAATGTAATTCCCTCTTCCATTACGATGACACAAGGAAGTTAAAGAAGGTGTACGTATTTTTTACGCTCACACTTTATGCGACATTATTTTTGCATTTATTACACAACCAACATACTTTGACATTGAACTTTTAGCTCTGCAATTTTTTTACGATTACAGCATCGGCATAAACAAACGGTGACATAATATTTAATGGACAATTTTTGTACATTATTAATACGCATATTCATGCCGACGTATATATACCCGGTCGGAAAAATGATGTTGATGAATTATCACATATTTTATCGAGTATGTGCATGGGGTATAGCAATGCGTTCGGTGGCCAGATTGGTCAATACATGCCCACTTTTTCTCTAGCGCTTTTCTGAACTATTTCTAGTATTTGTGTGATATTTGGGCGCATAACCTTTAAAACTGTTTCAGTATAGTGTTATAAATTTTATGATGGTATCGGAGGTATCCCGCCTTCTTGTAAATATGCCCCTACTTGCCAGTCTTTACCATTTCTGGTATTATTATGAAATTTGGTTGCATTACTTTAAGTAACTGTCAGCAAAACGTTTACAGTTTTTCATGCCCTTATGTCGAAAGTAATCCAATTTTTGCTCAGAGTTTTCTTGCAATCGTTATAACTTATAATTCATTATTAATTGCTTCTTGTTGCCCTCTTTTTACCCTTAGCGGCTTCTTATACAGTTCAAATTTTATCTTTATTTTTGTCTCCTGGGTTTCGCTTGAATAAACCAATGACTTAGCATTTTCGCAAGAAGATATCCAAAATCTCACAGATTTTAAAATGTTGAGTGAATTTCAAGTAGGAATTTAAGTCAATTTCAAGTTAAAGTTTAAGTGAATTTGGTAAATTTCCAATTATCGCTCACTTACTTCAAGACTAACATAACTCAAAACCATAAAGTGAGAGAAAAACGCATCAATAAGTTACTTTAATATGAAAACCAACTGGCTTTGCTTGGTCCCTCCCCGTTGTACAACGTCGCTTATATTTTACGCAGTCCTTATTCCAAAGTATTGGGTTAATGCATCAAATTTCACAACTTGGTTTTAGTACCAAGAATAGCAATTTAAATGTTTTTGTTATATGGGAGGTGCCATGCCCCAATTTTCACTACCATTCACATTTTGCGAGTTGCTTGGCACAAGCAATGTAAAGGCTGTTTTTTTTAGAGGTTTGTTTTTCGAATAGAGATAAAACTGGCATTTTATGGTCAAATCTGGCAACTCTAATGTCATTTATGTTCAATTTGGTTTGCCATTTCATCATGAACAGGTTGACAAAAGAACAACGCTTGCAAATTGTGCAAATTTATTTCGAAAATAATGGTTCAGTTCGCGAAGTTTACCGCAAGCTCCGTCCATTTTATGGTCGACATAATCGTCCATCAGAGCAATTAATTCGGTTAACCATGGATCGTTTTTGCACTACGTTTACTCTATGTGATAATACGCATCCGCAGAGACGTCGAACAGTGCGCACCGAAGAAACAATTGCCGCTGTAGAGCAAAATGTTGAAGAGGACCCGAATGAATCGATTCGCCACCGTGCACAGCAATTGGAGCTTTGTCCATCAACTTTATGGAAGATTTTGCGCAAAGATCTTGGCTTACCTTGGCGACCTTACAAGATTCAGCTTGTGCAAGAATTAAAGCCGCGAGACCATGCAATGCGTCGTGATTTTGGTGTATGGGCCGAAAATGAGATTGATCTCGATGCTGATTTTCATCGCAAAATTTTGTTCAGTGATGAGGCTCATTTTTGGTTGAATGGCTACGTCAACAAGCAAAATTGCCGCATTTGGAGTGAAGAGAATCCACATGAGACCCTTGAGACGCCATTACATCCACAAAAACTGACTGTTTGGTGTGCTCTATGGGCTGGTGGAGTCATTGGGCCATACTTCTTCCGAAATAATGCTGGAGAGTCAGTTACCGTTAATGGAGACCGGTATAGAGCCATGATAACCGACTATTTTGTTCCCGAATTGGATGGCATGAATGTGGATGAGTTGTGGTTCCAATAAGACGGCGCTACATGCCACACAGCGCACGTCACAATCGATTTATTGAAGGAAACATTCGATGAGCGCATAATTTCGCGGAATGGACCTGTCAATTGGCCACCAAGATCGTGTGATTTGACACCATTGGATTATTTTCTTTGGGGATATGTGAAGTCGCTCGTCTACGCCAACAAACCAGAAACGTTAGGGGACTTGGAAGCCAACATTCGTGGCGTTATTGCCGACATGCGGCCCCATATGCTCGAAAAAGTGGTTCAAAATTGAACCTGTAGAATTGGCTTTATTCGAGCCAGCCGCGGCGGCCACATGCCCGAAATCATATTTAAACATTAAGGGCATAAAATTATCAAGCCAAATTGATGGACATTAAAACGATTTTCTTGTGTTTTATTTCAATTCGAAGCTCTATACCTCTAAAAAAAAACACCCTTTACAATACATTTATATACCTAACACAGTCTCTTCTAACGGCAATGACAAAATTTATATAACCTGTGCATATATGTTTAGGGAGTAAAAAACCATTAAAAATGGCGGCTTTTTTTAAACATTTTTCTTCAAGAATATATACAATTGTTGGTTCTTATCAAAATTTGGTCTCCGTTAATATTTTCTTGCAGGAAAACTGTACAAGAGCACATAACTGATTTATTAATCACATCTTCGATGTGCACCTTTCAAATTTTCCGGCAGGGTAATTTATGTGTGCAAGTGTATTTGTTGCTTGTGAAAAAGACGCATTTACTGCGTGCGTACTCATTGGCCAACAAAGTGACTTTAGGCTAAAAACTATAAAATCCAGATGGTTAGCAGCTTCCTTACAGGCTTTATGACCACTAAAGGTAAATATTTTATGATATTTTTTGTATGGTGCAACCTTATCATATGATAGTCGCATGATGCTCATACGCAGTCATTAGTTTTAATGCCAGCTGTAGCGGTGGCGTCGTATAATGGACAAAAAAGTATCTACCGTGAATTGGTACGGAAGTATTGAACTTTATCAACACTAAAATATGTAAGTTTGGCGATTTTTATGGCATACGCAACATGTTGATATCATAAAAATCGCAATTTTGTTATTGAGCAGAAAACAACAAAGACATGAATATCAATCAACGGAACTGCACAGCCTGGGTTTTTTGCGAAAATTTCACATAAAAACTGTGCACGTAAATACTTAAAATTACAGTATACTTTTTCTCGAAAAAAGTATTAAACCTCAAACTAAATCACAAGTAATACAAGTCCCATACAACTTAAATACCTAATACGCTATATCTTCGCACCTAAGGCAGATTTTTTCTACATTTTAGTAAGTAAAATTTCAACGAATTTTAATAAAAAAAGATAACTAGTTATGTGTTTAATCAGTTTTGAAGAATTGACTTTTGGATTGTTATCCATTTCTTTTAAAATCAAGCTGACATCCCTGCGAGATATATCCTTTTGGGCAGCCACTATGGGGCTTATTTTCTTTGGAATCGATAGCTTCATAGTTCGTAATGATTGTGTGAACTGCTGATCGACTCAAGTCCAATATTTTTAATATACCACCACGAACTCATTTTATTTTACAAATTTATCAACAAAATATCGTTTATCACTTGACATTTATTTTTGCGGAGTCGTTATGTCAATCAAATACCACGTCCAAAGCACAACTAATATCATTATACCAAGTCAAAATTCTGATGGATATAAAAAATAAAAAACGACACTTCACCGTTTTCTAAAAAAATTAATCAATAGCTCAAGCCATAACTTGCGTAGTGTATGTAGACCAGTGATGGCATTTAATTTTGTGAAAATGTACTGAATCGCGATTTTACATGTACATTTTATAGGCCGAATATACTTTTAGGTCTTTAACACTCACTTATACTAACAATAAATTTTATGAAATTTTTCTATTACCAAAAGAAAATTTCCTCACGTTTGCTATCTCTAAAACCCTAACATTCTATTTCACATTAAATTACAATATCAACACTAATTTTTTCTTTACCAAAAAAAAATTAAAGGAGATAGAGACATAAACCTTCACATTGCGATTATTTTCATTTTATTATAAATTGTCCAAGTGTACCGAAAAGATACTGATAATGTCCTAACAATTCGACAAATGTACTGAAAATGCGGCAAATGTACTGAATGTACTAAATATTTGTTGCCTTTGCTGATGACGATTTTTCAGAACGCAAATGTACCGAAAAAAAGTACAAGTGTACCAATAATGCCCCCACTGATATAGATTTCGTATGTCAGTCTTTTTTTTGTTTTTGTCAGATATCTTTTTAACTGTGTATTGAAGAAAATTTGTTTTTGCTCATTATCGAAAAAAGAGAGTTTCAAACAAAACTGCATCTTTACTTTTTTCCATTATGTTTTCAGGTCCTGGATATAACAAAAAGTAGAGGTGTATGTAGACTTTTATCGTTTTTTATACATATCTGATTGAGTGAATACTTTCCGGTATAGAAAAAGAGTACCTACCCGTTGAATTATGATCGATAAAAAAAAATATTGAGAATTCCATTTATGTCAGCTGAATTTAGTGCTTCACCGAGGCTGCGAGGCAACCTCGTTTAACGAGGCGAGACCGAGGCGAGACCGATGCGAGAACGAGGCGAGAAAATACTTATACGAGCTAGTGTTAAAGCGAGGCAGCGAGGCACCTCGTTCTCAGAACCGAGAACGAGGCGAGAACGAGGCGAGAACGAGGCGAGGTGGAAAAATAAATTTGCCTCGTTCGACCGAGGCGAGGCGAGATCACACCGGCACCTCGCCCCGTACTCGCCTCGTTGTTGGTTCTGAGAACGAGGTGCCTCGCAGCCTCGCTTTAACACTAGCTCGTATCGAAAGTAAATGCAGTATTTTTTTTTTTGATACTATTTTTTTAAATTTTACTCGATATTTATTTATTGGAAAGCATAGATATGGCTATAAAACTTTTATTTTGAGTGCATCTTTAGGGTAGCCCTCATACAAAAATATTTTTTAAATATCATTTTCTCGAAGGCCGGTTAACCGATTCACACCGAACTCAAACATTAAGAAGCTCACCTTCGGCTACTTTTATTTAGAGTCCATATATTTCGTCATATCTTCGGTCTTTAGAGGCAGCAGTAATAAAATGATGACTAATCGAATGAGAGTTAGAATAATACAGCTACTACTCTCTTTTGTTACTATCATATGACAAAAGATATAATAAGGGGACCCCTACGTTCGGTAAAAAGCTTTGTTGTTAATGTCCAAAACCGTTCAAACGATCGCCTGAAGATTTGGCATGTGTTTATGTTTCTTAAGATTTGGGGAAGGTTCGTAGCATACTTTGGTATTATCAACTACTTGACGCAGATGAATAAACTTTTTTTTATATCTCAGTAACTATATGACGTAAATGGATAAAATTTGGTACATATAATTCTTATAGTTTGTAAAAGGTTCGTAGCTTAGCTTAATTTGAATAAAAATGGACAATGCCACGCCGTCCCATATCAGAAATGAATTTAATTCATCATAGCTCATCAATCATCATATATGATTCAATCCACCAAAAATAAAATATATTTTATTTTACTTCTTGAGGCGTAGCAACGCCTCAACGCCGGCTTTGTTAGTCGAATATATCGTGGGCATACAAGCAAAATTGAACATCTACAAAAAATAAATTTTTGTGTTTTTGATGTTGAGTACACAAATTTCAGTTACTAATGAAAGAATATACTCTTATAAAAACACCTTATCAGGTACTGTATCATTTTTTTTAACAACCGAAAATAATATATCACAAATTTAAGAGGATGTAAACATAACTAAACGATTAATTAGCGCCACCCACTTATGATTTGCTTGCAAATAGTCAATTTTGCTTGAGTGCCGACAATATACAGGCCTGATAATTTTTTCCAGTTTAATAAAATCCTCGGTTCTTACCGAGGCGAGGCGAGGTTTTGGCGAGGCGAGGCGTGGTATGTGATTGCAAGACCTGGTCCGAGAGCGAGGTGAAGCGAGACTCAAATTTATAAAACGAGGCGAGACCGAGAACAACTAGAACCTCGCCTCGTAAAAAGCAAAACTTCTAAATTTAAAGAATTCATTACGTTCATAATGGCTCTGTTCTTACAGCGTAGCTTGACCTCTTTCAACAGCATCACGGCTTTCATCAGAAACATCCTTAATTTTACCCATAGTGTCGGTTTTCAAAAATAACGATTTCCGCTTATAAAATGGCTGTTTTGATGGCATAGTGGTGTAATTTTGAAAAAATTATCAAGTAAATTTTCTTCGCCTTGTGTTAAGAACATGAAAACATACAAAAAACGAAACCAAAAACAGAAAAGTGCAGACAAAATCAATTACATACATATATCAAATTTCATTCACATAAAAGTTGTGTTGTTGCCAAATTTAAGTTTTATAATAACCCACAATATGTATTTCAACAAGAAGAAATTCTGTGGAATTAATTTTATTTGATGCAAAATAGAAAATTTCCCAAATTTTTGCATCGGTCATAATTCAATGAATAGATACTGTTTCGGCGCTCAAGTTTGGAAGATTAATGTGGTGAAGACGCAATACCGTCAGTTCTCAACACGATGTCTTTTGAAAAATTCGAAGCTATACGAATTTGTATCATTGAGCAATGAAGATGAACGTATCAAAAAAGGTGATCCCAGAATCAGAAAAGCGGCTGACAAACTAAACGAAAGATTCAATTCAATCCAGAAAAATTATCGACCAACTGTGCAGTACGCAGTTAAAGCATCGATTTCGGCCATATATGTCAAGTAACCCCCATAAATGGATAAATGGATAGTTGTATTTATCGTTTTTAGATATATAACAGTGCTGGTGATAATATTATTCTACCCGATTTAAGTGCTACTTCTAATGTTGCAGTACGCTTACCGCAAACTATTCCGCATTATGTTCATCAAATTATTAACTTCGACAACATCTATGCCTCTCTTCCAGCGAAAAAAGGTAATTTTTGTTTTAAGAACGGTACGAGCCAACAAAAAAATTAATTAAAATCCAACTTATTAATAAACACAAACCAATTTAACCAACGCCTGTATTTTTCTTTTGATGTAGGTACTTTATTTTTAAGCCGACTACACATCGGCTATCCTAAAGTTAAAGTACACCTAATTAAAACGTTTCGTATTTGTATTTATTTGGGAATGAATGAACCACACATTGAAAATGTTTCTAATTTATAATTACTCTTAATCTGAAATAGTTTATTTTCGTAAATTGTATTTGCATTGCTTTTGTAAAATTATTTAGCAAAACATTTTCCAATTTACTGTAAATAGCCCCAAACAAAATCAAAACATCGCCAATTGCAGAAGTAATTGGCTAACAGCAAACCGCAGCACCGTCACCACACACAGGTCAAACAAAATCTATTTATTCTAAGTGAAAACTTTTAAATGAATTTTGTAATGCTGTTTTAAATCAAATTAATGTTATTTTATTAAATAAAAAATAAACAAATGTAATTTTTCCATTTATCTACTAAACTAGAAAAAAGTTCTGTCAACAACTCTGTAAAAAATTTTGAATAATAAATGTATGGTATATTTTTTTTTTGTTTTTGTATTTTGTTTTTTTTTTTACTTTCCTTCCTTCATACGTAAAAAATAAAAAATATTCAAACGTGACATTTTTGAAGAAAATTTCTTCACGTAAATGAAAGCGGAAACACGTTGTCGTTGAGCAAACTAATCATTTCCGACACATGATGCATTGGCTTGGTTGCCACCACCCGTTGTTGAATGAACAAAACGGAACCCTAACGATTCCCCAACTCTCTGCTCGAGAGAAAGTAAACACAATTATGTGATATTTACATGTCATTTTTTAAATTGTATTATTTTATTTTTTAATATAATTTGTTAAACGAATGGGCTTACATGGACAAATTTAACATTTGGTTTCACTTCTCGTTAGAGTCACTTTGTTCATGACTTAAGTTGATGCTGAAGTGAATGCAAAAGTTGCATCACATTACTATGAATTCAAATGTTTAACTATGAAACATATAACATTGTGTTCACATAAGGGGTATTTTTTTAAAATTTTATTCATCTCAAGTTAATCTAAACAGCTGTTTATGTATGCATAAAAGTAACAAAACTTCGGAGTTTAAATATATAGAAGAATGCGTGGAGCATCATATCTTGTGTGCGAAGTTATAAAACACATCCGATTTTAGAAACATAAATTGGCCTTTTTTAAATTATATACTCAGTGCCTGATAAAGCTATAACTAAGGGAGTCTATAGCCCCTCGCTTAAGAGGGCCGTATCATAAAAAATGAGTCCTTTCTATTGAGTCAAATTATTCTTATTCAAACATCTTCAAAGTTACAGACCCATAAAGTCAATTATTTGTCACAAATCAGTAATAATTGGCTTGTTTGGCTAAACGGCTCATCCTCAGGCAATATAAGACCTTCACAAATCTTTTTTTATCGTGCAATGATATTGTAAGTCATTTATATGCTCTAAATCTTCACATATTCATATAGTTATTATATTATAGTATATAGCGGATCCTGCCGTGACTTGATTAGCACATCAATATTAGAGATGGTTTTGAGACATCTAATTTTTAGAATTCGACACATAATACTTTTGGTGAAGCCTTGTAAGCTGTGAAAAAAAATCTGTTACTATGCCAGGCTTCACGGCCGCACAGAAGAACTTGCTTTAGACTCAAAGATTCTAAGTATTGTTGTCGTTGAAAGAAACTGAAGCTGTCAGAAATATCGATGTAGTACGAAAGTACTTTTCGCTTTTTTGCCTATAACATGGATGTCTTTAATGGTCCTGCCATAAAGAGCGATGGCGATTCCGAAGTTAGTGAGCAATGTATGTAAGGACTGTCCCAGAAAAAATTTGAGCTTTTTATATTTTGTATTATACTCTACCTGGTAATCTTATAGGTCTAAGAAGACACAATATTTGTTCTATATAAAGTGACGTTTAATATGATGTATAACACTTGAAGATAACACTTCTAACGACAAAGATGTCTAACAAGCAACAAAAAGTCTGCTAACTGATTTTGTCGACATACCTGCAAAATTCAGAATTAAAATATTCAGCTATAGCAAAAATAGTTGGTGCATCAGAAAAAACTGTCTTCACGGTTATTTTTAATTATAAGAAGGGTTGTTTAACGATAAAAAGGTTCAGGCAGAAAACCAGAATTTTCCAACCCAAAGGCAGCAACGAAGGTGAAACGCCTTTTTAAGCAAAATCCCAACACTTCAGTGCGGGATATGGCGGCTAGAGCAGGTACATCAAAATTTACTGTGCAAAAGCTCAAGAAGAAAAGTAAGCTAAGGGCATACAGAGTTCAAAAAGTACCAGATCGTTCTGATGAAAAGCAGTTAATGGCTCAGATGCGAGCCCGAAAATTGAATGAAAGGTGCCTGACTAAATTTGATTCCGGTGTTATGGAAGACGAAACTTACATTAAAGCAGATTTTTAGCAGCTTACCTGGGCACGAATATTATACATTACCAAAAAAGGGGCATGTGTCTAGTATATTAAAAAAAAACTAGTAAAGGTGTTATCTTCGGCTAGGCCGAAACTCACATACCCTACACTGCATTGAAAGTACTTTTTAAATAAATGTTAAAAAAATGTTGAAGAGGTTGAATAAGTCGAAAATAATGTAAACAGGTTCAAAAAGGTTGAAAAGTGTTGGAAAAAACTGAAAATGTCAAAAGAGTATGGGAAATGTTGAAAAAAATAGAAGAAAAATGAAAAACACGAAATATGTCACGCTCACTTCTCCAATTCCGCCCACTTTTGTTTCAATAAATGACATTCGTGATTGACATGCACAAACCAAATTTTAGCACAATAGCTTGTATAGTTTGCGATATGTGCCGTAATTATTCTTAAAATTTAGGGCGGTGACACACCCACTGGTACAATCGATTCAGATTTTGGTACACAAATAGCCTTCCAAAAACAAACCTCTTACACCAAATTTCAGTATGATTGCTCATTTATTTCGATAGTTATGCCACTTAAGGTATTTTAATTGTATGGGAGGTGCCACGCCCACCTTTACTATTTCGCCAGCTTTTGATTCATATGTACCTAATACCCAGTAAACCCCTTACATCAAATTTCAGATCAATTGCACCAATAGTTCACTTAAAATTGCACTTACAACTTTATGCTAATGAGGGAGGTTACACGCCCACTGATGCAATCTTGTCAAGATTCATTGAATTTAAAAGCGTATAGTAACCGGCACCTCTACACAAAATTTTATGAAGATTACTCTCATATCACACTATCTATATCATTAAACGTGTTTTGCTTATATGGGAAGTGCCACACCACGCAATTCAAGATTTATAAGATCTTCATCACAATAGCTTGCACGGTTTACGAGCTATGGCGTTATAAAAGTAAAAATTTAGGGCTGTGCCACGCCCCTTTAAGAGTTTTTGCAAACTTCAAACCTAACCTAATCTTAATTTTGTTCTCATCTTCAACAAATCACCAAGTTTCATCAAAATCGCAGCAACTTTTTTCAAAATGGATTTGGGTATATTTACATAGAGTATGGGCGGAAGGCGTGGCCGTGAACCGATTTCGCCAATTTTTATATACTAGCTGCTTACAAGAAGATGTGACCTGTGTGCCAAATTTCATTAAGTTAGCTTGCTTAGTTTTCTCGTAAACTTGATTTCAACAGACAGACAGACGGTTACAGCTATATCGACTCAGGTGGTGACGCTGATCAAGAATATATATACTTTTCCATACCTGTCACGCCCCCTTCTATGCGTTACAAACGGAATGACAAAGTGAATATACCCTCTGTGTAGGGTATAAAAAAATTTCGAAACTCCGAAGCAATATATGGTTTGGCAGACCATATGCACCTGTGGTCTCAGAAGTAGATTTTTTGTCACGCAAGGCACAATCAATTCCAAAGTTTATATAGACGAGTGCCTCGGAAAACGTCTTCTACCATTTATTCGTGCACATGAAGGTACCGTGATGTTCTGGCCATATTTAGCAACCTCTCATTAATCTAAAGCTACAATGGAATGGTATGCAAGTTAAAATAAAAGATCAATTTTATTCCAAAAATAGCAAATCCGCTCAATTGCCCAGAGCCTCGTCCAATTGAAAGATATTGGACTCTAATGAAAAGAGATCTTCGAAATAGTGGTAAGACTGCAAAAAATTCACAAGACTTCAGTCATAAGTGGAAAAGGTGGTACAGTACTGTCGATGAAACAACTGTGCAAAATTTAATGAAGGGCCTTACGAAAAAATTAAAAAAAAAAAAAAAATTGTTACTTAGTTTTTAGATATTTATATTCTGAACACTAGCCATTATTGATAAAAAACGAAAAAAGAACAAAAACATTACTGGGTATTTTTTATAATTAAAAAACAAAGCGCAAGTTTTTTCTGGGACAGTCCTTACTTTATGCTGGACTTGCCTATCATGAAATTACTGCAGGCACTAGTTTATTTTTTATCAATATAAAAATAATCTTAGTGGTGAGATGCAAATGTTATTGATTATTTATATAAGGTCCTTCAATTGCTCTCTAAAACCTCATTAGACTCCATGAGTAGAACGACGAGTTTGTGGCTTTGCCAAAACCAGATTGGAGACAGCTTAATGATCTTGAGTGCACCATCTCAGCTGTTCAATTCATCTCAGATATAATTTCGGTTAATGCTATAAAAATCGGTACTACAGTTGCGGAAGATCAAATGCAGCAAGACATATCACCATTTATTTGCTACGTTAATAATCCAAGACTTTTTTTTTAAATTTAAATTTTTAAAACCAAGTATGGTTGCACAGGCTGCCAAAAATTTAGACTTGCTTTATTGCCATACAGATTTGATAGAACTCTGACGCTTAGTGTAGTTGAGTGTTTTTACTTTATCGATGAAGTTTTCCATGATGAAGTTTTTTACTATTGCAAAGGCTTTTATATGAAACTATACAGAGCTATAGCAAAGCTATAAGAAAGGGTGTTCGCAGCAGTTTTCGGTGCTTATCTGACTCTTACATTGAAGAGGCTATTTTCATTGGGCCTCCTTCTACAGAAATCGCGTACATGGCTTTCTGTCCTTCGATCAGGTGTCCTTTGATCAGGTGATTCTTAATTTATTTTACGGTCAAACACAAGACTTGTGTCATCGTAAAACTACATTAAAATTTTGCCTTTATAGTCTCTGGCAGCGGGAGCATTTCGATCCAAAACGTGCTTAATGTTATCGATTGCCACTTGAGCGTTGAATTTGCCTGTAGCCATCCGTATGTCTTCTTTATGTTTTGACTTTTCCGCTGTCATTAGCTTTTAATAGCAAGTTGCCATTAAAAAGTTGCTGATTGATATTTGGATCATCCAAACAATAAAATTTTTCTCCAGAGCTGATTGTGAGTTCATATGAATCGTTCCAACATTTCTAATATATCGATGCTAAATCTCTTTAATGGCTACAGCTTCCATTTGCAAATATGTAATTGGTGTCTCATCGACTTTCTCATAACTCATAATGACTGACTCATAGTTTGAGCTTAAGTTCTTACTATATCAATAAGACTCAAAAATCTGTAAAACTGTCGAAATATTCTACAACTTAAACTAGCGCGTAGCAGCGATTCTTCTCTGTCGATTCGTCTCCAATCAGAGAAAAGCTGTTGTACTTTAGTTTCTCCACTAGATGAGACCTTCCTTGAGTATAAAGCACCTATTTAACGATAGCCCTGGCTTTCTTTTTTCCACATTTTATAAGTCTGGAAAACACACTTTAAGCAAAGGAACTAGGAAGTCTAATAAAAATAGTGATACTGGATGCATTAAGAGAAACATAACAATTGTCTATTCCACTTGAGTATCTTTGCTTTTTTCCTGGTAATGATCTGACATGTTCTTGCGATTCATATGCATTATGCAGTTAATATTGAGAAATTGAGATTGCCTAAAGCCAAATAACGTCGCCTCACATTGTTCAGCGGTAAACTAACCTTAAGCTACTTGCGGATTTCTTAGCGATTTTTTGAAGGCTATCATGAAATCAGTTTTCAACTTCCATAAATTTTTTAAGCGATACCTGCAATACCAAAAAGTTTATTTTCACATACTGTAGAAAAAGGAGTATATTCTAACTTGCAATATTGGTTCCTTTGGCTTTTGGCCGAGAGAAAACTCCAGTTTAATATTCTCTTGCAGACTTGCTATTTTGTTATCTGTTTATTCTTTATTCCAAAAGGAGTACCTTCTCGTTATCACCCATCGATAGCGTTGGCTCCGAAAATACTTTCGACCGTCTCTTGTACCAAGCAAATCGTATATATCATGAAAGGCAGATCACTTGTGGCGGCGGCTTTTCTTTTTCCGCACCTTGCTCTTCCATCGGACCAAGAGAAGCTGTTATGTCCTGCGTCAAACTTCGGGTTAGCTTTAGCCCTTATCTACTGCTAGCAGTTTATGTCCTTGTGATGTTTCCTGCTTTAGCGTAGCAAATTTGCTACGATCGTTGGCAATAGGTGGCCAAACCAACAAAAAAATTGAGGATTTGATGAGAATTTGCACTTGAGGACTGTCATTCAAAAGAAAGGTTTCAACGAGTGCGCATCAAATGAATGGCAAATGAAAATGATTTATTTTACATAAAATAAGGATTGTTATCAGAGACGATAACGTAATTTTCACGTAGCATTGTTTTATTTTTCACTGGGGCTAGAGTGCCTGGTGTGGGCATCACTAATGAATGCCAACTTCAAATAATGCATATATTTTTATTTATTATATAAAAATTTCTTTCATCTTACACCAACTTCTTGATTTTGAGCAACTTTAAAATTTGTCCACCATTGAGATGTTCTCTCTTCCAGTGACGTATCCAGGATTTTATTTCGGGGGGGGGGGGGGGGGGGGCAGTTGTGGATTTGAGATTTTTTCTACGAAGTGTATATTCTTTGCAAAATCGTTTCTATATAGTGTCCGTCAAAATATTTCGAGGGTGGGGGGGTTCTATGCCCTAGCAGCCTCCCCCTCCTAGATACGGCCCTGCTATCTTCGGTATTCAAAAAAAAAATAGTTAAAATTCCATAAAAACTACTTACTTATGTAACGTATGAAGAATATAATCGCTTCCTCATGTTGCAAATAGCTATTAATAAAAGTAAACTTAACATAAAAAGCTCTAAGCCAAAAAAAACAAAATTGACCTATCCAACAAATAAAAAAAAGACAAACGTTTCACTTTCCTTTAGCGCATGTCGTGAATTTTTCCTAAAAGTTGTGATGATAAACTGCAAAACTTAAAAGCATTACAAGTTTACATGCCTACGTGTTGATTTCTTGCCCTTGGCAAGAGTGCTGGTAAGTGTATACATGAGGATTTTTGTTAAGCTACCACCCCAGTCTTATTTTTTGTCAACCCAATATCTTATTATGGCTGTGTTAATACGCAAATAAATATGCAAGTCATTCGTGCGTTATAAATTGATTTGTCTTGATTTATTCCTCACTTTTCCATTAACGTCAAAGTAATGGAAAATTAATGATTTTGATATCCTGCTTTGGTGTCAAATAAATATGGTTATGTGCGCATCCAATGAGACTTTACATTTTAGTAATAGCAAATAAAAGCCATGTTTTTGTTTTTTTAACTAGAAATTCCGATATTCATTTTCTCTACATTTAAGATCTTTAAAGCATATAAAATTAACTTAAATAGCTTAATAGTTTATTTTTTTACATTAGTTTCATGTACTCAAATGATAATCTTAATAACCCTGTGGTAGGGTTGATATAATTCAAGGTTACAATTTAAATACATCACTTTCAATAGTGAATATAATATTTATTTGGAGCCATACATTCCTTGCATCAATTTTTTAAATATTATTTCATATAAATGTTGACTCCGGCCACGCCTAATTTGGTTCATCCGTAAGCTTCAATTTTAGCATACTTTTTTCAGCATTTCGGCGGGTATCTTAACAATGGCAGCTGTAATGTTGTCTTCCAGGGCTGTATTGGAGAGACTAGTGGGTCTAGTGAGCTCCAATCGCCCGATCTTAACGGCCAAAACGTGAGATTAATTGCTCACCAAACTCGCCTCTCAATAGGTTCATGGTATCTCGTACCGTGTGGCATGTGGTTTCATCTTGTTGAAACCACATGTCAAACAAGTCCAATTCTTCCATTTTGGTAAAAAAAAAGTCAGTAATCATCGCGCGGTAGCTTTCTATATTGACTGTAACGTAGCGATTTTTATTATTTTTGCAAAGGTTGAATGATGCCGAAAGCCCACAAACCGCCGCAAACAGTGCATTTTTCAAGGTGCATTGGCAGCTCTTGAGCTGCCTCTAGCTGCTCTTCCAACCAAATTTGGCGATTCTATTTTTTGACGTACCCATTGAGCCAAAAATAAGCTACGTCGCTGAAGAAAATTTTTCGATAAGAAATTGGATCTTCCTCCAACTCACAGAGCACAACTTTTGATAGTAAAATTCAATAATTTGCAAGAGGTGTTCGCTTACAAGGCTAATTATGGTAAAATGGCAAACTTTACTGAACACTTTTGGCGTTCACACATGTTAACAGTTCTGCGTGAGGTGTCAAAAATATACACTGAAAAAATATATAGCAAAAAAATCTCCCATTATATTGTATAATAATTCTTTTTAAAACACAATGCTTACTTTGTGCGAAATTAGCGAGCTATAGACTTAATAACCGAAACTGTTTCAATTCAGTCAAAATTCACACGTTTTCTTACAAACATGAAATCAATTGGCCGCCAATATTGCGTGCTTTCACACCAATGGATTATTGCACTACTAAATGACGACACATCATTCGTGTGATTTCGGAAATAAGCGTTCGATTTCTCGAAAAAATGATTGAAAATTTGACCACCAGACTGCGCTAAATTTTAAGCCAGTTGCGGTGCTTATTAACACAAAATCATATTGAAATGCTTAAAGACTTTTCAGCAGATATGACCAAAATATAGGTCATTTGGACAAATTTTTCATGTTTTATTTCAATTCAAATGTGCAACAGTCTAAAAAACACTAACATTTTTTTTTTTTTTCAACCGAAATCTTATCGGTCCATGTATTTGTATTTGATATTTTGAGGATTAAATAACAAACGTTTTTCAATAGAAAGTTCGGCACTTTCCCTGAAAATCTTTTTAAAAAAATGGCGACTCGCAATTAAGGTATGTCAATACATACAATGCATTTACAGTTGAGTTTACAAAAATAGCAGTGCTTCAAGAAACTCAAATAACTTTATATTGAATTTCAAAAAGTTAACTCTTCGGTAAATTTATTTAAGTTTATTATTTATGTGTAGTAGTTAATGAAATTGAATTACAACAATACGCTTTTTTTTGCAATTTTTAAAATTAGAAAAAATCAAATTAAACACTAACTTTTTTAAATATCACTAATAAGCACTTGCACATCTGTGTTGCTTGGAATCGACCAACACTTGGAATCTCTTCACTGGTATAGTAGCCCATGCTTCGCGGACCACTTGCCACAACTCTTTGTAATTTTTAGACTTTGACAGTTTAACGCCGCTAAGAAATTTTGTATGAGTTTAGGGTCAGAGTGTCATACCGGCCACTTCAGAACGGGCACGAAACCACGATTTTGCTCGTATGCTTTGGGTCATTATCCTTTTGGAACACCTATTCTAGTAGCATTTCGTATACAGCATACGGAAACATTATTTCTTTGAGTATTTTAATGTATTCGAATTGATTCATAGAATACATGGACCCATCCCCATGATATGAGTAACAAGACCAAGTCATACCTTTGGCCCCGCCAAGCTTGACTGTCTTAATTATATACTGTGGCTACTTCGCTGTCAGTGGTGATCTTCTTACGTACTGTTGACGACCTTTAGACTCAAAAGGAACGATTTTACTTACTATATATCGCTTCATGAAATGTTCCTTTTTGTTCTGACCAACCTTTTTGTCACATGTTGTTTGGTCAACAATGGAACTTGGCGTGGATCTCTGGCGAATAACTTGGCTTCCAGTAGACGTCGTCTGGTTGTAACTGCACTTAAAGATAAGTTTAGGTCGTTCCTTATTTCTCTAGAGCTGACAGTAGACTTGTTTTTGTCTAACTGAATGATTTTGCAGTCAGTTCGTACATCCGTTACCCATTTTCAACAATGTGCTTTGATCTTTCTTGTTGAACATCCGATGATATTTTGTGTTTCCCCATAAGCTTAATTTTTTTTTATCAAAGGTGTTTTTCACTAAGTTTCTATGCTTTTTTGAACAATGTTTCGATGAATATATCTACTAACTGATAACAGCAGAAAAATGTTAAAAAACAATTATATTATATTTTTTTCTTTTTTTAAAGTCAACTTTTAAGGCCACTGCTATTATTCTGAACAGTGAAAATTCATCATTCTCGAACTAATTTGTCTACAACTAAAAATGTCCTTTTTTAATACATACAAAATCTTTACCGTTATTTTCAGGAATACAGTAAAATGTAAAAACAACATTGCTTGTGCAGGCAGAAAGCATGACCTGATCTTCAAAATTAAAATTGCTCGGCGATTTTTGTAAACACAACCGTTCATCGTTGCTCTTGCGACATGGCATTATTTTTAGCTATCGGTCCCAAGAGTTATGTCAGCGATCCTGTGTTATTATAGTTTGTTAAATAGAAACAAAATTTAAAAACTTTACGTTTTAAGGAAATTTTTCACTCATTGATACAGATTATTATACAAAGTATCCTTTCTATTACTTTTAATTAGTTCTGCTTTTTCTTTGATTTTTTGCCCAAAGTATTTGTATTTTATATTTCAGTATTGAGTTTCAGATGTGAAAAAAATCCATTAGAATCATGTCAAGGTTTTATTTCAAAGCAAAAATATTCATTAAAGTTTTACAAAATGAAGTATTACTTATTTTTTTTTTTTTTTTACATTGAGTGCAACTTAAGTTTTTTTTGGACTGAAAATCTCTTTTTGTATTAGCGAAAATTGTAATGAAAAACCAGTCAAGTGTCGTAGCGAGAAATGCATAGCCTGATTAAAAAACATACATATTGGGAAGTGTAACGACAAAATAACAAAAAGTGAACAACAAAATTATTGAAGCAGTCAAAAAGGATTCAGCAGAGTGAAGCAATTTTTCGTTTACTTTTGTTGCACTTAGTTTTACCATCGTTAAAAAAAAATCAAAAGAAGTTTGATACTTAAAATTCATGTAATAATGTCTCTTTAATAAGTTTTTAAAATTAATTTTTTCGGAAAGATGAATGTTTTTTTTATCATGCATATATATTTTACGTATATCATACAGTTTCTATTAACAAATTATATGGTCATGATCAGTGGTACCCTCTACCACGAACAAACGCTCTCACGATAAACATGTGTTGATGATTTGTTTATCAATTCTGTATACGTGCACGCTTTTTTACACTCTGTCAATGTCTGATCGTTCTCATTTTTACGCTCTTTGAGCGCCTGCTCGCTCTCTGGACAGCACCGGTCATGATGAATGGTTCCTGCATCAGCAGCATGATCTTAAGTCTGAATCTAGCGAAAATTCAATAGAACTGGCAGGCCAATTTGATCTATCCAGCGAATTTCGTTAATCGTATCGAAGTGCTTTCGCACAAATCTTGCATAATATGAATGAATTAAGTGGCACATCGTCTTATAGGTATGGTAAATCGGTCTTTAAAATTTGGAGATATCCGCCACCATTTAAGCTATCTTGCATTTAGTTTGGCTAAGTAAAAACTCCTGCTATAAAGCCCGCCCAAACATTGATACATTGACACGAAATCTTCTTTACAAGGACACTTAAGTTTCATTTTGAAATCAAACCCTTGAAGTTGCCAAAACAATTTATTGTGATACGAGGGCAGATCAATAACTTGCAGACTTTTCGATTATCTCAAGTAGATATATGAAATGCAATAACGCTTCCGTCAAGTACCATCTGTTAATAGACTACTGTCAAATTTTGAGACACTTACATCATTAACTTGACGTTTAACTGGTGTTCAAAGTATACAAACTCGTGAATTTTTTGTACAAATAGAAAAAAGTGAGCTTCGAGTGCTCGTAAAAAATTAGCACCTAACGTAACTTTTTTCTATGTTTTAGTAAATCCGCTTTTTCCTAAAATTTCAACGAATACAGAGAAAAACTCTGTCCGCGCCGTTTACAGGTTTGAGCTCAAATTTTGGGACACTTATTTGTAAACCTCAAGCTTAATAGCCCCAAAATATAGGCAAAAAAAAGTAGAATCCATCCACACATCTATGAAAATAAACCCCTTATAAATATATATGCTATATATGCAAATATATTTATATATGACCTACACATATTAGTATTCGGACTTTCGTCATCACTTCTTGACGAAAACCGAACTTCAACTGAATCCATTTTTGTTTTATTTCAATTATTTGAGTTTAATTAAATTAAAGATAATATTTTTCGCAATTTAAGATATCGATAGTTTTCTGTGTAGTCTCGTTTTTGTTAAAAGATACTGAAACTGAAAATATCCTACGTCGAAGGGAAGACGACAGCAAATCAGGACGAGAATCGTCGATGAACTGAGGCGTACCGTGCATCTGTATTGGTGTACCAAATTTCATCACAATATCTTGCACAGTTTACGAGCAATGGCGTCATAAAAGTTAAAATTTAGGGCTGTGACACGCCCCTTTAAGAGCCATTGCGAACTTAAAACTTAGCCTAATCTTAATGTTGTTCTCATATTCACCAAATCACCAAGTTTCATCAAAATCGCATCAACTTTTGTTCAAAATGGACTTAGGTATATTTACATAGAGTATGGGCGGAAGGCGTGCCTGTGATCCGATTTCGCCCATTTTTATAGGCTAGCAGCTTGCAAGAAGGTGTGACCTGTGTGCCAAATTTCATTGAATTAGCTTGCTGTGTTTTCTCGTAAACTTGATTTCAACAGACAGACAGACAGACAAACAGACAGTCAGACAGACAGTCAGACAGACAGACAGACAGACAGACAGACAGACAGACAGACAGACAGACAGACAGACAGACAGACAGACAGACAGACAGACAGACAGACAGACAGACAGACAGACAGACAGACAGACAGACAGACAGACAGACAGACAGACAGTCAGACAGACGGACAGGCAGACAGACAGACGGTCAGGCAGACAGACAGACAGACAGACGGACATACAGACAGACAGACAGACGGACAGACAGACAGACAGACAGACGGACAGACAGACAGACGGACAGACAGACAGACGGACACAGCTATATCGACTCAGGTTGTGACGCTGATCAAGAATATATATACTTTTCCATACCTGCCACGCCCCCTTCTATGCGTTACAAACGGAATGACAAAGTGAATATACCCTCTGTGTAGGGTATAAAAAAAGATAATGTTATATATTATAAAGAATAGTTCAGAGTGATTTTATGATGGGGTCTAGTTACTTTCAATGGGGTCTAGTTACTTTCAATCCTTTTTTGTTTTTGTTTAGGTACAAGGTGCTATGTTATTTTATTGCAATAAATAGTCGCTTTCGAAAATGGATCATAGTACAAAGCTTTTATCATTTCCAAGTTCCATCCTGATAACTGAACACTTAGACTTTGGTCGACTTTTAAAGCTAGTAGATGCTATAAAGCTAGAAGATTAAGATTTTAGAAATAAATAAGACTGAGATGAGAACTTAAACTTAAGAGTTCTTAGAATATCTGCTAGGCAACAGGCAATGAAAGTAGACGACCTTATATTAAACGCAAACTACAAAAAGTCTTTATTTTCCAACATAGTCTCCTTATAGCTCAATACACTTAGTCCAACGTTTCTCTAATTTTTTTATTCCTTCCAAAAAATAAGATTTCTCGAGGTTCTAAAATAGGCATTTGTTTGAGTAATAATTTCATCGCTGGACCTACATCTCTTTCCACCAATTAATTTCTTTAGCTTTGGAAATAGAAAATAATCACTGAGGGCTAAGTCCGGAGAATATGGCGGATGAGGTACTAATTTGTAGCCCGATTCATCGAATTTTGCTATTCAGACTCCACACGTCTCACTATTGCATTTATGGTCAATTGAAAGCAGACGCGGCACCAATCTTTCGGATAACTTCTAAAACCCAACTGATCACTTAAAATTGAAGCCACAGTGCCATATGAAATGCGTAAGGCATAAACAATCTCACACACTTTTACTCTCCGATCGGCCAATACAGGAATTTTTGCGGACAATTTCGGGTGTATTTACTTGAATTGGTTGTCCAGAATATTCAGCATTCCTAGTGTTTGGGCGACCACTTTTTTACCATTGAAGTTGATGGTACAGAGTACTTATCAAAAGCTTTCCTTGGTTTGAATGACGGTTTTTTTTTTTGCAAGAAAAAGATGTACCGATTTAGGTTTTTTTTTTTGTATGTGAGAGGCCACCCCCTTTTGCCAAACCATACCCACATTATTCGTGTGGCTGAAAATGCGGTTAAAAAGGAACCCGAAGGGGGGGTTCTGTCATCAAATTTGCGGTCCCATAGGCCTATTATATAGAATCGGGGTTGAAAAAAATACTCCCAAAATTTCAGTCTCCTACTTGAAACCTGCGAACGGCGCAAAAAGTTTGTTTCCTATTAGTTTTTTATGAATTGTTGTAGGAAACAAACGGTTTCCGCCGTTCGCAGGCTTAGAAACTTAAAATTCTTTAAGCCCGATACTATAGTACAGGCCTTGGCAACCGCAAATTTAAATGTATATACATATGTAAGTTAGCACATTTAAGTTTTTTTTGGACTAGATTCAGACAAAATTCCCGACTTATGAAGTAAGCTTTTAAGCACTTGCTGTCAAATATTCTTCCACAGCTGAAGAAGGGCATACACTCAACAGCAGTTTCGCCCAATATTAAATTGGTTGTTGCATTAAGGATTTCAGCAGAGGGCTCGTACAAAACAAGTGCTTTGTCTGCTTTGAAGAGGTAATCAATGTCAACGTTTCGGGACAAGAGAGGGTACAGATTTTAGACAAATTTTTTGAGAAATTCGGTATTTATTGCATTGCTGGTTGCATCAACGCTCCTTTGAATAATTGCTCCAAGCCAGTCAGTTCGAAATTCGTAATTGAAAATAAGAGGTATGTTAGCTTGAATGCATTGGATGTACGATAATTAATATATTTATTTTAAATACCCAGATATGTCAACAAATTCCATAGTATCTAGATGTGTTAACATTAAATGAAAATTTCGTATTTTGACGCACGTCATCCTGGCTGCTCTCGTGACTTCTCATTTTGAAATACAAATGACATAAGCCAATTATAGCAGGCGAAATATAACAATCTTTAATAGGCTAATATTTAAGCAATATTTTAAAGTACATATTTGCTTTATCAACAGTCCGCTTTATATACTTATGTACTTATAAGGGTGTGCCACTTTTGAGCAATAGTTTTTTTTTTCAAAGTTTACCAATCGCAAAAGTTAGTTTTTCAGTTAAAAAATGTTTACTGCCTAGGAGAAATTTTTATCTCAATTACCGAGCTGGCGCAAGGCTTCCCTTTCGCGTTTAATTAACATAGGAAAGTGCTCACTTATCATATCAATTAATTTTTCTTCATTTCTATCATTGCGTTGATAAATTAAATTATTCTCAAGAGCTTTTTTTGGAATCGACGTCTCTTAAAAACAGTCTTATGAGTCAATCCTATCAATTTAATTGATAAACAATTACTAACGTTTAGTCTGTTTTAAATTAAAAAATCTATGTTAAACTTCGAATTGGCTAAAATATACATCTGACATATATTTTTCTATAATTCCTCAAAATAGCGCTTGCAAAAACAATTTTAAGTTACAAACAAATAGTGTAGAAACGAAGAAAAATTAATTGATATTACAAATGAACACTTTCCTACCTTAATTAAACAGGAAAGTGGAACCCCTCTTTCATCTATCTAATTGAGATAAAAATTTCTACTATGCGTGAAAAAACTATGTTAACTGAAGAACTAACTTTTTGCTAGTCGTTAAAAAAAAACTATTTCTCAAAAGTGGCACACCCTAGTACTTAATTATATTGCATTTTTTTACATAAAATTTGAAAAAATATAAAATTAAAATTAAATAATACAGATGTAATTTATCTATTAAGAACTGATTTGTTATTTTGTTTTAATGCGCTAATTGCAGATTTGGTTTTTTATTTGTTCTTGGTACGAAAATTTAATTCTTCAATTTGGTTCTGCTCATTGTCATTTTCATTGATTTAAGTTTAAGATTTTCCTTTTTGTAATCTTCCTTTTTCTACAGTTTATCCTTGGAAAGTTATAATTTATTTTTTTTCAGTTTCAATTCTCTTCATGTGAAATCTTTTCAAATCGTTTATATTATGTTGTTTTATGATGTTCAAGTTTTTTCGAAATTTCTTCTTGAATTCCCTCTTGCCAAAGCAATTTTCGCCTAGATTTTATTGGCTGGTTGTGGTGGTCTATGGATTTATTGAATCGGGTTTGATGTTCTCTTAATTTTTCATAAAATGGAAGATAGAAGAACTATTTTGTCATTTGCTTCTAGAGTAACGTGACCAGATGTTTGTCGGAGCAGGATAAAGTTGAAGAACTTTTTTTAAGGGTTTCGTTTTTTTTTTTAGTTAGAAAGAACTTTGTGTACTAAAAAATAAACGAAAAAGGTCCTCACTTTAGCATCCCGAAAACCAAACCCTAGCAATATCAGATATTTCGAATTATTTGTGTTAACCAAAAAAAAAAAAAATAAAAAAATCGTCGTCACTTTCACCGAAATCCCTAACAAAATTAAATTTATTATTTGCAATGAAAACGCGGACTGCGTGGAGCAGAAATTTAAAAATGCGGAAAATTATCCATGAAACGCGGATCACATGGTCTCGTTATTCTAGAGCTAATGGGGCCACGCCGCAACACACCAGTAGAATTTATAATTTTTTAGAAATTTGGAATATTTGCGACCATGTCCTTAAAAGGACATAACGTATATTTATTAAATACTTCGCCACTATTGGTTCTGTATACTTTGATGCTATGAAAAAAATTATTTTTTTTTTTGTTTTGAATTACCATACTTTCCAAACTTATTTATAATAAAAAAGATTAACAATTTTCTTCAGTGTTTTTTACTGATAAGACTTTCAAATTTTACTTTTCGCCAACCATCAGTATTACGACCCATGCTATATAATACATTGGCCACAGCCTTACATTCTTTCTTAAAACTTACGGTTGCAACGCATTTTCAAAAAACGTTTGCTAGTTCAATATTTGCCTGCATTAGCTCCACTAACTTGCCAAACTGGTCAGGATTTCTGTATTTTATTTTTGATTTCATACAATACATAAGACTTAATAAAAGCAAGAGTCACCGACATACATATGTAATTAATAAAAAATAAAATCTTCGGATGAGTTGTAAACTTATCTACTTGTTTTGAAATCACAGTTCAATCTTTAATGCTACAGAAATCCAATGATTTTTTTGAGTTGTGAATGTGCTGAGTTTTGCATCAATTTGTCTCAACTTCAAGAAATAATTTATTACGAGAAGCTTCATATGAATGCATCCACATAAATAAAAATACTTGAAGTAAGCAGTGAAAAAACCAAGAAAGTTTGTTGTTTTTGTTAAAATAGTGATTGTACATTTACCAAAATGGTTTTAACTCAACAAATGAAGTCATATTGCGACACAAACTGTTCATTGGCCCAATTGATTAACTCGGCTTTGCAAAAACTTTCATATGTTTGTGTTTACGTATTCAATTGATGTCTAACTATTCGGGTTTGTCACTTGAAATTAAGTTACAGAATGTCAAAAACTTTCGCTTTCTAAGTACATACAGTGATACTTTGTACGGAAGCTGTTATTTGTTTTTGCGTTTTCTCGAGACTTCATGTTAAATGGAGTTAATCGGTTTGGGCCATGAAAAGCTCAAATGTTTTGTGTGTACAAACTTGTGCACAAATGTGTACTATTTGCTCTCGAGTACGCTTATACAAATATGTATGTACGTATGTATGTACTTAAACGATTTTGTTTACATATTGTTAACAACGTTATCAATTTCACTGCTGTCACCAACTGTCATCCGTCATGTGCTATCTGAAGATATGAATGAAGTTAGTTGATGTACATGATTGAAAAACAATCAGCTTGGATGCGTTGCAACTTTTGGGGATTTTCTTAGAAATCACGCTGTTTTTTTTTAAGTATTCTTAAAAATTTTTTCAATAAATTGATGTTTTGTACTTTTTTATTCGTCATTTCTTTTGTTTTGTTTTTTAAATAATAACGAGTATTTTAATATTTAAGACTACTAAAATCATATAAAGATAGCTTTCATGGCGGGGCTTAGAATCAAGCATCCGTGATCCACCATTGTTTGCCAAAATTTGTTCTTACCTTATCAAATTGTTCTTGTGAGGGTAATATATCCAGTTAACTTGCTCGCTGAATCAGCAGCCTTCAGGTATTCTGTTTCAGTGGATGGGGTGATTGGCATGTATCTATATGGTGAGTGCCTCTGCAGCAGGTAGCGGTGATCAAGAACATCTGCATTAGGGTATATCACACCTCATACAGATAAAAAAAAAGTTCATCGATCACCAGCTTGTTTGAAAGCTTACCTGAAATCCTTTAAAACGTACGTGTTTTTTTGTTAAAATAAAGGTTCCCATTTTTAAGTTTTTTGGATACTTCTGCCATCGTGCTAAAGTCTCGACGAGCACTTTATTTCGTATCTAGAGGTCGTCGAAACCATTTCAACGATATGCCATCGAAAAAAATTTCAAATAATTAAAATTTTCTTTGGAAATGTTTTATGGTATTTGAGATTTTGCTTGAAACGGGTGATTTTTTTGCTATTTGTTTTTTCAATGTAAATTGCAAATTATTAAATTTTTCTATCAAATTTTTTGCTCTGTGAGTTGAATGAAGATCCAATTTTTTATTGAAAAATTTTCTTCAGCGACGAAGTTCATTTTGGCTCAATGGGTACGTCAACAAACAAATTTGCCGAATTTGTTCTGAAGAGCAGCCAGAGGTAGTGCAAGAGCTGCCAATACACCCTGAAAAATAAACTGTTTGATGCGGTTTGTGGACCGGCGGCATCATTGGACAGTACTTTTTCAAAAAGTAATGAAAATCTCAACGTTACAGTCGATGGAGCAAAGTACCGTGCAATGATTACCAACTTTTTTTTGCCCAAACTGGAAGAATTGGACTTGGCTGAAATGCGGTTTCAACAAAACGGTGCGACAAGCCACACGGTACGCGATACCATGGACCTATTGAGAGGCGAGTTTGGTTAGCAATTAATCTTACGCTTTGGAGCAGTCTATTGGCCGCCAAGATGATGCGATTTGACCCCACTAGACTATTTTTTATGCGGCTGTGTGAAGTCTCTTGTTTGCAGCGGCATGTCAGCTATAATTGCAGCTTTCGAAGGCAACATTACAGCTGCCATTAGTGAGATACCTGCTGAAATTCTGGATAAAGTATGCCAAATTGGAGCTTACAGATGAACCACCTCAGGCGTAGCCGCGGACAACATTTACATGAATCTTTAAATGAAAGGAATTGATGTTTCGCTCCATTCAAGATTGTAAATTTTCTGTTCTTTTTTCGATTTTCAAAAACCAAACGCTTAACAAATCACCCATTATAAGAAATATTACGAGCAGTAGGAGGTTGACTGTACCTTATAGTAATGACTATCGTTGACAAGGCCAGGGTTGCCAAGTTAATAATAAACAATCCACGGCTTTGTGAAAAACAAAGTTATTTCCCTCAAATTTTTTTGGGGAAAAGGTTTCATAATTCAATTTTGATGTAGCAAAAACATTATGTACTTTTTTTTTGTATTCTGAGCAAAACTTTGATCTATGTGTTAAAAAAATCGTCCAATTCCTGGCTAATTCCGAAATTTTTTAAATTCCTACTGGGCCAAATGCTTTAACATAAAATTTCGGGCTTGACAAGGTCAATCTCGGCCACTTAAGAGTCATGGACTAGACCTAATGTCCCGGCTACTATTTATTTGTTGTGAAGTCACCGATGTAATTTATGAGTGTTACACAAGTCAATATTTGTTGCCATATTCCATATCAGTGATATTTTTTGAACCAGCCTGCTTAAAGAACCTTGAATTGCCATATGTAGTTTTCGAGATTTTAGAGCAATGAGTTGGATCTTAATCAAGTTTATTGTTTGCCTCTCAATATAAATGAAACCAAAGTTGCATTTAAACATCTTCTCCGAAAACCTTGATATATATTACTTTTGGTGATCTTGGTCTCGCGCTTTAGCCTCGGTCCTGCATCATAGCAGTGTCTTGTTCTTGAAAAATGTGCAAAACTAAAGCTGAATTTGCTCAGCGCCATTTATTGCCCTACATAAGGCGGAAGTTGTCCAGTCAAAGCAATGCTTTTAGATTAAAAGATTCTGTTGAGGAAAGTTTTATTTTTGTAAACGTATTAAAAGACTTAATATAAACTTAAAACAAAATAGCAAACAGCCCAATCGAATTCAATGACCCTGTAAAAATACTGTGCTGTAGTAATAAAATTAAGCTTAAAAAAATATATACAATAAGGTGATGAATTATTTAGAAACATATTATTTACATTTAATTAAATTTTATTGAGTAAATTTATCCGTCAGCATTAAAATCTTTAAGTGATCTGTGAAAAATAAATTCCAAAAAAAATCTTTTTGTTCAGATAGATATATATAATTGGACTGATTATAGTGCATGTGAAGGGGCTGACAACCGAAATGTGGCATTTTTTCCAAAAGCGTTTTCGAAGTGGAATGTGAGGTTTTGAGCATATAACAAGATCTTCAAGTCTAAAGTGCTTTGTTTTTGAAGGTATCCACGATATTATGAGAACAAATTTTTTTGTAACCGTTTTTCGTATTTCTTAATAATTCCTTTCCAATCCTACCGTGTTAAAAAACTATTATGATCTTTTCTATTTCCAGGGCTTAAGGAAAGTTAAATATTTCATGTGTTGCAAATGATTGAGACACCTCTTGTCGTCCATTTTTGAATAAACACCACAAACAAAAAAATAAAACTTAACGATATATGAAAATGTATCAAAATTATTGTTAATAAAAATTTCAAATTTGTTTAAAAATTTTTGCCCGTGGCACCTATACTAAACTAGAGCTTCACTTTTATATTATTTCATCAACAGAGACTGTGATTTGGTATACTTGTCTGCTTTCGAAAATGTTTCACCATTACAAATCTTATTGGGTTTCGAGTATTTTACGGTATATTTTATTTCGATAAAGAACAGGGAGTGGCACCTTCTCAACAAGCTAAAACGCTCAACTGCGTCGTATAAATGTCTATGGGAAGGTTTGGTGATACAACTAACCACTGACTAAAAAGTGGGCAAGGTGTGACAAGTGGCCAATGACTTTGAAACTCTATGCGCAGAAATCTCTTCACACAAATTGTACCGAACGTAGTACGGAAACATTTGGCGAGAGGAGGAAGTATTGGACTGATTGTAAACGGGGTTTGAGAAGAGAGTCAAGAAACCTCCCAACTAAAAGCTTAAGAGCCTTATGCCAAATATTCAAGCTAATTTCATTAAACTTTGAACGGTAATATTTGGTGACACTAACCAACACTGGACTGAAATCGGGCTGCGTTTTACAGAAGGACATCTTCCATATAAACAGCATCTTTCAAACGCTATACGCAGAAAGATATAATCAAATAAACGGGAAACTCGCTACGAGAATAAATGATGGCACAGACAGATTCTGTAAAAACTGTGGGTGTGGTGAAAAAAAGGGTATGACACATCCCATAAAAGCTAAAACTTTGAAACGCTATGATAAGAAAACTATTTCATGAAAGTTAATGGATTTAGTTTGGAAATTTTTAGTGATATAGTTTTTTTATAAAGTTGACATGCCATGTCCCATAAAAGATAATACCAAATAAGGTCATAAACTTTAATTTTTAACACAACCATTACTACCCGCTCGAAGCTGAGGCAGGCTGTTAGTTTATATTAAATTGCATATGAAAGGGCTCAGTACCAAAATTTAGCATCAATTTGATATAGATTTTAGAATAAAAAAGTAACACGGCGGGAATGGAAATAGGTTTTGAAATTATTTAAGAAAGACGCCAACTATAAGGCTTTAGCCCCACGAGGTTTCAATTCGCCACTAGCAGCTGCCTAGACCAACTAGATCTCAAAAAAATAATCTTATCATTCTTTTAGGGATTATTTTTTATCCTGTTGTATCGGATTTTCAAAATGCGAAGCCGCAACATATAGTAGACATATAACACTACCAATTCCATGTCCATGTCCGCGGAAGGATTCCAAGAGGTTTGAACTAGGAGCATTTTTAGTTTATTTATGGATGTTTCGTTGTAACCGCTAATTCAGATAAGTTAACAAATCCCGAAACAACGCATTAATTCACTAATTTTTCTAGTTTTTTCATCAAGTGATTATCTTATTCGGGTATTATTTAGTATAGAGATTACAGAAACATTGCATGTTACTCGAGTTTTAATTTTTAAAATCACATATTTGAAACTTGCAAAGTGATATTTCATTCGCTGAATTTTTTCTTGAGCAGAAAATTTAAAACGGAACTGTTACTTTGACGGTTGATCTACTTTTCCCTTCATGACCATTGAAAGTCTGACCTGTAAAGTTAATATTTGCATTTCTTTTGCAGTTCCCGCTTAAGAAATACCTCCCAATCCTTGTCTTCTCAATAAACAAACGTTATGTTTAATAAACAAAAACTTAATATAATAATGCAAAAATTCGATACACTATTTAGCCCAAGTTATATCTCACTGGTGATTCTTTCATCAATCCACTCTATATAAGCACCAGACCTAAGGTATATACCAGGCCAGCCATCTAGGCCACATGGCGATAATCCAAGTGAAACTATACCAGTCAAGTACCAAATCGTACGTTTTGTGTGTGTTTCACGGAACATTAACGGACCACCCGAATCGCCGCGACAGCCGTCAATGCCCCTTGTACCACCGGCACACATCTGTTCCGATGACACACTAATATGGTGTCTCATGAAAGCTTCATGGCATTCGTCAAGGTTCCAAACGGTGATTGCCGCCTTTAGCTTTATTGAACTGGACGAAGACATTTCAGTTTTACCCCAACCCGCGATATCCATATGTTGACCCTCGAAACCGTTATGCCGTAAGCTATCATCGATTGGTAGGCAAATAATCGAAACAAATTCAGATAAAGCAGGTTCGTTGGTAAGTTTCAACAAGGCAATGTCATGATGTTGACTCGGTAATTCTGGAATATACTTAGGGTGCGGCATAATCTTTTCAATGTCAATATCTTGATACACCGGTGCACAGTCTTTGTCGTCACAATCTGGATTAGTTGTTGTGTCCCATTCACCCAAACGTACGCTTGATAGTATCCAAGTACTAGGAATGCCAGTTCCAATTGCACAATGGGCCGCAGTTAGCACAAAACGCTTATGAACAAGCGATCCAGCACAGTGGAAACCTTTTAAGTTTAACGCTAGAAATAAAAAACAGCGTTCTTTGTTTTATTTTTAAAATTATTGTTATCTAAACTCACATTTTGTGTACTGCAATTGAGCCATCCATGGAAACTCGCTAATACTAGTGGTTTTACCACCAAAAATTCTATCATTTAAATATTCTTTACCGCATTCAGGATATTTTGGTAAGCTTTGTACCGGAGGAGATGGTTGTATTAGCGGAGGAGATGCTTCTGGTACTGGAGATGCTTCTGATTCCGAAGGAAATGCTTCTGGTACCAGAGTAGATGCTTCTGGTATCAGAGGAGATGCTTCTGTACTGGAAGAAAAACGCTGGGGACAACATATCTATAATTAAAAAAAAATATATAATTTTAATGAAAAATTAACATATTATTTAATCCAAATATTTATAAAGTTAGGATTTGTTCCTAGTCAAAATCTGAAGTGATATTTCTGAAATTATTAATTGTGAAGTAGTTTTATGTATGTATGTATGTGTCAGGAAAAATTTTTTGGCCTTTAATTTTTTGCTTATATTTTAGCTTGAGGTAAAAAAATAATTGTCCCAAAATTTGAGTTTCCTACCTCAAACCTGTAAGCTGCGCGGATAGAGTTTGTGTCCGATTAGGTTGAAATTTTACGAGAAAACCGACTCACTTTGTATGGAAGGTGCCACCCACTGTTATCAAATCACGCTCACATTTTATATGTTGCTCAAAATGCGGACAAAATACACCCGAAAGAGATCCTATAGTAGGCCTATATCAAAAAAAAAAATACATCCAAAGCTTCAGCTTGCTAAATAGATTGTACTTTCGAACGGCGCAGATATTTTGTTTCAAATTGCAATTTATGTGCAACGCCGATAAAATCCGCAATTCGTTTTTCTGCTTTTTCGTTGTTTCCATATGAATTGTAATTTCAAACAAACTGTTCGTGCCGTTTGCAGACTTGGGACTCGAAAGTTCTCTATCTAATGGATCTAATAGAAACTCCACATTTCCGTGAAATGAGTTTTGTGAATAAAAGATTAATTACCACAGAAATATTTTTTCAAATTAATTCTAGTTTGGGGAACAGCCTGTTAGATCTTTTTAATTAAACAATAAAATTGCTATTATGGTTCATTTGTTGACAGTAAAATTTAATTTTTTTAAAACACTTCGAAAACTAACGCGTCACAAATTGTTACTTAATTAATAAAACCGACCGTGATCTGATAAGTACTACTAGAGATAAGAGACTTCAAGTATAAGAAGATTGCAGCCTATCCTGCAAATTATAGAAAATTCATAAATGGATATTTTCGAAGAAAAAAAATTGTTTCAGCAAATTCCTGATTTATGTACATACTAGATGTCTGAATGAGGGCACTCGTTACGACCATCAAGCCACTTGACATGTTGCGAGTCCGTCGAGCCCTTGTGCACAAAAACCACAAATCAAATCAAAACATATCGAAACACCAAACAGGAGAAGTGAGTGCTGTACTTGCAAATCGGAAATAATGTTCTAAAAGTTTAAGCACACAAAGTTTATTGTATTCGGAAGCTTATATGCTGATCATTTCAAGCGCACTCATGCAGGCCTCTAGTAAATAGGGGTCAACTTAATTTTTTTGAAAGATACAGGAAAACAATTTTTTTCGCATATGAAGAAATCAAATTTATTTTTCTCCTGAAATCCGTTTGTTTTGTAAAAGGATGACCGATACACATATTAGTCGCCAGGAAGCAAAAAGGTTTCGTTTGTACAATTTTTGTTTTCGAAAATCACAAAAAACCACTGACTTGCATTACTCGCCAAAGTTCGCCTAAATTTGAATGCAAGCCTTTGAAGCTGTTATTCGCAACCATTTTTCATGGCGCGAATTTTTCCATTTAAAAATTAATATAACTTATAATAAAACAGAATTTTGAATATTAACTCTATTAAGAAAATATGCAGTGAAGTCTTCCTTGGGCGGACACTAACCGCAGAGAAATTATTTTCCGGTCAATGGACACCTTCGGATAGGGAGAAATGTAAGTATTTTACACACAAGAAAATAATTCTTCGCCTTTGCTTTTTTTTATTAGTTTAATAGATCATCAAGGGAATCCCCTATTTCATAAAAAAATTAACAACTGTGCATGTTTATATATCCGTCTGAGATGGGCATTTGTACAATAAACAGGTCTGTGAGAAGATATGTTTTGTCTTTGACATATAATATATGACAGGTAGCCTAATAGGTAGCGTGCAGGACTATGAACGACGGGTTCGAGACTGACTGTGGAAATTTGTAAGTCGTAAGTAAAAATTAAATTTTTGTTAATAAAATAACATCGAACATAATAAAGTTTTAACATTTACATATTTAGTAAATTGACAATAAAATAAAATTAATAGAAGCTTTACCAAGACACGCGGAATTCTTTTTTGGTGTTTTAAGATGTCTTTTAAACAGCTCAGAAAGATATTTTTACGAGTCTCTTGAAAGGCAACAAAGAGGGGAAAATGTCTTTACACTTCATACGCCAAATGGGTTTTATAAGCCCATATAATGAATTTATAAATATAATATGATGTCTTAATACATGCCTTTCAAAAGGCCTGTAAAGGAAGCTATAAAACTTTTTTTTCCTGCCAGGGTATACATATATTTTTTATGGAGACATATGTTGATAATTTGTAAGTTATGTGGCAACAGAGCAACGCATCTGCCATCGTTTTAAATTTACGAATTTAATATACATAT
This sequence comes from Meiosimyza decipiens, assembly GCA_963680825.1. Classification (NCBI taxonomy): domain Eukaryota; kingdom Metazoa; phylum Arthropoda; class Insecta; order Diptera; family Lauxaniidae; genus Meiosimyza; species Meiosimyza decipiens. The sequence continues at coordinate 29,147,160 of OY804259.1, forward strand.
TTCATTTCGCACAACATCATGTAAATATCGATTAAAAATGAAAGTGCTGATAACCAAATGACATTTGAAAACGGCAATAAACAAAAACCACAATCACAAAAGCGATAGTCAGCAATAATCAACTTTGCAGATACCACCATCCCTGGACTAATGAGGCCTTTCAAACAAATTTTAGGATATTGGTATTTGAGCAAAAATTGTAATACATTTAAATAAATTACATAATAAGAAAATATTTTTTCTTTGGGTTTTTTTGACCTATATCTGACCTGCTTCTCAATCACAACAATAAAAAAAAATTAAATAAATGTTAAAATATTATATTGTTGATTCAAGAGACCGTCATTTGATGAGATCTGGCTGTGATAAGTATGTGGTTTCGAAGTCTATGATTAGTGCTCAGTCAAATCTAAACATACGGAGGCTTGTAGACTCTACCATTTCAAAACAAAATTATTTTTTTGACTAAAGGCATACTTCCTTCCATACTTCATAATTTTAAAGCTATTTTGTAGAATCCAAAAGGCAAATTGTTACAAAGGAAGACCTTTTATAATAAGCTCAGCCTATGCAACAGTGAGCTAATGTCCAACAATATTTTACTAAGTTAATCTTACCCAAACAAAAGTGGTAAATCCACATTGACTTTTGGCCAAAAATGTACGATCTTCTTGTGTCAAGTTCTTATTTTGCAATAAATTTAGAAGATCTGGACACTGCTGCAGAGCTATGCAGTTGCCTCTTTCATGATTTGGTGTTAAGCATACCGCCGCTGTCGGTGCCTCTACATAGGACAAAAGCAAATTTGCAGATGAGTTTTAATAAATCCATCGTCATTAATAAAATAAAATTACTTACGTGCAATTGTGGGTGCCAAATGAAAACTACAACCAAAAAATATCAATAAGAATTGTTTCGCAAATGTTGACATTTTAATCAAGAATGTTAGTTGCAAAAATAAAACAGGTTTTTTATTATGTACGCTCAGACACCAGTATTCTTGCTCATTAACTTTCGTAATAACTAGTTAAACTACTATAGATATAGCATGAAAAAAAACAAGCTGTATGTAATAAAAAACTAATCTTTTTAATCGAATACGCGTCACTTGAGCAAAAGTACAAGTACAAAACTTTAATTTACGTTAAGAAATAAAAAATAATATTAAATTATACTAAAATCGAGCGTTATAATCTTTCAAGCGCGCTTGCCGTATGGGAACTGGAAACTATAAAAATAATTTTGTTTCTTATCAACAAATTGAGCTTAAGCTTAGTAGCTTCAGTGAATGTAAACAATGAACGTTGTGCTGTTTTGGTTTTACCCTACACTGCAAAAGAAAAATACAGAAGCGAAAGTCGACTTAAGCGTAAGATTAAAAAAATTCCCCGCGTATGCGGCGGTGAAAAAGGCCCACATATCGATGACTATACCAAACCTAAAATCGAGAATTGTTGAAAATTTAATCGTCAAAAATTTTTAAAGTACCACAATATTTTGAGTAATTGAATTAAGTTTAACTCCACCATTATTTGTTAATATGTAATAAATTGAATTAGACAGGAACTCTATATAAAGATCAGAAGATCTGAGAGTTTCGGGAAGTTAACCATTTTTAATAAATATTTTATTCATGCTAATGTCTTTATATTGGCGTTCTTAATATTTCCACAAAAGTCCTATGCAGTAAGAGTTCTATGTCAATATGAAATTCAAAATCGAAATTTCAAAAAATATTTTATTTGTAAATAACTCGTTTTTTAATGGTGAAGTTGCAGTTCGTCCGAAACATATGTTGTATCTTAGACAAATTCCCACATAACGAGGTTTGATGAATTCATCAATTTTCAAGATATTTAGAGCAAAACTTAAATTTTATTTCTGTTTGGTTTTTCTTAATATATCGCGTTTAAAGAGTTGGGTGCTAAATAATGTTGGACAAATAATGGAAACACATAATTGTGAATTCTGAACCTGAGGGTTACTAAATATATATTTATTAAGCTGTAGACTCTAGCGTTCTTTACAAAAATTGGTCGTATGGAATGGCGAAATTAAATTTATATTCTGGCATAGCCGATCTATTCCAAGATATAAGGATGTAAATTATATAATTTGAGTTAATTTGAAACCTTAGCTTTATTTTGAAGCTGCTGTAAAATCGGCTCATTTTGTCTCGAGAACGGAATGTCTTAGAAAAAATTAAGCAAAATTTTACTATAAAATAAAATTTAAAAAATTCCTAATGTCCAAAGGAAATGGATAAATAAAAGTAAATATTGAAAGCGTCGAAAAGCGATTGAAAAATTGAAAGATGTTGAAATAGTCAAAACAGAGTGAAAAATTGCATCAATATTGAGAGCCTCGAATAATGTTAAAAAACATTGATAAAGTTTGTAAAGTCGAAATATGTTAAAAAATGCGAATATATTTTGAAATATTAAAAATGGTTGAAAATCTCGAAAAATTTTTAAGAAATCGAACAATCTAGAAAGTTGAACACATCGAAAATAAATAAATAAATTGATATATGTACGCCCGGAAAAATTAGAAAATGTCGAAAATTCTAAAACAGTTCGAAAACTTTAACAAAAATGTTGAAAAGTTCAGAAAATATCGAAGAATTCGAAATTTTTGTTTTTAAACTAAACGTCAAAACAGTCGATATATGCCTAAAATATTAATACGCTTTGACAATTTCACAAAAATCGATTAATATCGCAAAGTTTAGTACAAATCGATATGTGTCGATAAAGATGATACATGCCAAATATTGTCAAATAACGTGCAAAGGGTCGATAAGTCAAACAATTTTGAAAATGTCGGAAATCTTGTATGTCCAAATATCAATTAATGTCGAAAAATACTGAAAATGTCGAAAGAAGTCAAAAAATTGTAGAATTTGCAAAGTACATAAGGCATGTGCAGTAGAATACTTAAATTACGTAAATCTTTATGGATCTTCTAAGCCAGCGATGGGCACGTAGTTGCACTTTCCGCCCTCATGGCCCGAACAACGGTTCGACGCAGTATTAAGCAGATAGCATTTCACAGAATTGCAACACTATTGACGCACAGCGTTGACTTGAGTTCAAATGAGAACAACACACAAAGGCATTAGCAATGGTGTCGCATTTTGTCTCGTCGAATATAGCAATTGTTTTTTTGGCAAATTTGGCAATGAAAACAAAAAAACTTTAAAATTTCGTTTTTATTGCTTAATTTTGTTGTTGCGCCCTTTTGCTAGATTATCATGCCAACGGCTGTTCTTAACCCTACAAATTCATTGCGCAATATGAGACTTGCCTCGGTCGATTGTGTTGTGTAGATGGGCAAAGTTTTGGAAGCAGGAGCTACATAAATTAAAGCAGCAATTATGACAACAGAAAAAGCTACACCATAAATTCTATCTCAGTGGCAAAAAAAAATTCTAAATACTATAAACTAAAAGCCAATTCCAGGAATCAAACAAAATCAATATGAGTGTAGAAATAAAAGTACACTGATCAAACGAAAGCGTCATCAATGTGAGCATTGATTTTGCTTGTTCGATCGCTTCTTTTCTTTTCTGTTTCCCTCTGAATGAAGCAACCACTACAATAATACAAATTCTGAACATAGTGCAAACATAAAAAAATCAATAATAAAATGTGCGTAGGAGTGGTAAGTGAATGTTTTTGTTGTATTGATTATTTTTTTTTTAAGAAATCGGCATGTTTGCTGTAAAGAGCTAAAATTAGCTCATTTTCCCTAATTTGCCCATCGCTAGAGTAGTGTACCAATTGTGCTCATTTGCCGTAGATTTTGATATATTACGCAAGGAGCCATAATTACGCAATTAATTGGTATGGTGTAACGTGACCATGTTCAGCGGAGCAAGTTCACGATTTTGATTTTCAGCTACGCGCAGTCTGCGTTTTCAAAGGAGATAAGAAATCTTACTTTGATTGGGTTTTCGGTTAAAGTGAGGAAATTTTTTTTTCTTTTAGTTAATGCAAATAAATATCCTTAAATAATAATCGGAAATAATATATATCTGATTTTGCGGGATGTGAAAGTGTGGAATTTATTTTTTAGTACATAAAATAAATTAGGGTTAGAACATAAGAATCTTTAAAAAAGTCTAAATCAACTTTTTCCTACTCTGAATTTTGGTGAAAAAATAAACGGTAACGTTAGCGTAGCGTATAGCACGAAATGCTCAATGTTCTGAAGTTTTACGCTATTATTACAAGATATATTTTTTTTTATAATTACATTATATTAAACATTTTTTTTTATATTTATTTCATTGCACATTTTTATGGTGTAAAGCAGCGGCGTAGGGTGCACATATGCCGCCTTGGGCGGAGAACTAATAATTTGCCGCCGCCTGCCTTGGGGGAAAAAATTTGTTCACCAATCAGTAAAGATTAATTAAAAGAATAAAAAGATAATCACTTTTTACATCAAATTTAAATTCACAAAAAAAAAGGTACATCATCAAATTAAAACACATTCCCAAGTTATCGCTCAACAGCAAATTTATTTCAATTTAATCGCGTATGCATACATGTGTTTGTATATGTACATATGTGTTTGTGTGTACCTACAGAGAGTATTAGTGGCAGCGCTGTGGCAAGATCAAAACTTGCTTGTAGGTAAAATCACTAGCATCACAATATGGCTGGGATAGAAATAGTTCGGTGTCACCCCTAAGGATTTTCCAAATTATAAATTTTCCAAGAGCCAATCTATTGATATAATTATTTCAAAAATATCTGAAAGATAAATTCTTCTTCATTTAATTTTAAACTTAACATTGAAAATCTGCATTTAAAAAATTTTCACAAAACTCGGTCGGGTGTTACAACAAAAATAGTTATTCGGGACAGCATACAACTATCGTTCCAGACTCGCTACTCATATACTGGAAGAAAGTCATAACTCAAATGAGCTTAATTTGAAGAAAAACTCATTTAAAGTTTTTAAAAGATTAGTTTTTACGTGTAAATTAAGACAGTATGTCAACATGTGCTCTTATCACAAGGCAAATTCATTAGATATCTTTATGTTTTGACCACCCAAAATATAGCATGAAATGATATTTCGGCATAATTCACTAAAGATTTAAAATTTTTTTTTTTTTTTTGAGTTATGACGGTCATGCAGCAAACGAACGTTATTTCTTAATGACATGATTTATATTTACTTAACAAATCTTTGGAATAGTTCCTTATCACTTTATTTATTCATAGTGCAATACGGTTCAGCCGGTGGATAACACTCCTATTTATTATAACAAATATTTTGAACTCTCTCCCAGTCTTTGAGAATTTCACATTTGAAGGTGAGTCAAAGTTTCATCCGCAAATTCAAATCGATTTATATGTGGTAAGAAAACAAGCGATCCAAGCCGACATTCATTTTTGTACTTGTTTTTTTGCGAATCGCTTGAAAGTTAAAATGAATAGATTCATGCACATGACTGCTTTGCATGTGACACGAAAATATGGCTGCCATTTTTATACCATACACAGAGGGTATATTCACTGTGTCATTCCGTTTGTAATGCATAAAAGGGGGCGTGGCATGTATAGAATAATATTTATATTTTTGATCTGTGTCACCACCTAAGTCGACATAGCTGTGTCCGTCTATCTGTCTATTTGTCTGTAAGTCTGTGAGTCTGCTGAAATCAATTTTACGGGAAAACAAAGCTCATCCAATGAAATTTAGTACACAAATGGCACCTTCTTACAAATTGCTGGCATGTAAAAATGGGCGGTTCACGGACTCGCGTATAACTCAAAATTGGCAGGTACAATTTTCAGCAAGGAAAGGCTCATTGAATGGCATGGCAAAGCCCACAATATTTATAAACGTTATTGTTTACGCACAACGTAAACTAGTGTGTAGCCTACATATCTTCTCGTCTTTGCTATCCACCGCAAAGCGCTGCAGTTTACTCGTTGTGGCTGCACCGAATCAGTGATGCCAGTTTGAGGGAAATTTCGCCATTTGCGAAAATTTCAAGTCAAAATAAAGCTAAATGGGAAAAGCGAATATTTTCACCTATTTAAGGAATAAAAGGGAATTTTATTGAAATTCACATTTTACGAAATTTTTTAGAAATCATCAACAAATTTAACTTTCGTTTTGAATATTTCATTGCATTTTCCCATCTTCAGTCAGTGCACATCACTAATTTATCAAACAGCGAAAATTGAAAAACAAGAAATTTTTTTTTAAAAGTTTATCTATAACATTAAGCGATGAGCAAAAAAAGACGTTAAAAAATGTCGATATATCTAATGTGGCATGAAATCGGGAAATGAAAAAATTTTAATGAGTTTCTGTTTAAGAATTGAAAAAAATGGTGGACACTATACTGACATTGCCACATTCTACCGAATGAGAGCGAATTTTTCCAAGCAGAGTCAGAAGTTCTTTTCAAGCGAAAGGTTGTATTTGTTATAACTTTGAAGTTAAAAGTGAACACTTACGCCTTCATAATACAAGAAATTTATGTTCAAAATATTAAGAAAATTGCTCTCGGTTGAACAAAGATAAACATACATACATATGTATGATAAGCCTTAATAAATATTTTTTATGTCATATGCATGTATATACTGATCATTTGTATATATGCAAGTTTTGTCATCTGTGCTCATGTTTATTTATTTATTTATTGACCGAATTATTAACCTATTTTCAATTTTGAGTTCTTACAAAATGTACCTAATTATTCTAAAACTGAATTGTTTTGTTTTTATGCTTAATTGTTTTGTTAAATAAACTTGATGTTTTCTATTGTACAAAATGGGAATTTGTATTGGCATATTGTCTAATTTAGCATAATTTAAAACATAAAATGTATTTGCTCGCTAAGAATTCTATTTGAAAAATTGCTTTTTTATTTTACAAGGGAATTTTCATGGGAAAATTTGATGTCTAGTTGAGGGAAAAAACGAATTTTTTCCTTTAAATTGTGGGAAATTTTTGAATGAACTACTGGCATTACTGCACCAAATACCCCAAGCCGACAGAGCAACTACAACAACGAGTAAAACGCGCAAGAATTCATTCGTCATTATGTATACGAAGTCAGCGAACCCTCCCGCAAGCAGCAGTTAAACAAATAAAATAACATAAAATAATATACAACACAAAATTACATTAAACATCAATATCATAATTAAAGCGAACAAATACTCAACAGTTTTAACACAAATCACACAACATTGGAACAATAGTTTACAAGAGTGAAATACAACAGTTTACAACAATTCACGATTATAGAAAACATCAAATTTACACATTCAAAAAACACCCAGAAGCAAACACCAGAACTGCACATTTCAACAAGAAAAACGACCACCAACTCAACGTTGGACAACAATAATTGGAACTCCACATGACACAGCAACAACACGTATCGTATAAATAATATTTGTATTTGTATTTTATTGCATTTAATTTTAATATAATATTAATCATTTATATTATGATAAGCCACTAAATTGAATTTAGTGTTTCAACTTTTATGTCAACCCCCGATTAAACATTATAATAAAGCAACTAACAAAGTAATCGTTATGAAATTTAACATGACAGATATAATTGCTAAAATGTATCTTATTGAAAAATGTTGGCACAATAGAGCTGGTGCGCGTGGCACCTACCACATAAGCAAAGAACTATTAATGGTGTAGATTTGGTGTAAAGATGTCAGTTACTAAGAGCTTTAAAATTAAATGGATTTCGACAATATTGCATTAATGGGCGTGGCGGCTCCCATATTAAAATAAAATTGTAAACGCTTTTTTCAGTGAACTATTGCAGCAATCGGTATGAAGTTTCATGTACGTGCTTTAACCCAACAGAGCCCACCACTACCATATGATAAAGCTTGCTTACCTTATTTTCAAAAAAAGTTTAAAATTTCAAAATACATGCTGCTATGTTTCTAATGGTAGTTTTACCAAGATCCATTCGCAACAAAGCATACAACATTTAGTAACAGTCAGTTATCAAATTGATTTTGTGCATAAAACATGACTAAAAAAAATAGTGCAAGGGAAAAATCAAAAAAAATTAGATGCTGGAAGGCAGGGAAGGTTGAAAAGTATTTTGTATGCAGTTAATTATTTTTTTTAAATTTTTTTTACATAAGCTTCTAAACAATAGAGAATAGAATTTTTGAAAATGTAGAACTGCATCTGTTTGCTACGCCTGTGGCGTGTAGACAATGAATTTTGACGACGTTACCATATGGTAACAGAGTGCCATTCGCTGACGTTACCATACGGGGCATTTCTGTCGAAGCGGACAATGAAAATAAAGTGAGGACTTGAAATTTGTCTATATTCCGGTAAGTTATACATCTAGTAGACATTAATGTGTACCTACAATTTATTTTTCGTGTGAGGCTTAATTGCCGAGTTATGGGGTTCTGAAGAATTGGCGAAGCTGATGGACCGTAAGTTTTGAACGCTGCTATTGGAGCCAAGGAATTTAATATAGACAATATCTTTTTATTTTTTAGTCAAATTCGAATTTAAAATTTTTTTGATATATAGAAAACCCGAAGTAAAAGTTTCAAATCAAATTTTCGGTAACTTCGACATAATATTTTTTAAATATTTTATTTTTAGAAAAAAGCTTTAAGTATATTAATGTTGGTGGTGATGTGGAGTCATATAAATTAAAGTACTTAAGAAAGTGCCAGGTCCCATACAAAGTGCGGCACGTATGCACTTCAATTCATATATCTCGTAAACTAATTTAGATCACATTGTAAGACTTCTAGCATATGATTGATATATTTTATGCTATATTTTAAAATTAAAATAAGAAAACTAAAATATTTCAAAATTGACTAAATCCTAAAATAAAATGTTCAATTCCAGTTTTGCACAAGAAAAAAAAAATTAAACTTAAAATCTGATTACATAATTGAAAACAGCAGTAATTTTCCTATACCAACCACAATGTCGTATATTCTATTGAGAATTTGGTAAGTTCGAAAAACTGCTTCCGAAAAATCCATTCTTCATATTACATCAATTTACAGAAGTCCATAACTTGCCGACTAAGTCTTACATAAAAAAATATTCGGTGCTTACACCTTCTAGAAACGATGCCGTAGACACTTTCACAATTATATATATGAGATCCTCAAATTCAACACGGTTTGCTAGTTTGAACAACCATCGCAAAGCGTTAAAAAACAATTCCATCATCTTCACAAAAGAAAGCTACTGGACTTTCAATCTAAGTAAGATCTAACGATAGCCGTAGCCTACCGTAGTTTTCTTTGGTTGACCACGATTTTCGAGATTGCTGAAGTAAAGATGCGCATCGAAAACTTTTTCTAATACGAAGTAATTTACCTTTTTGTAAAGGATCTAATAAATATTCCGTTCTTAAAGTCGAAATCCACATATAACATGAAATTAAATGATAGTATTTAGATGATATTGTCCTACGAGCCAAATTTACAAAGTTCAGCTCTGTCAGAAGTGATGAGACTATGACCACCGTAATTCAAATAATTAACAGAATGTGAGCAGGTCACACGCATTAAATCCAGCATATGGAGATTTAACAATGTTTTCTGAAGTTCATCATGTTTGAGTCATATATTCAACATATAAAAAGAACGGAATTGGATTTTGGAAATCCTTTTAAGGTTTTTTAAGGAAAGAGTTGAACTTTTTCTGCAACCAACAAAATGTGACATTTTAAAGCAAAACCAACAAATTCATTTAGAACTTTTAGATCTTCAATGTGATTTAAATTTATTGGCTTTAAATGACACAGGTATTTCTTTTTGGAGACAAGTACCTAACTATAAATATCTGCTGCTTAAAACTGCAGTCCTTAAACTTGTATCTACTTATGTTCGCAAGTACATATGTATGTTAATCAGCATTTTTTCATATGAAACACATTAAAAGTTAATATCGAAATGAACTATCAAATAAAAATCTTTTAAGCATTTTAAGAATCGCACTTCTGCCGGAAGATTTTAATTAAAAAAAAAATATTTTAAAAAATAGGACTGGAAAACAGCTACCTCCACGTGGTGTGATCTGGGTAAATTAGAATATATTCTGACTAGCAAAATGCAGTGCACATGTAAAATTACATTATTCATTACAAGTAACATTTTAACAGTGTACTCATGAACTGGTGCGCTGACGTATGCGCTACCGGCATGCGCGTTGTTGCTTCTTTCTGTGTTTTCTTTTTATGTTAAGAATTCCTTACTGTACCGTATCCAACGATTTGTTGTTGGTTTTTTGTTGTAATTGCTGTTGCACTCTTGAAATAAAATCCTTGGTGACCGCTGCTTTCGTATGAAAAAAGTGATACTCTTAAATTTTTACGTGGCTCATCAAAATCTTTCTGTATATAAAGCTTGAATCCCTCATAAAAAATCCAGAAAAGTTATTGTTTTAAAATTGACTTACGAAATTATCGCACCCTAGGGGTAATCATCATTCTGAAGATAGTATTAAATGCACGTTGCATTACGATATGCTAGGACACTTTATAGTCAAAACAAACGGAGATTTTTAAATGTGGCAGTTTACTTCAGTTGGTCAGCTCAAACACAATGTTCAAAATGTTGTGTTGGATTTTGTATAAAGTGTATTGGGATATTACATTATATATTTAACTAAGCATTACTTATTATAATTTATGTTATTCCATATATTAATCGTTCAATTTATTAAAAAAAAACCAAAGGCATCAATATGTGTTGAGCCAAATTTTGTTATGATAACGTAATAAATTTTGTTCTGAAGATGGCCCACTGTTGCAGTATGGTAACGGCTGGACACGTTATTCTTTTCTAAGTTATTAAGCTAAAATTTGGCGTAAACACTAAATATTTTGCCATAAATATCTGTAAAAATTTTTAGCGATCCAAGCCTTCTAGAGTTTTGTTTGGATAGAGCTATTTCTGAATAAAAATCGGACTTGATTGTACCGGTGGGTGTGTCACCGCACTAAATATTAGGACTTATTACGACATATATCGCAAAGCTATTGTGGCAAAATTTTGTGTGCGTATGTTAATCACGAAAATAATTTTTTGACCACAAAGTAGGCGGAATTGGAAAAGTGGGCGTGTAATTTTTCATTCTAATCCTATTTTTTGTAGCATTTTCCATATTTGTTTTGACTTTTTCAATTTCTTTCAACTTTCTGCAATGGTTTCCATAGCCTTTAGATTTTTTTAAATTTTTTTCAACTGTTCCAACATTTTGCAACTTTTTTACATCTTTTTACATTATTTTCGACTCATTCAAACTCTTACACCTTTTCAACGTATACTTAACATATATTTAAAAAGTACTTTCGTTGATATGTCTATTTATTTTAATAAATAGAAGTTAGTGTTAGGCAGCGAGACCAAATAAATAAATTTATAAAATTTTCTAGAATTTCTCTATGTGTCGACAATTTTCCGAACTTTACTTAAATATTTTGATATATTTTCGAAGAACTTTTAGGTAATTGCTGTCTTTGGGCAAAAATATCGACTATCTATAACACATAAATTTCAACACTGTATGAAGATATCGATCATGGATACATCTATACATATTTTTTATTTGCCCAACCCTATTTGGTGACACTTAAGCTCATGGGAGCGGAGCATGAATGAACGTTTTAAGCACCGGCCTTATTACATGAACACTCCAATTTTCAAACTGTATAGCTTTCATGCGCTACTGTAATCTATTAGAACTCTACTTTTCGTATTATTTACAAATTTGGCTAAACAAATTGGTTGAACATCACAAATGCCAAAATTTATTTTGTGTTGCGTTATTCTCAACTTTATGTTCTATGAAGTTAATCAATTTGTGCAGTGAAATTCTCATATGAATGTACATATGTAGCGTACCTTAAGATCAATGCCGCCGGTATAAAAATACGTCTCTTTGTTCATTTGTGCAATAGGGAGATAGATTAAAATAAAATGATTTAATAAGCATCTGATAGGTTACATGTGTATATTTGATGCAATTTTTATCATCTCAAAAACTGAAAAATGCAAATTACCACTGTCAATTCTCTATTGTTTACATAAACTTAGCAATTTTCTATAATTGCAAAAATTCCCCCAAGTAAATATTTCGCATGCATACAAATAAAAGTTAGATAAAACGAGTTATCGGCTCACAACAATCACTGTAAATAATATTTTTTTTTTCATTTTAACAACTAAAGCAAATGAGAGTATAACTTTGAATGCGATTGAGCTGCTGAATTTGTTTATTATTTAGATTCAGTTAGTTGCTTTCTTAAAAACTACTTGTGCAGTACTTTTTATAGTTTTTCTCTTGCATATCATGTTAAAAATCACAAATGAAGTCGTGCACGATAAAGAGTTATTGTAGGTCAAATCTTACGAGAAATGGTCATCGGTATTTATTTTGGTTTATACTTGGTTGCTAGTGCTAAGGTTTGCAAAACAATTTATTACCCACAGTATAACTCACATTTGGAAGTCATAATAGTGACTTTGAATATACTAAGGGAACATTTGACCACCGTGAATTTGTCGCAATGCCCAAATGCAGCAATGTCACTACGCCCAACAATAGTCTTAGTGTCCAAAACTTTGGGAAAAAGTTTCATAACACCCGAATAAGTGGGCAAATGAAAAAAAATTTTGTATTTTGCTATCATCAACGAAGCCGGTGTTGAATATAATATAGATTGATCTACGGTCGAAGGCCGCCGCGAATGTTGGACATACTGGAGGGTATAAGTCCTGAGCTGTGGCCGAAGGCCACCTATTTACCATTACCTTTAAGTAGAATTACTGTGGCCAGCGTAGCCGGTAAGTGGGCCGCGGGTCAGTCTATATACTTAGAGGTTATGGTAAGTGGACGGCCTGCGGCCGCGGCTCCAGACATACAATCTCCAGTATGTCCACCAACGGCTTCGCGGCGGCCTTCGGCCGTCTATATTATATTCAAGACCGGCTCCGTTGGCGATAGCAAAATACCAACATTTTTTTCATTTGGGCAATATGCCCACTTATTTGGGTGTTCTGAAACTTTTTCCCAAAATTTTGGGCACTATAACGCGGGTCAGTCTATATTTTGTTTAACATCGGCTCCGCTGGCCACAGTAATTTCTCAGAAAAGTTATTGAGTTGCCGACTTCATAACAACCAAACTGGAGGTCATAGTGCCCAAACTGAAAGTCGCAAGACTCGAATTCGCCAACAACATATTTCTTTACAAGAAATTTGGGCGTTATGTAATTTTTCGCATATTATAACCTTCAGAGGGTATATTCACTTTGTCATTCCGTTTGTAGCGCATAGAAGTATATAATATTGATCAGCGTCACCACCTGAGTCGATATAGCTATGTCCAACTGTCTGTCTGTGTTGGGGCTTACCAGTGCCCTTGAGCGTTATGGTAAGCCTAAACTCGTAGTAGATAAGAAATTGTACTGTGCTTGGTTTGGCTAGTGCATGGGTTCAAGCCTTGTACTTTTATGTACTTTGGCTTGGGCTTGAGATTGGCTTTTCCTGGTAAAGTCTTTTTTCAAACTACTAAGCTTGACAAGTGCGTGAAGCCCAATTGGGCAGATCGCAAGGGAAAAATTTGTGGTGGTTGTGGTTGAAACCTAACTCGTAGGAAGAGTAAAATAGATACGTAAATTACCCTGTGTGGAGTTGTATTCTCAGCCAAGTGGTAATTCTTCGAATTGCAAGAGATCCTAGATAGGTCTCGACTAAAACTAAGGGTGAAGCTATGTTCATAAACATAGCTTTACTTGGTAACTGTATCAAATGTAGTCGTCCTTAGAATAGGGACGACGCATATAAATTAATTCATGTGTGTGAAAATCACACCGTGACATTAAGCCATCAAGGCAGGTGGTCACGTAGGTACTAAAGTCTGCTACATTTTGGGCGTTATGTCGTAATGGGATTTGGGCATTATGATTATGATGCAACACCGAAGGTACCACGCGCAAGAAAAGTAGTAAAATTGAAAGCGCTTGCAAAAATATACATCTTCTTAAATAAGAAGTCGAATAAAATGACCGGTTTCATTTTCTTTAACCCTATTTACAAATTTTTCCAATATTAAAGTAAAACTTGACTTACAATCCGTTTCTGCCGAATATAAGAAAAGGATTCCAAAGTGCCTACATCCACAAAAATTTCTTAAGATTTCGTGCCGCATTTTGGAAAATTGGAGAGATGGACTGAAAATTCCTGAAGTACTTACAAACACTTATTATTAAATTACATATACGTTACATACGTTCACCTTATTTACACACATTAGGTCAGTTCATTTTAGATTTTATTTTCTCTTGCATTAAAATCTCTCATTAGGCCATAAAAATAAATTTTCTGGATGTGTCAGTCTTAATTTTTCTAAGATATTAAATTTTGATAAATATGAAGACATATGTATATATTTATAAAGTGAACCAACTTTCAGTTTAAAGTTGAATATAACATCTTTTTTTTTTGACGATTTTGCGACCTTATTATTATTATTATTCAATCAATTGCCAGAATGTAGCTGCTTTCAAATCGAAATTCTGGACGTATTTAAGAAAAATATCATACAATTAGAATGATGTGCGTCTTCATAAAAAATGCATGTTTTCAAAATTTATAAAAAAAAATTTAATTTTTATGTTATGGATATTTTGGGATATCGTTTTCTAAATAAAAAAAAAATAATGTTCAAAGAAAGTTTTCTAAGGTTTTTGAAACGAAGTGCTGCATTCGATTATAGTCCGGGAGAGAGGTAGCGTTACATTTATCGAAGTCATTTCCGCAATTGATAGTTAAAGTATGGCTGATAATTGAACTAAGCGTCAGCCGCTAGAATCGTGGTGGGCCTGGTTCTGAGAGGCCGACAAATGAAAATGTTGCCCAATAGCTCGGAATGTAATCCACAAGTAGAAATAGATCAATGTTGTAGAAAATATGAAAACACACCGATATCATGCCCGAAATATTTCTGTATGACAAGATTTGACCCACATTTAGAAGTCTTAAAATTATCAAAAACTATCTCCAATTTCGAATAAACTCGGCGTTTATTGAAAGTTTTTAATTAACATTATTCTTTCAAATCTGAAAACTATATTTTTCTCTCAAAATAATGGAAAACTTTACAACGTTGAAAATTGGGTCATATAAGTATTATCGTTTGTGAATTTTTCGGACATGATATGATGTGTTTTTGTCTAAAACATTTTTTGGCGTTAGAATCGTCAAAGCAGTACCCTTTGTTTTATAAATTATATTCAGCTTTGGCAGCTTGAAAACGCGTTGAATTTATCATTTATTTCGAAGTAGTCCGAAACCAGATTAAGTGTAATCAAACGCAGCAACAGTAATCTATACCAAGTCAAGAAAAATAAATTTATAGTTTTAATTTGTGATGATATCATTTTCAAAGATGTGACTTGAAAAACTTTAAGTAATTGAAATAATTTTTTTTACTGAAGAGATTAAGATAAAACTGAAAAATTAAAATTATAGTAAGCCAATTAAAAATTAGAATGTTCAATTTTAAAATATACTGTGTAAACCCATAATTTATAGCGCTACGATCATCACAGAAAAGATTGCGTGACAACGAGAACTTGTAATGAGAAAAACCATAGAGTGTTAATTTTTCAAGCGACACTCTCGACTTCGTCTCGTAATATCTGTGCAATAAAATACATTTTGTAATATTAGTTGCTTAAGCTGAAAAAGAAGCACAATAAAAATTTCAAGCTAAAATATTACTCTGAATAGGTGGTCCATCATCGACAAACAAGTTTTTCGATTTGACGAATTTCATGACAAATAGTAATCGAACATAAATGATTGACCTCAAACTTGGACAAATTTTTGTACTATGCGATGAACTTTAAAGAACTTAGAACAAGTACTTTCGATAGATATTTTAATGGCCTTTCGTATGGTATAACTATCTTTCTTGAAATGGTACTCAGAAGATTTATTCGTGGGTATATTTGCAGAATTTTAAGCTGTTTAAAGATTATTTTACATCTTATATGAGTAAAATTTTTGGAAGTAATTTTTGGCAGTAATGTTTGGCCTTAGCTTCAAAAATTTCATGTAAAAGCATAAAAAGAAAAGTGTTCGTTTCTAATGAACCACCCAATCGTAAATTGTTTTTTTATTCTATTCCACTTCTACTCTGTACTTTCTGACAGAAAAAAAAAAAATCATTTTGTCAATTGTATTGCTATCGATTTGTTCATTCTCCCACTGCTTACATATGTACATACTCGTATATACATACGCCCACACAGTAAACAGCTGCAATTGAAAGGCACTCGTGTGTTACAACCAGCTTCTTTGAATTTCATTCAAGTTCCTTGTTCATCCTTTTTTGATCTGCAAACATCTCTCGCTTCGCTCAATCACGTCCTTCTGTCCTGTCTGTCTGGCTAACTGTGCGTCTGTTTAAACTGAATGTATAAGATAAGGCAAAAGTGATGACTTGAATGAGTGGACATTAAAGTTCCTTTACATTTTAGGACATAAATACTTAGAATCAACACTGCTTGAGAAATACCATATGATGGCTGTATGTACACACGCGTACATGCGTATGTATTTGTTAGTATGGGGGCTAAAAATCTATATATCCCAGTAGGCAAGGGCAGGAGCTTGCAGGCCTTCTAGCAGGCCTTACCTGGTAAGATTAAGGCCTTACCACCTCCTTTCAAACTTACTTTCTTTTTTATATGAAACGACCCGATAAGTAAGGCCTCATTTAGCAGGCCTGATAGAAGTACTCTTCGAGCAGGTCTTCCTATATCGCTTGCGTCAAGAGCCCTTCTAAGAGCGCTTACCGTAGAAGGGGTCATAGAAGTACTTTGAAAAAATTAAATCTTAATACGTCGTGAGACTCTTAGTTAAATGTGTTTTTTTCATCTGCGTCAACCTCCCTTACGTTCATATTTTTAATGTTTATTTTTTGTGACGTTTTCTTAATTTATAATTTGACATTGAATACACAACACTCTACCACTTTAACATAACAGGAAATAGAAGACCAGCCTAGCAACTTGAACACCGTTCCTTACTTCTAACCATTTATCTACTTTTGATGTCGTATAAGTACAATGCAATGACAAAAAAGTAATGTCGAATCATAAAACATTGCAATACATGAAATAAAAAAATACATGAAGTCCTTCTTTTTTGCCTTCTATTATGAGGCCTTATAGCACTGCTGCTGTGGGAAGGCCTTATAGCACTGCTGCTATGGGAAGGCCTTATAGCAGTTCATAATAGCATTTCATGAGTATACACTCAATAGAGTGTAACTATTCTGCTAATTAATATTGACAGATTGTAAATAAAAACAAAAATCATAGTAAAAACAAAAAAAAATTTTTTGTTATTTACATGAAAATTTAGTTTTGAGAAGGCCTCTTACAATCGGAGCAGTGCTAGCAGGCCTTCTCTGGGGAAGGCCTTGCTCAATTGTCTGCTGGGATATTATATAAAGCAATGAAAAAAGAGGTGTTAGTTACAACATTTGTAACTCAAGAACGGCAAGATCGAGTTTAATAATTTTTAATATTATGAATTCCACTGCAACCGAAAATGATTATAGGTCATAAATATTAAATTTAGAATGCATATTTACGGTGGCCCTCATACAAAAATATCTTTAAAATAGCATTTTCATAAAAAATGCTCGATTCACATGGAATTTACACCATATGTCTTTTATATTTAGAGGCAATGCTTAGGCTATAAAGCTTATATAAAGGACTTATATTTAGGGTGGCCCTCATACAAAAATATTTCTTAAAATATGATTTTCACAAAGAACGGCCAATCATATCACATGAAATTTATCCCACGTGGCTTTTATATTAAGAGGCCTTGCATAGGCTACAAAAATTTCGTAACGGAAGCGTATTTAGGGTGACCTTGATACAAAAATATTTTTTAAGTATCATTTTCTCGAAATCCGCTTTATCGATTCATATCGAATTTATAAAAAGTGCCTTTTATATCAAATGGCACATGGCATTTTTTAAGGGTGCATACTTAGGGTGGCTCTCACACAAAAGTACTTTTTAATATAGAAATTTCACGAAAATTTCAGTCTACAGTTCTATAGTTTTTGCAAAGTTTGGTTTAGAAAAATGGGCTATGACATGCCCTTCAAAATGAAATTCCTCACATATCATCAACTACTGGACGCAGATGAATGAGACTTGACAATAACAATAACAATAGCTTAGCTACAAGTTAACTTGACATTCATTGACTGCTAGGCGGTACAAAGTTCGCCGGGTTAGCTAGTTACAAATTAAAAGCATTCGTACTGATTTTTGAAGCCGAAAAAGCTAAGGCTTTTTTTATATTTTTTACTGAACCACTTGTTCAGTACTGTAGGTTCTAAAAACTCAAAAAAATTACAGCGCAAAATGCTGTAACTTTTTTTTTTGTCTGACGGGTAGTATAGCTTTGTTCTGGTAAAATAAAAGGTATTGTCTTGATTACTTTAGACTTAACAGATTGGAATCAACCAGCAATCAAAAAATAAAAATTAAGACAAGGTGTTTACCTGCGTCACCAAAAGTTCAGTTTCGTTAAAAGAAAATGTTTTGATTTTCTCTACCAGTACTCAACGACCGAAATCGCGATGTAAGGGTAACGCAACCTCATTTCACAGGGTATTCCGGATCCAGTATGCCATCCGGAAGAATTGGATTTCCTGGTTCATTTTGAGTACAAAATATTATTTTAGAGTAGTACTCACTCAAACATAAATTATTTCATATTTTTCTAAATAATAGAGCTGGAACAATAAAGTAAGTGATATCATGATAGCCTAATGTGCCTTTGTACGTGAAACGAGTCCTTTGTATGCCTAAATATATGTGAGCTGATTACCTATGGAAACCTTAGATAATTAGCTCACAGATAATTTGTTCACCTAAGTAAACCTTAGGTAATTAGTTCACATATTTTAAAGCGCACAAAGGACTCATTTTACGTACAAAGGCATATTGGGCTATCATGTTTAAGTATTGATGTCTCGAAAGCCAAGCCAGAAATACATTTTTTTACATGATATTTTGATGTGTTCTATTGAAAACCATCGTCAGCTCGCTGCGCGATAGATATCGTAGTCTCCTCGAAGGACCCGATTATGATTTTCGTGGCCACGACCAGATGATGGCATTCAATAGGACACATCAAAATAAATTGAAGATTTCATAAGAAACATCGATGTCTTGCTTTGTTTTCTGTATTTACAAATTCTAACCTGATATGACAGTATGTTACCAACAACTCAAAATTCTGTTGATTTTTCGTGCTCATTAAGACCAATGCTCAATATGTCAATATCTAAATAGCTCTCATCAGAAATTGGTAGCATTTGATTGAAACCCACTTTTACTTAATGAACAATTTTTTAATATTTGTACAGATTCTATCAAGTCAAAATTTTTGCAAATTTAGTAATGCCATTAACCTAACTTAATGGTTTATGGATAAGAAGTTTTCACGCATAATTGAAACAAAAAAATCAAGAACTGAATTTGTTCTTAAAGTATGCAACTGCAGTAGAAGAACTTATTCTTCGTTTTCCGTTGTCATAAGTCATGTTAGCTGATTTAGAAACTGAGCAACAATAATCTTGTTAGTTTTTAGACATCAATATTTTTTTTTATCAATTAAATCGCGACATTTTTCTTTTGAAAGATTGTTCTTTCTATACACGAAAAAGAAAAAAGAATCTGTAAAAATTCATTGGACTTACGATATTAATTACAGTTTTACCCTGTGATGTCCGGATAGCAAGCAAAAATCTGTAATAATTGATTTGAGTTTCAATGAAATATTACAGCGTCTGTAAAATGTAAAATTTACTCTAAAAATATTTTACAACTGCAAATTCTATATGTATTTTCTTATGATCATACTTTTTTCAAACCATTCATCATTTTTTTCATTCACACATTTTTCTTTAAAATACTTCTAACAATATATCTACCTTTTATTTTGTATTTGTACAATGCTGACGACAAAAAAGAAATATCGAATTCTTAAATAAATTAATTATTATGTGATAAGTATTGAAAATTTTACCTGTAATTTTTATGTGTCGATCATATGATATTTTCCATATATGTTCAGTATGTTTTGCTAACTAAATTTTACCTGACCACATTGCATATTTTACATTCTGAAACTGTAAAGATAAAATTTTGGACAGTATATTTTGCAGTTTACCCATCAATTTTTATTGAGCAGATCTATTCGATAATTTTTACTGATTATTTTGCTTATTTTGAATATCACACGCTATTTTTTACAAAAATTTTTTTCCGTGTACCTTAAACACATAGTCTATTAATGGAAGAAGGGATGGTTGATGTGTAAAGGTATAATATATATTATTTATCAGTGTTAGCCCAACAAAAATCTCGACTTCACAAAAAGGAGAAAAACTTATAAAATTTGGTATTTCAATAAAACAATTGCAAAGAGAGCCATTTCATGTAATGCAACCAAATGTACAATGGTTTGAACTATTACTAGGCTGAATGAGGACGTATTTCGAAATGAGGGTGTGACACTTCTCATTCAAGGGCGAGGCACTTTCTATAAGACAAAAACAGTCAAAACGCCATATCAAGGATCCTATGATCGCAAGGGTATTGAAATTTGGTGATAAGATGTATATTGCTTAAGGATCTTATTATACAAAATATCGACGGGATTCAACCACGGGGTTGGCACCTTGTATACAAACTAAACACTTAAAGCGCTTTATCTGAACCCTTATGATAGCCAGAATTTTAAATTTGGAACTAGAAGCTGTATTGCCTATGCTAAGCGTCTCACGAAATTTGGACGGGATGATGCAACCTGGCGTGGCACCTTTCATGCAACAAAAACATTTAAAACGCTACATCTAGTAACTTATGATAGCAAGTTTTAAAATTTGGTACTAGGGTGTAAATCGCCTTTTCTAAAAACATCATTTAATGTAGACGCGATATGACAGCTGGGCGTGGAAGCTTCCAAGCAACAAAAACAACTTAAATGCCATAACTTGGCATCTATAATATTTGCAGTTGTGAAACTTGATACATTGTGCAAGGCAACTCGCAATATGAGAACGGGATTGAAAATTGAGGCGTGGCACCTCCTCTACAATATTCTTGGTACTCACGCCAAATTGTCAAATTGCGTACATAATGTAGCCGAAACTGGGCGGGAGCGGGAAAAGCCGCGGGAAGAGCTAGTTATATTTAAATCAATTAATTAATAGCTTATTTAAATCAAATGAAATGAATTATTCAAGAGTCAAGAGAATTAATAAATCAACTTAATCATTTGATAAACACCCTTGAGTTGATTTAATTAATTTGCACTTTTTCATTTTAGTTAAATGTCAATGAATGAATGCAAAATTTAGTTTTTAGTATTCATATTGTGAATAAATTTAAATATTGCATACAAATTGAATAAATTACTAAAACCTTTTGTATTTTAGAGTTTGTAATTTATAAATTGTTATCAGGCAGCTCATACATGTCTAGTAAGTGTAAAAAATCCTCGAAATAACTAAATTGGCATAAGAAAAAAATTACCCTCTTCCGAATTTTTCGCCCACAGGATAGAACGTGATTTTAACAAAATCCCCGTGCATGGAGTCATTACTATTGCCTAAAAGTAAATTTACAGTTGGAATCCTAATATTTAATAAATTCTTACAGCAAATTTCGAGAACCCTCGGATGAATTTTTATAAATAGTAAATATGCCTTAACCTTGGCATGTCGCAAATGACAAAATTAAAATAAAATTAAATTTAAATTTATAGACTTATGAGGCAAACACATTCTTTGTATATCTAAAATATTTGATTGTAGGGTACACGAAATCGTCCCATGGATTGATTAAAAATTTAGTTTTTTCAAAATCATGGCTCACAAAAATTATAAGACTTAATTCGGTACAAAACAACTTGTTTCAGTGAAAAAACAACTTTTTCTGTTATGTGCAAATAAGTTAACTTATGCCATGGTTAATTTTCGCTGGGTATCGTTTAAGATAAATGCGGATTTTCCCTTAAAGTATCAATATAATTTTATGCTTAAATGGAAAAGTACACAGGCCGACAAAATTGCAAACCCAAAAACGAGACTTTATTTTTCCGAAGGTTTTTGACGAGCTGAATCCTAATCGGTCCTTCGATTTGACCGCAGTTTCTTAAATATCCTAACTTAAAAGTGCAAAAAACGCTGTTTTTATCATATTGTCGGTTATGTTAACTCAAATTTTTTTTTGTGAAACCATTAATGGAATGCCGAAAATATTTATCTGACTTGCATTATTTTACTGCTGTTTCACTTTGTACATTGGGATACTACAGAGTTTCAACATTCGATTTCTCCAAGATGAAAAAAAATATCCGAACAAATCCAATCGAGCTTTGAAGAAGAGTTCTTTCGAGCCGCATTAATGGTTTCATAAAAAAAATTACTTTTCGATATAATATAACCTGAAATATCTCGAAAAAACCGTGATTCCGAAAATATTCGGAAGAGTCTATTTTGTATTCTGCGTAAGTGGTTTATCCAAATTGTGTCGGCTTATGATATTGCTTTACATTTTGTTATTATTAAAGTGATTTTTATGTAAAATGCCTTTACCGTGGCAATAATATTAAGGATATAGGCCGTGTTTAAATCATTCTAGTTAAGCAAAAAGTGAATAAAGCGCATAATTATAATCTTTTATAAATCTGCTACTGGCCATTTAAAGACATGGTAGGGTTTGACAAAACTTCTATTTTAAAATCAAAACCAGCTGAAGCTGGTCGTACGGTTACGTGCCACCATCAAAATTGTTTTTGTTCAAAAATTGCTGCAAATCGCTTTTGAGCTGTTTTTAAAGCGTCGCAAATGCTAAATCGGAATTTTTTTTTCCGTGCTTTAAGGGAAATCGACAATAGAAAGTGAAGAACAGAATTGTTTGATGTTTTATTAAAAAAGGAAAAAAGAAAGCAGAAACAAAGTGGCGATCAATGTCTGTTGTTTCATCACTATTTCTGTAGACTTGTTAGCAGAGTTTGGGGTGCTATCTGCTTGGCTATATATAAGATGTTTCTGAAGGGGCATAATTGCAGAGTCATGGTCTATTCAGGTGGTGAGACATTATTTTCTTGTATTAAATTTCACAGTTCAATCTGCGTAACACTTTTAGACTTCTCAAGCAGGCTTTTCTCATGGAAAATGAGGTTAGCTCAGATGTTTCTCCAAATGGCGCTAAAACTATTCAAAACGACAGTGCTGTTAACTCGCCCTGGTACCAAGTTGAAAACTTGGGAGAGTGTTAGGTAATCACTGTAGCCCAATACTCATGTAAAAAAGCTATTGGATAAAGATGGAAGAAGAAAAAATTCACAGGTCCAGGAAAATACGCTATCATCGAAATTTCTTCTCTTCAATTTGGACTATACTGTTTGTATTATCTAATTCATAAGGGATAACATGACTCACGTACCATTTACATATGACTAGAAGGGGCTGTCGTATTTTAATCATGAATGATAGCCAAGTTGGTTATGGTATTTACTCCAAAAGGATAGCAATTATAAATTTGATAAGTGATGTGCTTATAGTACAGTCCTTTGTCTAGCGATTAAAGATTTTCATCTCCTTCTGTAATGGGCATGATGTACCTACAAACTTTTTCCAACGGACTCAGTACTATGACATTTTTGATGTTCACTTTGGGTTATATACTTATTCGCTATGGAAAATCTCGTGTTACCACAACTAACCATTTTTATATCATTGCGACAAAATCTCCTCCAAAGCTCTTCGAAGACATAAAGTATAATGGGAATGCAGCAGCTTACGAACTTGATATTTCGTCTTCTCAGTAAATAGTTGTGCTTCACAGGTGCACAACTGTACCGAGAGGACATATTTTGGCTGTATTTTTTTTGGTCTTCAGATTTTGTTGAATTGGTAAGGCAAGCTTTCTCTATTCTAATTTCCACATCCAGAATGTGCTCTATCATCCTCCGCGGCTATGCCATTTACCATGTGCACTCTTAACTCTTTCAATTATTTCAATATTTATCGTGAAGAATAGGTTCGGCATAGAAAAGAGACTTTGGTCGTTTTGGTCGGAAGTGTTTTCTAGGTATTATCTCGCTCCGTTCCATATATTGCTTTTTTAATAATACGATAAAATACGAATGCCGAAAGCCGTGGGGGAAGTCGTGGATATTTTACACAGTGTATAAGAGGAGGCTCCTCACTGGCAAAGTCAGTTTAATCAACAAAAGACCCTGAGCTTCAAGAGCAGCCTATTCTAGTCACTGAAATTATCGATGTTGACAGATTGTCAGTGGATTTTTTTCAATTTTTTTTGTAATGTTTCTATGAATGCATGTAAATGGTTCTAGTAACACAGAACCAGCTCAGCTTCGCGAGCTGATTTTGATCAGCTTTCAGTGCTTTTCTCAACGGCAGCTATTTTTTCAATGCGAATACTTTTTATTGCTTTAGAATAAATGTTATACATGTTTCAAAATTAAAAAAAGATCATTATTCACTAAATCGTAGTTGCATTAAATTAATGCAATTGGCTAATGTGGGAACCCTAACGCTGCATTAAATGAATTTATTAGAACACAACACCAAGTTCTACTACCAGATTGGCATAGCACTACGGTGCACTGCCACATACTTGCACTTATGCTACAACTTGTCAGTCAGTGAAACGTTATTTGCATATGGAAATTTATGCGCTACAAGTAGCATCATGCATTTGCCAACAACTACTGCTAGTTGCTCTTGTGTCAAACATGTCAATTATGTGGGAAGATATTGAGTTTGTTGTCGATTCTGAAATGGATTGTTGACAAGAAAAATACAGTATTTTTCACTAAATGTATTCTTTTTAAGCTGTATAATTGCTTTACATTTCTTCTGAAAAAAAGACTGTTTTAAAAAGAAATAAAATTTAGTTTACTTTATAAGGAGAATAGTATTCCATAATGGAGGAAGAGCTGGCTTCATAAAACTCCACTGATCGAATATATTCGTGATTTTAGTTTCATAAATTGCCAATGACATAGTCAATTCTAGGGTTGAATTTGTGGGTGGGCGGTCAAACGTGTAATGTTGCCTAAAAAAAAGATCAAATATAGTTCTGAAAATTGGTGCAGCATTAAATTTAGAAATTACAAATGGAATGAAAATATTCCCAGAAGACAAAACATAAAGCACCATTTAATGAAGCATATTTCAAGAACTTCAAAGAATATCAATCAGCAACATTATCATAAATGTCGCATGCGTTCACTTCTGGAGATGCTTGTTCCTTACAGTCATTGGATGGATGGATCAGTGTTGATTGCCGATTCGGAGAATCACTCATATCCGAAGCAGACTGCATCTATGTATGTTTACTTCTGATTGGACATCTACTGTACGGTTCTTTTTTAATTTTTTCAACCTCTTTTCACTTTAAAATTCATATCTTAAGCTAAAAATGTCCAATTTAATTATGCTTGGTACCAAATTAAAGGTATCAAAATAAACATACGCTTATGATTATATCTTGAATAATCGGTTCAAAAGATAAAGACGAAAGCTGGCGCGACTTTTGAAAATATTTAATTTTTCAGTTGACGTGGTGTCCACAGTTTAAGGAATGAATTCAAATCATACTTTTTTGAATATATTAATGTTTTCGACGAAATCTGTGGTGAAAAGGATAAACTGCTTAAATCGAGTTAAGGCCAATTTAAGATAAGTCCTGGATGTAAGGGTTCTTTGTTTTTAACGCAAGTTGTTAGTATATGTTTAGGTCTTGATATAGCCAAAAAATAGAAAGTAAGTTTCACCAAGATCTAATTGAAAATTTTCCTCAACTCCCTTCGTGCTTAAGTCGACTTAAGTAGTTATTCCTTTTTTCCACAGAGTTTTTGACTCTGATGGTTACAAAAAGATCAGAGGTTGCTTTTCCTATTTTTCCCGCTGAAGTCGAAAATATAACTTTTTTTGAAGCAACAATTTTTGAGATATTGCATTATTTTTTAAATTTTAATATTATATATATTAATATTCTTGATCAGCGTCAGCACCTGAGTCGATTTAGCTATTGCCGTAGGTCTATCAGTCTATTCGGGAAACGCAAGGCAGCTAATTCAATGAAATTTGGCACACAATTCACACTTTATTTACAGGCTGCTTGCTTATTTCTGATGAAACTTGGTGGTTTGGTCCACATTTAAAGAAAATTAGAATTGGACTAAGCTTTAAGTTTTCAAAGGCTCTTAAAGGGTTGTGGCACATATCTAAACTTTATCTTTTATAACGCCATAACTCGTTACCGTGTAGGATATTATAATTTCAACAATTGAAAATTTTGATTTAGTATATCTCAAAACTGCCATATACCTATTTTATAGAAATTTCAGAGATGATACTGAAATAACTCGTTGAAGGGCGTAGCACAGACCACAGTATTTATAAACGTGATAGCAAGAGTACTAATAGCGTAATCGCTATGAAATTTGATATGGCAGATATAATTTCCAAAAGGTATCTTATTAGAAAGATTTGGCATAACACTATAACATGTTATAGTGTTATGATAGATTGCAATGAGAGATATTTTCATTATATTTGTTGTGTAGATGTCAGTTTCTATAATTTTTATATAAGAACATTTTTTTGTGACCTATCCATACGTTTAATAAGTATTATCAAGTCTTTGCATCTTAAATTATTATATATATATTATGTTATAAATTACATTTTATAGCGTTTTCGAGTGACAGGCTCTGAAGCACTCATGGAGTATCTCTGTCTCTACATTTTTTTCCAATTAAAGGAACCTTCAGCGTTCTTAAAGTGTTCCAGAACGATTCAATCGAAAATGCTATTAAATGTTATATATTAAAATAGATTCGACACCCCGATTTTATAGGTTTTGCCGGCCCTGTTCAACGCATATGGATCATTCCATCTATAATGGGCCTATCATTACCCTCATGTTTTTTAAATAGGCTGAAATTTTTTTCAGTGATTGGTCTATCATGCAGAAGATATAAAAAAAATCGATTAAATTTTTTTGACCAGTATTATTGCTTAAAAAAAAAGTTTCAAATTGTGTTAAAAAAAACTCGTAAGTAAAACAAAAAAATTCATTGATAAAAATAAAATAAGGTGAACAAAAATGAATGAAATTTTCAGAGATGGTACTCGTGAATGTTCTGAAAATTTTGAGCCTAAAAAGGCTGAAATCAATTCAAATTTTATTCTCTCGGACTCATTCTCAATGTTTCTATTTACATTGCAAATCATAAATCTTAACTTTAAATGCTTGTAAAATCAAATAGGGTGAAAAAACATGAATAAAATTTTCAGAGATGATACTCCAGTACATTTTAAAAATTTTGAGCCTATAAAAGCTGAAATCGGTGATGGAGTATTTGGGAAATTAATGTTTTTTGAAAAAGTAAATTTTTTTATCTCTTACCACAAAGAAACCGTTCAGGCCTTAATTTATTCAGATTTGCAGTTTTTTTGCCATCTACTAGTACACATCTACCTAAAAATAATATAAAAGCTAATTTGAATTGTGTTGGTTTGTTTATATTCATCAATGAATTTTTTTGTTTTACTTACGAGTTTTTTTTAACACAATTTGAAACTTTTTTTTCAAGCAATAATACTGGTCAAAAAAATGTTATCGATTTTTTTTATATCTTCTACATGATAATCAGTGAAAAAAGTTTCAGCTTATTTAAAAAACACGAGGGTAATGATAGGCCCATTATATATGGAATGACCCATACACATTATTATCCTTCTAACGCCGCTTAACTCATTTTTCTGTAATTATACACTAAATATGTTGTTTATGATTTGTAAAACGTTTGACACAACATGTTACTGAACCGCGAAAGTCAGTGGGCTACTAAAAATGATTTTTCCAAGATTACGATAAATTTTTCATCAATAATAATTTTGGTTCAGGACAGTACTTCTTGAGTATTAATTTGGATTTTTCTAGAGTTCCAAAATGCTAGGGTATTAGTTCCAGCACATTGATTGCTAATATGAACTTTTTTTTGCTTAGGTGCCACTGAAAGTAAAGAAATACCCGCAAATCATATAATAACCATGAAAAAATAGCCGCATTTTCCTCGTCCCAAGCTTCTTTTTACAATTTAAGGCATTCCACACAAATCGGCAACGTTATTTGTGTATTCAATATAATTCGATAAGTTTTCAGTACATTCGGTACATTCACCGCATTTTTAGTATATTTGGCGAATTTGCTTTACATTTTCAGTACATTTTCGGTAAATTTGGATTGTATGTGAAACTATTCTCATTTTGCTAGGGTTTTTGAGAAGAGAAAAGTGAGGACCTTTTTTTTTTAGTAATTTTTATAAATGTTTTGTATATTTTAGTAAAATTGAAGTTTTGGAGTTTTCAAGACAAAAAAGTACATTCGGCCTCTAGAAAGCATATTTCAAGTCTCGATTCAGTACATTTTCATAAAACCCAAATGCCATCATTGATGTAAAATGCCATTACTGAGCCTAACGTTGCATTTTTTTTGGGCTTAGTGATAGATTTATTATATAGGATTATTATCAAAAGCTGAAGGCAAAAGTGCAAAATCCAAACCTAGAAGAGGATCTATAAAGTAGTCGTATATACAGCTCAATTATAAATAAATTTTCAAATAAATAGCTAGATAATATTTTTTTAATATCTGAAAATTTACACTGAGTAATGCCATATTGATACTGGTCTTAAGGTTGACACGGAAAAACTTGAGGTACATACATACAACATACATACAAACACAAACAACTTAATTTGATTGCCAAGTTGAGCTTTTAACGTGATACTCGCAATGCGTTTTGCATCATACGAACGCTATCTTTATTATAGTTGCTGTGATGTCTGCGCGTTCTGTTGCAAAACTTTGCAATATCCGCAACCAAACACATGCACACAAAATAACACACACTCTGACACACCAATGTTCCTATGCTGCAGTCAAGTGCAAATTTTGCATCGTAAGTATGTAGTGTAGTCTGTGATGCAAATGTCTGACTCCGTATGTTTTCTGCATTAAACTACGTTGCCGTTGCATTTTGGTAGCAGCGTGTGGCCAACTTTTTGCTTAACTGCACAAACATTTTACGTCGCGGCGAATTTATTACCGTAAATTGTCGTTAATTCAGTGATATTTCGTGTGTGGTGCTTTTGGTAGATTAAAAGCAGATTTCAGTTTCGCTAACAGCATGAGGAATGTTAGCTTTTTGGCATCACCATGTATCAGTAAATGGTCTGAGGAATTTTATACAAAAAATTAATTATATACAAATTTTTGGAAAATGTATTGAATTTGGAACTTTGAGCATTTAATGAATATATTTTAAGTGAAACCAAGTAGAAGATGACGTTGAGGGCTCCGTGGGGCAAGATCTTACTGCCCCGTCACTCCCACGCAAGCAGTCCTTCGCATCCTTGCTAACTTTTTCTGGTTGTAGGCCGGCCACCATACTAATCAGCCATAGGTGAGGATTGGGCGCACTACGGCTGTGTACATCCAAAGTACCATTCTTGGTTGGATTTTTTGTTAAAAGTTTTTTTAATGGCATAGAAGGCTAGAAACGCTTTCTATGCTTTCTGTTCGATGTTGTCCTTCCAATTGAGTTTTGGATCTAGAATGTGAAAGAGTTTGTCGTCAATCCGGGAAAGGTCAAAGCGCGGTATTTTGATTTTTGTAGTGAAAAGCATCAGGTTGATCTTTGCTGTGTTTACCCTCAGGCCACACCTAGTGACCCAAGAGCAAAGCTCAGCCAAAGCTACTTCCAAACAACGAAGATTTTTTGCATTACTCACTAATTTCTTCTGACCCTTTTATCAGCCAAATTAGAATAAAACGAGATAAAAAATATAAAAAGCTATCATCAGAAGCACAAAAATGCTTCGAGTTTACGAAGAATACGATTCAAATAAATTTAACAAAATCAATAGCTTGACTTTTTCCTCTATTTTCAGAAGTAAGAACATCGTTTTTTTATATTTTTTAGCTAGTTTTCAAACGTGGTGTTTTGAAGTTTTTTAATTTTCTCTAATAACTTGTAAACTATAAAAGATATCTGGCAATTTATAAAATTTTTAAAATCAGCATAGCCAATTTATTGGGAATAAATACCCATTTTGAAAAAAAGCCTCAAAAAGTATCCTACCTTTGTATGGGAGGTAGGCGTGTCCGTGAACTGTTTTTTTTTTCATATTTACAAATTTTTGTAGTTTTATTCTATGAAACGTCTGTGCTATATTTTAAGACTCTTGTGCTATTACTACTGTTAATGGCCACCGATTTTAGTTTAGTTAATAACTTCAAAACTATAAAAGATATCGCAAGACTTACAGCATATTTGAAATAAACATTGGAAAATTAATGGAAATTGATGCCCATTTTGACGAAAAGATCTTAACAACATCCGAACTTTATATGAGAGGACCGTGGACCGATTTTTCTCATATTCACAAATTTTTGATATTCCATCCAGTGTGTGCCACCATATTGGAAAAATGGCACCTTAACGCCATTTTTTTTTCACAATATCTCCTCTCCGACTCATTTTACGATATAAAACATTTAGAGACAAAATAAAACAAAAAGAAGATTGCATTCAATTTGTGTCATGATCCATTTTTTTCGTAAAATCAATAGTTTTGGCGTATCAGCGTATAAAAGTATAGTGGCATGTAAAACTTAGAGACTTTGTTTATTTTGTTGCCTAGTGTAATCAAATAATCCATTTAACCACGAACAATGACCAAACTGTACAAGAAGATTGTGTGTGTGTCCATGGTCAAAGTTATTAGGTACTAAGTTATAGATGTTCTGAAACATCATTAAAAAATGGAATCATGCACCATTCATATAATTTAGGAAAAATTAATTATCCATGACCCATTGCTCACCCTTAAAAAAACCTTGTAAAAAGTGTGATGATATCATAAGCATTAAATATTTAATTGCATTTTTCAGCATTTGTTACACCCTTTCTACTTTGATATATTAAAATCGCAGACTCTTAAAAAAGCGTCTAAACAAAAAAGTTTTTTCAAAGTTTTTGATAGCCATTATTTTCCTGTAGGATTTTACTGTTGGAGTTATGTGTAAAAAAAAAACTCATTTATGCACCTTGTGTGCTAAAAAGCAAGCTATTTCAATCTGAAAAACATGTGTCAAATCAACCTTGTGGTTTTTGCAAGTCCAAATTTGAACTGATTTTAAATTTGAGTTCTTATGAAAAATTAATATGTTCAAAACATTTACTTACAGCTCTACTTTGAATTCCTTCCAGAAGGACAAACAGCAAATAAGGGATATACAAAAAACGACAGGTTTGAGCAAGGACAACATATGCACCATCGTATAAAGCCATTATTATTCTAAACTTTTAGCCAAAAATTCAACAAATATTATCGACCCAGCACCGTGTTAACACTTTGCAGCCATAAAAGCAAATTCGTAGAAGAAGCTGATGGCTATTACACAATCAACTAATGAAAAATGTATGGAGGACTGTATCAAGCGCTGACGTAGCTATTTTGCAAACAGAGGGGGCTAGTTTGAAAGCGAATAAAATAAATTTTGTTAAATAAAACATTTTCGATCGTCTTATTTCTTTTTACAGAAAGATAATTCCATATCGATTAAAAAAAATTCTCTGCGATATGTTTTGACAAAAGATCTAAGCTAAAATGAGTCAAGTATTATCGTAATCTCACATTCTTTGTTTAGACCTTTGATTCAAACACCAACCCGTACTATAGTATAGTACGGGTTGGTTCAGCTATAGCAAGCAGAAATTAAAACTAGTAAAGGTGTTATCTTCGGCCAGGCCGAAACTCACATACCCTACACTGCAATCAAAGTACTTTTTAAATAAATGTTCAAAAAATGTTGAAGAGGTTGAATAAGATTTCGATTTTTTATTGAGACAGAAAATAATGTAAAAATGTTCAAAAATGTTGGAAAGTGTTGGAAAAAACTGAAAATGTTGAAAAAATATGAAAACCATTGAAGAAAGTTGAAACAAATTGAATAAGTCAAAATATGTATATGCAAAATGCTGAAAAAGTCGAAAGAATAAAGAAAATGTCGAATGAAATTGAAGGGAAAAGGTAAAAGATTGAAAATCTCAAAAGAATATGGGAAATGTTGAAAAAAAAAATAGAAATGAAAAACACGAAATACGCCACGCCCACTCCTCCAATTTCGCCCAATTTTGGATCAATAAACAAACCAAATTTTAGCACAATAGCTTGTATAGTTTGCGATATGTGCCGTAATTATTCCTAAAATTTAGGGCGGTGACACATCCATTGATGCAATCCAGTCCGATTTTGATCCAGAAATAGATTTTTATAAACAAACCTCTTGCACCAAATTTCAGTATTATTGCTCATATATTTCGATAGTTATGCCACTTAAGGTATTTTAATTGTATGGAAGGTGCCACGCCCACTGTTGCTATTTCGCCAGCTTTTTATTCATATGTACTTAATACCCAGTAAACCACTTACATCAAATTTCAGATCAATTGATCCAATAGTTCACTTAAAATAGCACTTACAACTCTATGTTAATGAGGGTGGTGTCCCGCCCACTGATGCAATCTTGTCAAGTTTCATTTAATTCCGAAGCTTATAATAACCGACACCTCTACACAAAATTTTATGAAGATTACTCTCATAGCACACTATCTATAGCATTAAACGTATTTCGCTAATATGGGAGGTGCGACACCCACGGGCACAATTCTGCCAAAATTTTGCAAGAAGACACCTTTCAGCAAGTATATCCGCCTTATTAAATTTCATAACGATTGCGTTGTTAGTTCTCTTTTTATAACGTTTATAAATATTGTAGGCTGTGCTACGCCCTTAAAAGAAATTCTTCATTATATTGACATAGCTGGTATTGTTGACTACTTTCATTGGTATCATCCCTAAAATTTTAATGAAAATCGTATTTGCCATTTTGGAGTTCTACGAAATCAAAATTTTTAATTGTTAAGAAGTGCCACGCCCACTTTTACAATTCTGCCCACTTTATGCGCAATTCAAGATTCATAAGATCTGTATTCGTGTACCAAATTTCATCACAATTTCTTGCACGGTTTACGAGCTACGGCGTTATTGAAGTTAAAATTTAGGGCTATGCCACTCCCCTTTAAGAGTGTTTGCCAACTTAGAACCTAGCCTAATCTTAATTTTGTTCTCATCTTCACCAAATCACCAATTTTCATCAAAATCGCAGCAACTTTTTTTCAAAATGGACTTGGGTATATTTACATAGAGTGTGGGCGGAAGGCGTGGCCGTTAACCGATTTCGCCAATTTTTATATGCTAGCAGCTTGCAAGAAGGTGTGAACTGTGCGCCATATTTCATTGAATCAGCTTGCTTGGTTTTCCCGTAAACTTGATTTCAACAGACAGACAGACAGACAGATGGACAGACCGACAGACGGACAGACAAACAGACGGACACAGCTATATCGACTCAGGTGGTGACGCTGACCAAGAATATATATACTTTTCCATACCTGCCACGCCCCCTTCTATGCGTTACAAACGGAATGACAAAGTGAATATACCCTCTGTGTAGGGTATAAAGAGGAACAGAATGATAACGTTTTGCCATGCGTACAAAAAACTTTACTCAATTTGTTGTGGTTTTGACTCGCGATTGTAACCCGAACCCGTGCCAACTATAGTGATCGTTTTTGTCATTAGATTCCCATTGGTGATGCCATGTTTTGGAAGTTAAAAATGGGTATCATGGTCTAGAGATCCATTTTCGGGTCAAAATGGACTATTTTCAGATTACTGAACCTCCATCAATGATGTCCAAAACGTTTTTTCGAGCTATTTTTCGTTTGAAAACAAAAGTTTTACTCGAAAATGGGTCAAAAATAGGTACGGCAGGGGACAAATTTTTGGGTCAAAAACGGTTCTTTCCAGGGTCCCGAGCCTCTCTTAGTGATATCCAAGTTTTTTTAGCTATCTTTAGTTTGAAAAATCTAATAACAAAATCGATCACTACACTTGTTACAAAATAAAGATTTTTGTACGTTGAGCATAAAGTTAATTCCGTTGCGTTCCCTCATGTCACTTGCTATGGTTTGTTTAGTGTTTCAATCAATGAGAGAAATACGGAATGCAGAGGAAAAAGTTAACGCTCATAGAACAGAACGAAATCGAACCATACGATAGAATTTTTTTTCATTCTCTGATTTTTCAAAAATGTCCAAAGCTATGCGAGAAAAAAAGTACGTCGAATACATAAAACAATTGAATTGTGACTTTACACAAAATATAGTAAGCTACAGATGTAACAAAAAGTACTAATGCACCTATACACATACATATGTATGTACATATGTACGTTTTACTTTAAATCCTATTAGTGTGCATAACCAAAAAACTATAAAAAACAGATGAAATTTTGCATGGATGCCAACCAGCTGCTGCGAAATTGTTACTTACATAAAAGCAAACTACCACATTCAGTGAAAAATGCCGGTACTATGCAGAAATAAACAATGCTGCCAGTGGGAGTGGTGTTTCTTTTTTTTACACTGCCACATGTTGCAAATGGTTAAAATAATAACCATTTTTTACCGGATCGTTGAAGCATTTTTTTTGTGTTTACTGCTGGTATAAATCTTCAGTTGAATGCAGTCATCTGAAAGAATAATTTTTGGTTTTACGAGTACTTTTTGTCGCAACTATTTGTTTTACATATAAAAGTCATAAAAGTTACCCGTTATCCAATTTCGTCGACATTGCTGTTGATGATAACAAATCACAGTTACTGTTTAACAAACAAAGAATTCTGATCTTTAATAATCCATCTTTGGACATATACAGGATGACATATATAATCGAAAGCATATATTAATATTTTTCCAGCAAAAAAATAATCGGAATTTTTTAAAGTAGTTAATTTTTATGCCTAAAGGCAATGCAGAATCACTGTGGCTCGCGAAGCCCAGACGAACTGTGCAACGCAAAGCAAGAGAACAAAAAATTATGAACTATATTTCATGCTCTTGGAGATAGAAGAACTAATTTTACCTGAAAGCTAGTTTTTTTCGGAAACATACGTAAAGAGAATATAACACACAAAATAATCTAAGACGTAATATTAATCGAAATAAATAAATTACTACCAAAATAATTTTAAATAACTGATACCATCTCCAATGTTCGTTTCAGACCGTATGGATTTAAACTCATCACAAGGTAGTTTATTAATTTAATGTTTTTTTTGTTAATGAAATTATATCTCATTTTAGCAGCACTTAGTCCTAGAACTACTTGCCACACGTGTAATATTATTTTACCTCAAAATGCAGAGCTTCTACAACCTTAACAACATTCAAATGAGGTAGCGCTACCAACCATTAAGAAATTTATTTTTAGATATTTTTTTTATTATATAGCATAAAAAGTTATAACAATTCTTAACTGACATGACTTACATGATCACCAACGATCCAAATATATTAACAAACGTTTTCAAACGCACGTCACTTTAAAATGGCTGTAATTTTGCGAGGAAATTTCTTAGAAAACCATTTCAATGTTAATTTTAAAAATGGTTTTATTAGAATTAAATTTAACCATTTTTTTTTTTGAATCTTAAGCATAACCCCGAAAGTAGAAAAAAAATACATTTTTTAAGTATTAACCTCATACATTTCAAAATCCTGACTTGATGGGTCGATTCTGACTATTATTGAATAATTTTTTCCAAAAAACTTTTTCAAAAAACTTGTGCATAAAAGTTTTTTTAAATAATTTTTCTTTAGAGGATAAGATTCACTGGAATGATAGTAATGTACTTTGGTAAAACTTACCAGCAAGGGTTGCCTTGCCAAAGCCCGCTCCGTTGCCCGAAAATGATCCAATTTCGCCCAATTTTGATGTTTTAATGAAAACTGTATAATATTACAACTCGAAATGTAAACCAAATGATAGAACTCAGAGAGGCCTAAATATAATACTCATGTTTGCATTCGCGCAACCTATCCCAAAAATGTATTGCCACCGGTTTTTTTGGGTCATTTTTTATTAATATATATTAATGCTTGAAATGTGTGCCCAACGATAGAGCCCAAAAATAATATATTTATATGGTTGCTTTGTCAAATCCCGTCTGAGACATGGGTTTCCACCTGTTTATAGGGAAATTTTTAGACTCATCTAGCTATATCATTTGGCACAACATTTCAAACTGTTATCTTCATGAATGAAAATTGAACCCATGTTTGGGACAGGATTCAGCAATGCAGCCCCCGGAATTTTTTTTGGGGCTCTTCGAGATCTTTCATTTGGCATATATTATGAGAATTTATATTATACAGTACTAATTAAAACAGCAAACTTGGCTCAAATTCGGACATTTTCGGGCATCGGGACAGGCTTTGGCAAGGCAACCGTGATTAGTTTATTTCACCAAACTGCATTATTATATTTTCCGTAAGTCTTATCCCTTAATCTTAAACATTCGACTTTTCTAGAGCACCTACAACGGAAAATACTTAATAAGTTTCTTGGAAGAAAAAATTTCTGATAATTATGCGCTTCAATTTTTAAAAATAATTTATGCACACATTGATGTGAAAGGCCGATATTGGATTTGGAAAGTGAAGGGGGGAGGTTCCCGACCTTCCTAATAAGGTGTTTTCAAAAAATTTTATTCCACGAATCGATGAGAAAAGGCCGAATATTGATTGTGAATGTGATAGGGGAGGTCCCCGACCCTATTGATTTGTTTATAAGAAGTAACATTGCACTACTTATTCCGGCATGAAAAAATTAAAATTATTGCTCCAAGTATATGAATCGTGCGGTTTTTAGTATTTAAATTAACCACCCCTTGATGGTTGGCTACAATATCGCCGTTTTAGTCGCCGCCCAAAAATTGGCTACGCGCAATGTCTCCCACAATTTTTGTCTTTACATGGTTGGCGTCGGTCTCCTATAGTTGTTCCCAGAAATGTCAAAATTTGGAGACATCCACCTTAAAAAAAATATTTACAATTTATGTCAAAAAAAATTTACTTGAAAATGTTCTTTCAGTACAAAAATTACCACCAAAAGAAAATTTAATCAAAAAATTCATAAAATCCTAAATAAAAAAATGGGTGACATGCTTGATGCAAATAATGTCTTTCTAAAAAAGCCCTTCATTTCGTTGATAACATACATAAATCTTCTTTGTTGAGCGAAAATTGGATATGAAGCTACAAAAGTTTAGTGGCAAAATTTTTATTAAAAAATGTTGGCCAGAAATTTAAAATTTTGCCACAAATGTCAAGTACAACCAGAAATTTCACTACTTTTGTCGTCCGCAAAGTGTGGAACTGAATACCATGGAGACAGTAAAATGAAGCCAACCATGAAACCCAAAAAATGAAACTATCTCCATACTGTATCGTCTCGGAGATAAAAACCAATAGCCAACTATGAGTGTAAGCGTTTCGATATTGAATTCCTGTTGGATCTTTCGGTACCCATACATAATGTATGTATTTGTAAAACTCGAAACAATGTTGAGTCAAAATTGCATTAAATGATTCCATGCGAGAAAGTGTGAGTTCGCAAAACGTTTTGACTAAAGATGTTTTGAAGAAAACGATGTACGATGTACTTAAATACAAATAATGTCAACAATTTCCTGTAATTCATGAGATATAAAAAAAGAAATAATTAACAGGTCGAGATCGTTTAAGACAAAAAGTTGAAAAACAAAAATATATTCGATCTTAAACTTTGCGGAGTGCTATCGCTAGTAAACTGCTACTTATATATTATATTTTCAGAATAAAAGAAATACAGTCGAAAAATAGTGACACGTTTTAGGAATACTAACCCAATAGAGGTTTTTACTACGACCATTTGTCCAAGCCCAGCCAATAACCATATTAAATTTTGTTATATTTTTATATCCTGCACAGAGGTTGTGTGTATATTTTTCATGAGTGTCACCACCTGAGACGATTTTGACGTGTCTAACTGTCTGTGGAAATATCGACTACGGGAAAACCAAACAAGACAATTGAATGAAATTTGGCATAAATGCCACAACTTCAAATAAACTCCTTGGGATTGAAAATGGGTAAAAAAATGAGATAGTTATTTGATGTAGTGCAACGGAATTTCTCAGAGTTACTTGGAAAATTTAGAGAAGCTCTAGAAAAAAAGTTAACGATTTTCGATGAGAGGGCGTGGCACTTCCCATACAAACGAATACTTCAAAATGCTATACTGTAAGAATAATTTAAGGTAATGAAACCAAATTTCACACAACCAGTAGGAAAGATTCCGAGAATCTCTGGACAAGAACTAGGCAAATTTTGATGAGAGAGCGTGGCACTTTCCATGCAAAAGAAAACTTTAAAACGTTCTATACTGAAAGAATTATTTCAAGTAAAGAAGCCAAATTTCACTCAAATGCAAGTAGCTTCAAAACGATACACAGAGAACTATTGTCATTTCTTGATTTTTGTTTTTTAGACGCTCCCTCTCACAAAGCCGGCTTCCATCAATGCCGGCTTTCATCAATTATGGTAATTATCTCAAGTTTGGTTGCATATACTTAAACATTTCTTACTGTATGGCGTTTCCGGGGTTTCTAAAGGGGGTTTCTAAAGTTTTGGATATTTGGGAAATGCGAAAGTTATTTCAAATTA
This sequence comes from Meiosimyza decipiens, assembly GCA_963680825.1. Lineage (NCBI taxonomy): Eukaryota > Metazoa > Arthropoda > Insecta > Diptera > Lauxaniidae > Meiosimyza > Meiosimyza decipiens. Next base: position 29,185,999 of record OY804259.1, read on the forward strand.
TATACTTTGAACTTTGACTTAAAATTTGGTTCAGTAGCTTTTGAGATGGCTCCATGGACTATGTTGAAGTTTCAATGTATATACATAGTTTTGTGGACGAAAGGCGAATTTGTGCATTTCTAAAGTAAATGTGAACTAAATTTTCTTTATTCTCACATAATCTAGATCGACTCAATTGGTAATGCTGATCAACAACATGATCCTCCTCCAGTGAACATACTCTTTGTGTTGATATAAAAATCAATTATTCAGAAATAATGCATTTCGCATGAGTAAAAGTTAATTTTATATCATATAGGGCAACAGCTGCGTTCCAGCGTATCCCGTCCAGGCTGCGCAGATAGTGCACCACTTGAGTTGCGAATTATTAAAATTTTGTATGTAGATGCAAAATATTGATAGTTTGGCCGGAAATATTGCGTTGCTGTGCATCGTAACTGTGCGACCGTAGCGTGGCAACCAATTTGTTTTTTTATCTTTTCGCTAAAGTCAATAATATATCAAAATAGATTGATATTAATTTTTGTATTTTGTGCAACATTTTACAAGTAACGTTGGGAAATATTTGTTGTTGATTTATTTTATTTTGTTGAAATGCATTTGTCAAAAGAGATTTCTTTATTGAATAATTGATGTCAATTAGTACGATACACACAACTGTTAAAATGTTCAAAAATACATGAGAGTTTTATGGTGAAATGCATCGAACAAATATTTTTTGAAATTCAATGTAATGCGATAAAGGAATTTCAACAAATTATTTAATAAATTAAAAATTATTTTTGCTTAAAAGTAGGTATGTAGATATGACAGAATGTAAATGTAGGTACGTGTACATACTTAGTTCATTATAAATGGGTGAAAATATTAATCTGACAAAGTCAAAAATGTAACTAATGCAATAGATATCTATAAGAGATACATAAAAAATTTTTGAATGAAAGTTGTAGCCAGTGTAAATTATCTTAATTTAGAATTCTGATTTTATCTATGAATGCTTAAGATTAATCCTGAAATGGATTTTTAAAGTTTTCGAAATTTATAGAAAACAAAAACAATCTTACCCTTTATCTATTCACCTGGTCTTGTTAAAGTAATTTTTATTTAATTTAAATATTAGAAATAAAATTTCCATTGTTTAACAAATATGAATAAGATAAACTTTAAATACAATTTTCTCGAAGTGTGGAGCTTTCGTTGTATGAAACGTGTGATTCATTTAGATGTACTTTTTCTAAAACTGTCATGGTATTTTTGTTCCGTATAGTCTGACAAATTATCACGTAACGTTTGACATCAGAGCAACGCTTGCAAATTGTGAAAATTTTCTAAATCCTATCTTCATAAATGTGATATCACACCTCTAGACTTTTTCCTTTGGGACTATGTGAATTCCAAAGTCTATATGGAAACGCTGGCTACGATTGAGGAACTAAAAGCCAACATTACTTGCATCACTCGCCAAATACCACTCGAAATGTTGGAACGCAACACCGAAAATTAGATTTTCAGAACGGACATTGTTAGCCGCAGTTGTCGCCAACGTTTAAAATAAATTTTTTTTTAAAAATAAATTTAAAGAATGTTTCTTTTTTATGATAATAAAAATAACCAAATGAAATTGAATTATTTAACGTTTTTTATTTTCGGAAAAGTCCTTCTATATATTATCCAGTACATTTAAATATTAAAAATTTTAAATAATATTTTTTTAGGTATTTTTTTGATTTTATTGTGATATTTTGATATAACCGCAGATCAACTGTTATTCGGATTTTCGTAACAAAGTTGCGTTATAATTGCTAAAGAACTTATCTTAACGACAAGATATCATGGCGTCAAAAGAATTGTGAAATGAGGCCGCAACTCATAGAATCCAACAAATCCGTTGCGTCAAAATGTGCAGCTTAGATGAAATGCTTATGAAGATATGAAAATAATGAAATTTTTAGTAAATTTTTGGCAAGTGGATTGTGTGTGGTTTGTTTTGATGTAGGAAGCTACACATACATAAATATGCATGTATTACGAAATCTAATACATATTAAAAAAGCTCTTAGTAGATTTTTTGTTTGACATTGAATTTGTTGCCTTCTTCCGTCACTTCCGTCACTGTTTACTTCGACGCAATTGATATGACGAACTTAATTGGATGAGGCCTTAAAAATTGTTTTTTTTTTCACGATACGTTCTCACTTTCATCGGTACCAAAATTATATTACATGCGGCGACATTAAACCGGAATATCCTTTTAGAATGTAGTTTTTATATTTACTTAAGTCGCTAATTTGGAATAATTACACATGCCTGCGACATTTTACCTATTGGAAAACCGCTGAAACCGAGTCCGGGCGTAGCATTACTCTATCACGTAAGGTTTTTGATATTTTCTAACCTAAAAGAGCAAACTTTACTGTTTTTTGACATATTTGAGGTTATGTAGCACCGCGATTTTTTTTTTAAAACTATGTAAAGCTTACATAATAGAGTAATTTTGAGAACAGACTCAGTTTCAGCGAGAAAAATTACCTCGAAAACAACTATTTACTATCCGAAAGGATAAAATTTAGCAGGCCTGTGTTATCACACCAAAGCAAATAAACTGAAATTAAAATGCACAATAAGATGAAATAAGTAAGTAGTACATAGTCGAATAATTCTTGAATAAAGTAGAAATTGTTTATAAATGACGATTAGTATCGAAAGAGTTTAATAATGTCTAAGAAGTCATGACAAAAATTCTCGATATATCTAATTATTTCAAAAATATCAAATAAGTCGAGTTGAAAATACACAGAATGTTGGAAATTCACATAGGAAAAGACAAAAAAATATTTAAAAAGTCTGAAAAATTGAAGGAGTCGAAAAAATATGGAGAGTGTTGCAAATAGTTAAGTGGTTGACAATGTAACAAAGAGATTATAAATATTTACAAAGTCAGAGAATGTTCAAATGTTGAAAAATGGACTATCAAAACACGGAAAAATTGAATTTCTTAGTTTAAAAAACTCTCTCGAAAATGAGGAAAAGTCTAAACATTAGAAAATGTTGAAAAGAAGGCGAAAAAATCGTGTATTAATTATTATTATTATTTATTTATTATTAACATTTTATGTTATATTCGGATTATATATAGTATGTAGCTCCACCAACGATGTTAACCCTAAGCTAGCACGTCACACAATTACATTTTTAAATTGTAGTCATCGGTATGTTCATAAATACAAATTTAAACAAAATTAAGTTCACATTTTAAACGTTCGTCTCCTACGATATTTCCTATTTTACACATTTCATTCAAAAGACAACACAACAAAAAAAAAAGGTAAAGAAATGAAAACAAGTCTTGTTTGAAATGTTTACATGAATATCTTCTCAAAACAAGGTCAATAAGGTCATTTCCGCCGTCATCGTTGCTGTCGGTTTTTTTTTTCATATAAATTTTTATTACCCCATTAAATAAAAAAGAGAAGCACCAAGATGAGCGAATCAAAATATAAACCTAACTGTTTTTATAGCGTTTCACTGGCATAATTTCATTTTACATTTTTATATCCTTATCTCATACTCCGTAAACTCTTCGATTTTGAGTGGAAATATCAACTTTTTCGCCCGCTTCAACCCAATTGCTGGCAGCTGCGTGGCGCATCCTTATCAAAATTGCTTTTGTACAAAATCAGAATTATGAAAAACGGAATTGGAGTGAAAAGCAAAATCTTTTTACCCTTTTATGCATAAAAATGAAAGTCATCTTTAAAAATTTTGTACGAAATGTCTTGTGGAGGATTTTCGTTATTCCTAGGAATATTGAGAGCAATTAGTTGGAATGTTGGTGTGTGGTAGCGAAAGTGTCAAATTTAAATAAATCGAGAGACATATTGTGTGAACGAAAAGTTGTTCCAAAAAAAAAAAAAATGATAACAGAGTCAATTCTGGCTCTGTGAATTTGTGTATTGAACGCTTTTTCATTTTCTCACTGTACAATTCGGGCGTGGAAAAATAAAAAAAGGTTCGTTCCTTCTTTTCACAGAACCAGAATGGTCGCTTTCTGATCACTAAATTCTAGTAAACATTTTTTTATATATAGGCTTTTCAATAAAGTTCAAGGGTCACCAAAATCGCATTGGTGCTAATATCCCTTTCTTTCAAACTGAATAATAATAACATTGGGTATGAGGAAGTTATTTTCGCGATGGACGCCGCTGCTGCACACAAGTGATAATAAACATACTCGAGTAGAGCACAATGCAAAGGTCTTTTGGCCTCGACTCATAAATGTGAACTAAGCATGGGGTCATCACATTACAGCAGAAGCCAAGGAAAAGTAATAGCTGCGGTCTGTTCATTGTAAATCAGCATCAGCACGTTGACCTTATCAGCTAACAAGGATAATATATACAAGCTGTTCCCGCGGCTTTGCCCCCTCACTACTCGTTGTACAATCTCGCTTGCATTTTACGCAGTCCTTAGTCCAGACAATTGGGTGTATGCACCAAATTTCACAACTTGGCGTAAGTACGAAGAATGCTAATTTAAGTGTTTTTCCTGTATGGGACGTGCCACGCCCCAATGAACAATGCCATTCATACTTCGCGAGTGGCTTAGCACAATCAATGTACTCCATGTATAAAGTTTCACAACTGTAGTTGTAGGCCAAGATATAGCGTTTAAAGTGTTTTTGTTATAAGGACGATTCCACGCCCCGTTGTTTTTTCGCATCCACATCAAATGAGGCTCTCAAAATAGACAATATACACCCTTGTTCTAAATTTTTAAACGCTTGCTACCATAAGTTACTAAATATAGCGTTTTAATTGTTTTTTTATCGCAAGGAAGATGCCACGCTCCGTAGTCTAATTCCATTGCGAGATGCTTAGCATAGACCATATGCATCCTAACCTGAAATTTTAAGACTCTTGCTATAAAAAGAGCGAAGATATAGCGTTTTAAGTGTTTTCTCGTATGGAAAGTCTCACGCCCCGTGCTTATTTCCGTTCATATTTCATTAGGTGCTTAGAATAACCTATAAGCATACTGACATCAAATTTCAAAACTATTGTTGCCATAGGAGCCAAGATTTAGTGTTTTTGTTTTGTTTTTTTGTTTTTTTCACGCACCCTAATTAATTCTCGTCTATATTTTGCGAAGAGCTTGGCATTGACCATTTGCACCCTATACTAAAAATTTTAGACTCTAGCTGTCATTAGTACAAAATATAGGGTTTGAAGTATTTTGGTTGCATGGAAGGTGCCACGCCTCCTATCGATATTAAAATAAAATATAGCCTTTGTTACTTAGAAATAGTGTAGCTTTCTCTTAGTAAGAGAAATTTTAGAATCGGAGCAGTAGTTCCAGAAGTCACCCTTTACATACAAAAAACAAACTTCACCTCTTTATATAATAGTATAGATACGAGTATAGATTGACAGTCTATACGTATGTACATTTAGGTGTTGATTTTTCAAAGTTTTGTAGAGGGATTTTTATTGTATATATTTTAGCTTAGGGCTTAAAAATAATTGTCCCAAAATTTGAGCTTCCTAACTCAAACCTGTAAGCGGCGCGGACAGATATTTTGGATCTAATGCTGATCAGTTCGCCTATGCTATCCTCACAATTTCGGGTTCTTTTGAGCATATTTTTCATTATATTTTCACACTTGCTACTCGGTATTTCATAAATTTCATCTTATCATTTCATTTTATGTTTGAGTTGTTGAAATGTTTCTGGTTAATTTGCATAAGCCTTTATTTTCAAATATCCAAACAAAAAACAGACGAGTTAAGTCCGGCCACTCAATCAACCTCACCATTTTTGGAGATGGCTTGATGTGGAAAGAGCTCTCGCAATATGTCTAAAGTTATTCTGGCGATGTGGAACTGTCTTGTTGGAGCCCCTTGTTAATCAAGTCCAATCTACCATTACTTTGTGGTCCAGCCTTGTGACTATCAGCAACAGACACTCTTTCTACGAAATCATTTAGAACGGGATAAATAGTGCGTTTTGCTGGTACATTATTTCCATTTACGTAACTTTGTCATCGTCACAATATTCGATGGTTGATTTGCGTAAGATGTTTTAACTTTACTCCACGACTACTAAACTTGAATTATCAAAACTAATTTTTACTAAAATGACGGCAAAATACAGTAGTAGCAGACACTCTGTACGTTAAACTTTTCAGGACATAATCAGATCTAAGGTTGTAAGCTGAATTGAGCTAAACTGGCAGTAGTTTGCTACGAAACCTGACCAGAGGATTTCTGGTACCACGGAATGTCAGGAGCAGCCCCTAGAGCTTCGGTCTTAACATGGTAATGGGATGGCGGCCTTGTGGGAGCAAAGTGGGTGCTGTGTGCTTCCATCAAAAATCGTGAGTAGTAGAAACTTCATTCTGGATGCCATTCGCAAAGGATGACTGAGGTTTTAGGTAGGCCTCGACGCCGGCCAAGATTTTTGTCCATTTGTTTGACTTAGAGCATTACGCTGGTCGAAAGGCACCGCACGAAGCGTTGTTTCAGGTCTGTGCTCAGAGCAATGTTAGATTTAGCCTCATCAGCAGGGGTTGACGTTAAACATCAGAGACATTCTGTGAATGATAGTCAGAATATAAGTAACTAACTTTGAAGGCTCTCGAAGGATCCTAAGTATGAAAATGTGTTAATTTAGCGGATTTGATTACTGATTAGATATTAAGAATCGAAACATATGTCAATATTCTAGAGTTTTTGTTTTTTTCCTTTGTTCAAAAGTTTATTAAATAAAAACGAATTGTATCAACTTGTAAAATTTTACATGAATTTAATTATTATTAGTATTAAAACTGCCATAAAAACAACAGACGACTTTACCTTGAAATTTCATAAAAAAATACGTTTCAGCAAAAAATACGTGTTAACAAAAAATACGAGCCTTACACCTTATACATATTCACACGTAATAGAAAACAAAGTGAGGTTATGATGTACGGGTGGTTGTATATTAATTGCCTAAGGCGATTAGGAGATGGGTGTGGGTCAATAAGTATCTTATTTTTTCATATAATCGATATATTTTTATTGCTTTTATATTTAAATTTAAATGATTAAAATGCTCTTAGGTATTTATTGAAAATGCGTTTAAGAACATTGTAAGCTTTACCGCTGTGCTTAGTTAAAAAAACGTTGATGAAATCGGAGTGATTTGAAAAAAAGTCGTTTAAAATTTGCAGCTATTTGCCAACTAAATATAATTATTTCACATAACTATTTAATTGTACATATAGACAATTATCAGCTGTTACAATTCCTGAGCTTACAATTTATCGATTAGGCATCGTTTTGTATCAAAATATAAAAAAAGCGACAAATAATTCCAAAGAGTATCAATATGTCAGCTGCAATATCTTGCTATTAAAAATTATACCATGGAAAGATTAAATACACAAATGTGCATGTTGACGCATTGAATATATTTAATTTTTTTAATATACAGATTGGATCGTCTTAGCTTCTTAAGCTAACAGTGATCGGCAAAGACTGATGTTCTTGTAAATTTGCAAATGGATCAATGCTTATAAAATAAAAATGACTAGACAACACTACACATTCAAAACAATAAAAGTTTGATCTTTAGGTCTCCAAATTTGCTCAATTTTTGTTTTTGTGGGTAGTGCCAGATTAGTTGATGATTTGCAAGAAATCATTTTTGTACTGCTCAAACTATTTCCTTAAGATTTTTTATAAATAAAGGTATCAACTCTTAAGATATTTTTATCAACTCCACGAAAAAAGTTGTTTAGACATAACATGGGTATTCCAAAAAAAAATCAATTAGGCCAACAATATCATCACTGTTTTAGATACACCACTTTTCTTTTAATGCCTTTGTACAATTTTTATTACCAACTCCTAACTTGAACTAAATGAAGAAGAATGCTTCAATTCAACATTGAAAAACTTGTATCTGAAAATTTGCATTCATCAAAAAGAAACAGACATTGAAATTTTAAGCCAGATATGACAGCATAATCTTTTAGTTTTTTCAAACAATTTCGTAAGACTTTTTACTCTACTACGACTTCAAAAATATTTTATTTGTAATCGATAGAAATAATCAGTCTTCAGTTTTTTGGTTTATTGCATTCGACACCAGTGCCGGACATACATAAGGGCACTACGGGCACTACGGGCACGTGCCCTTGGGCCCCCACCATAAACGAGTCTTCGATAGGGTCGATTCGGTTACTTCTGTTTCGTTTTTTCAGTCTGGATAGGCCCTTACCACGCTTGTGCCCATGGGCCCCTTGATTTGTAAATCCGGCACTGTTCGACACCGAGTGACTTGTTGGCTTTTACTGCGTTTGCTTTTTCTTTGACAGCTCGGAATCCAAGCCCGAAGTCATTCAATTCATTGGCCATTTCTATGTCCATTCCTAGGACCCATCGATTAACAAATCTCTTGTCTAGATCGGACCAAATTTTGAATAATTTGAAAAATATGAATAATTTGAAAAACATGAATACATGTTATTGCACTAATTTTGTATTTCTTCAATATTAAATTAATTGAAATTTCTTATGTAACCATTTTTTAAGTGAGATTAAGAAAAATTTATACTTTTAATGACTTCAAAAGGACTTTTCAAAACATTAACAACGGAATTTAAATTGAAGCCAACCAATTTGTTTTTATGAATTTTTTAATAAATACTTCAACAATAAAAAAATATAAAAAAAATGAAATAAAAAGGCTTTATTTCAACATTTATCATTAAACCAAAACTATTTATATTCTTACTATTAATATATTTTGACATTTTTCATTCTGATCAAGTTTTTGAAAATAGTCATGATGTATTGGAGGGATATATGGTAATAAATCAATCATATCTGTAAGTTTTTCGAATGTGATAAGTCTGGAATAATGATACGTGTTAGTACTATATTTCTTAAGTTCTGTGGTTTTCCCCATGAGGGCAATAAATATAGTGATTCAAAATCCTCATTCTCACTAAATGAAGTCTTACAGGACATTGTATATGGTTTGCTTTTTAAAACCCGTATCAAACATATCTCCAACGATCACCATTGATATTTTTTTGCCTTCTTAGAATCACGATGAGTGAACAAATACGACACATTAATATATTTCATTCAGTGACTTTATATTCTATAATAAACGGGGAAAACCGAAATTCCTGGAAACTATAAAAATGTTTATGTCATTAACAATGTTGCCACACATATAAAAATGCTCTTTAGAGATTATGTAGTACAATTTTGAACTCAATAGTTGTATGTCTTCGAGGAATGTGGACTTACACCATTTTCAAAATAATTATATTTGTAACTCCATGAACTACGAGAATTTGTTATGATAAAAACAATGAATATTTTTAAAAGATTTTTTTGGAAAAAGTTAACATAAAGTCCATAGTAAATTGTATTCATTTTTATCATTAACTAATTTTTTGTCAAAATGAACGTACACCGCTTTCAAAGAAAATTGCTCATATGGCATAGCCACTTTACCTTAGATAGCTCAGAATCCAAGCACGAGGTCACTCATTTTATTTTCCGTTATATGAGCATTCCAAATCATACCAACTTTTTCACATATATTTGGCCCATAGTTTTAGAAGTCAGTTATCAGTTTGTTGTAAATGTTTGGTATGCATTCATTGCTTTTTCTCATGTTCGGTGTTGTAAATATTTTTGTTCGGCTTGAACAACAATGACACTGAAAAACGAGTCATGGTACAAACGAATCAAAAGCCATGTTGTTCAATAGTTTTGATTTGTCTGACTCTACTGATGACTCGCACAATGTCAATGGAACCATTGCACTCGACAACAAGTAAGCTGATCGGTTGGCAGAGAGAATGCACTAACGCAAACCTCTAGTTTTCATATTTTTTTTCTTAGATGCAATGTTCGATTCATCAAATAAAATATAATTAAAAACAGATATTTTCCATTCAAGAAAGGTTGAGCAGGTTTCAGGAAAATTTTTCATCAATAAAATATTTCTTGTTCAGGGTATACAGTGGAAAGAATTTCGTTAATTCTTTTTCTAGGCACTATAATCCGAAGATTACTACTGCAACAGCTCTAATAAATTCTACAATTCTCTTTTGTACCTTTTTTACTTCAGCCCAAAAATTGTAAGAAGTTTAATTTTCAGCAGAACTTAATCCTGTGAATGCTTGAAAGTTCAAATAGAAACTATTTCAAAATAATCTGAAATGATGCAGAAAATAATTGAAATTATAATGAGCTTCTACATGTTTGTATATGTCAAACACCACATTGTATCAAATGGCCCTTTAATAATGATATATGTAAACTACTCTATTAGGAATAAGGATGCTAAAACAGTAAATGTCAACTTCAATTTTACGAAAAATAAGTCTACAACTGTTACATGTTGAAATTGATATGCAAATTCTATCTTGATTAAAATTTCCGATTTTATTGATTCAAAACTAAAAAGTCTAAAGGGAATCCAGTTGAACTCGTAATGCTAACGACCCCTCAGTTTTCACATTAGCTTCTATAAACACACATTAAGAAGGATTACATTGAGAGAAAATTATTTTTTGGTGATGCTATTAAATCAAAATCGCACAACTTTCCAAATCGTATTGTTGGAGCCAGGATCATGAATTGTATTCTTTAAATTGTTGGATTACAGAACGTAATAAAACTGCGATCAGTTGGGTCAAATCGTTTAATTCCAAAGTTAGAGATGATCAAAGTAGTTTGTGTAGTTTGAACTCATATTCCGCTGAATTTTGACATTTTGACATCCGACGGTCAAATACGTACGGTACGGTACGAAATTTATCACTAGCTCTCGGCCTTTCACATTGCTTCATAATTTAAGAGTCATAATTTTCGGTCAACATTTGTTTATTTATTTTCATCTCTGAGTGCAGAAAGAAGTTAGACGGAAAGGCATGTAAATCGAGCAAGGCACAAAAAGGAATAAAACTGTTAACGTATTCAATTGCAAAGCGGATGACTGTCTGGCTGCTTGGAAGAATAAATGGATGGATTGTGTGAATTGGCAAATGGTTCGTTTACTATAATCCGCCTTTGGCATGGAAACCCTTTCGGATTATACCTTGTGTGCTTGCAGAAGTGTGTAAAAAAGGATAATATTTGCCACTCAATACATTGGATAATATAATGGATCACATTTATAAACATCCACACGAGAAAGAAACATCAAAGCATATCAGGGAAATTGAAAATTAAGAAATCGTATATATTAACATATCAAAGTGGCGTTTGACTTTCGGAGTCAATGAATGAGAAAATTTGTAAAGGTTTTGTGATTTTATTTAATAAAATGTTTTAAACCCTAAGTTTACGGAGCCAGTAGATGTATGTATTCTATTTCATTAACATTAATACATCTAACTATTATTTTCAACGAGTGCATCAATTGTGCGTATAAGGCCTCAGGACACTAAAAGTGTGCGTTTTTTATTGAATTTCAATCCTCAGAAGAGTTTTCGGATGAAGATATTTTGGCAGCGCTGGAAGATTCGGATACGCTTGGTTTTAGCAGCGATGTTAAAGAACGGAACAGAAATTATGTGTCGTGGGAAAACACTGATAGTAGTGTTTTCCAAACAAACCAATATATATAGGTGTTTGCTCAAAAAATTAGTTATTAACAACATCAGAAAGGCTGGCTCTCGTATCTGAAATTAATTCGGGTATGACATCCTCTCAAGAGGAAAATATTGTACTTGGTTTTGCATTTGTCCTCCGCCTTGTGAGACATCCTTATTGGACGCAATTTCTATTAAAAAATATATCTTCAAAGACCCTTTAAAATCCTTACCAAAAGGATTAAACATATTTTTTGACAGATATTTTTCATCATTGCGCCTATTGGCTAAGCTTCTCGCATAAGGAATTTATGGGGCGTGAACGTTAATGAAAATCCTTTAAGATATATCGATTTGACTGACGATAAAAAAAGAAGATATGGAACGGTTCCAAGGTACAGAGGATAAAGTTGTAATTATTTCAAGAAAAGACTCAAAGTAAGTCTTATTGGTATCGTCTGGAATTGGATGCAGTACCGTGAATGATGAAGAAATTTCTCGTAGTCACACACCCAAATATAGTCCGGCAAAACATTCGTAGCATATTGCACATTTTTTAATACCCGAAAGTGGCCAATTCTTTTCATTTATGTAGTTTCCGCACGCCCATCTTAAAAGCTCTAATGAGCCAAATACCTCAGCGATTCGGTTTGTGTTTCATAATAACGATTTCGTAAGCGGAGTCATGGTATGTAAAGTTAAATAAATATTTTATTTAAAATATTTAAGTACTAATCCCACAATATTTTTAATTTATAGTAAATAAAAAAGGCCTAGAGATATGAAAATTACCTGAACAAAATTTTTATCTATTAATAAACATTTTATTTTTCACATTCTTCCCAAATGTCAAAATTGATACTTTTCCATATCCTAAAAGAGGATAATGACTGAATTTCGCCCAATTAAGCTGTTTTGATTAAAAGAGTATAATATAGCAGCTCAAAATGTATACCAAATGATAAAACTCGAAGAGGCCTAAATTTAATGTATGCGGTTGCACTGTCGAATCGTGGCCCAAGCAGATGTTGCCACCAATTAAAGGAAAACTAACCCATGTTTAAGACAGATTTCGACAAGGCAGATATTCTATTTAGGCTCTTCGAGCTCAAGCGTTTGGCACTCAAAATGACACGAACAACTTATTTTTGGGACAGGTTCCGACAAAGCAAACCTATATATTATATAAAGGCCTCCTGAGCTCTATCAATCACTTGGCATACATTGGGCCAAATTCGGTTACTTTCGGTCATTGGTTAATTAGTTTCACCAAAATAAATCACAATCTTTCCTGTACATCTCATTCTGTAATCTCATACACTCAAATTTTCTATAGCGGGCTCTTAATATCAATTTAGGGGTTTCCAACATAAATTGATTTTTAAAAAACCAATATCCGATACCTTCGACATCTATCTCTCCGAAATAAGATCTGACCGACATTTTTTGATTACATATTTATTCTCAGAACTAAGAAAAATATAAGAAAAGTTTGGTTTAATAAAAATTGGGAACTAAAGTAAACTTAAGCCATTTTTTCAGTACACTTGATATTTAATCCTTAGCTGGCAAAATGTGAATGCACAATGAAAGGAAACGCTCATACGCTCAACTTGAGATAAAATCAAACTACTCGCTTATCAATTTTCACCCGACCATCCGGACACGGCCGTACGCGTTTTTTGTTCTTTTATACGATTTCCCCTCAGATGCTACGATTTTTTATCGGAGCTGTCAAAGTCGTAACGCCTAAGGTCGCTATTAGAATGAACATTTTCCACAGAAATAAAAATTTGGATTTTTATAAGGATCCCAACATAAACAACAAACATATCGTCCACCTTTCTGCTGATTTTTAACACAAACGAAAACTTAATATATTTTATGTTCCATACTTAAAATTATACGGCTTAACTGATTGTGAAACGCTTTTAAAATACTCAAGACATTCAAAATCTTTAAATTAAAATGTTGTTTATAATTCAAGATTCGAAAATGCGTCATTGGCGCCAAAAAAACTAAAGATTCGTAATGCGTATTATTTGATTGCTTATAAGCTTATAACTTGTTTTGTTGGACATGTTAATAACATAAGGAGCCGTCCGGAAAAACCTCACAAAAACTCACCAAGGACGAGGGGAGCTCAATGAAAACCTCAGTAAATTTTTTAATGCAAAGAGTATGCATTTTTTAACAGATTAACATATTAATTCGGAATGTTCGGCATGGCGACAATTCGTGTTGAACACAATAACATCGAATTATGCGTTGCAGATATCTCGACTGGCTGAAGGCTCAAGAAAACTCCCCGTACAAGTGTACGTCGCTTGTTTCAAATCGGGTAATCCCGGGTATAGGATGTATATGATATTTTATATGCCCGCGTGTCAGTCAGAATTAGCGACAAAAAATTTATTTTAATCCAAGAAAAATATTGTACTGGTCCCGCCAGATCTTACCAAATCTCACCAAAGGGAGGGTTGGGGTTGGAATTAAAAAAAAAAAACAATTAACGTAATTAATGAACGGCCCCTAATGTCTTTTTGGTTTTCAAAGACTATCACGAAAAAAAAAAAAATAAGCTAAACAAAAGCTGTGACAGAAAAGAAAAAATTAACGGCACAGTTGAAAAATAGCACCTGCACTCTTTACAAAGCGCGGTTGGTAACCCTAGCTTAAATTAATCGCATAGTTCATTGCGAGTGTCGTGTCGTGTTTTAGGGAGTATGAGGGGCGTGTCTAGGATTCGCGGATCCCTAAGCTAAACATGTGACGTGGCCCCTACAGGGAGGGACTTAGAGATGCAAAGAATTTTTTTTGAACAAAAGTGAACCGACAAAAAAACGATATGGTTTGAATAATTATAATATCGGGCTGCAACCTATGCTTAAAACACGGCCATGAGGGATAACGATTCCCAACCGTGAATAGGTGTACTTATGAAGTTCTCTGCTTCCAATAATAACTTTTACCAAAGATTTCATTGCTCAAGCCTGTACAGAGCCATAACATGTTATATTCCTTTTAATAAAAATCGTATTTTTTATACAAATTTTAAAAGAATCAGTCCCCATTATTGTTATCTCGTTCTCACTCGCGTATTTTTATTAACGCAATAATGATACCAACAAGAGAATGAATTAACCATTATGGTTAATGAAATTGCTTGTAAAAAAAAACCAGCATACAACTCTTTGAGCGTTGCAATCACTTGTCAAGTAGCTGTCAGAAAGAAAACCACGTTCCCGTTGGTAATGAAAACAATTTGCTACGCGGTGCACTACGCAATCTACGTACCATATTTTGTAACGAAAAATGTTACGATCTCTGAGAATTTTTGAGTCACATAAAATTCAACAGCCGTAAAACTTTGCAGTGATGTAACGTAGCACAGTATGAAACCAACAGCGTCCAATTAGCTGTCAAAATGCATATTAAAATTTAAAATTTTCACTTTATATTCAGATATAAAGAAAAAATCTTTGCCGCAGTAGCAACCTTACAGCGGAAATTTCAAATTTCCGCTAAAGATGCGGCTGCGTAATTAAAAGCATTCATATCCGAATCGAGTGCCATTTTCGCAAAATGCACAGTGCTTTGATGGCGGAAGTTGATATTACGTCCATTCAATTTTTTTTGTTCTGGTGATAATATTTTTTCCCATATATTTGTATTTAATATGTTAATACGTAAATCCGCAGCTTTTATGGTTTTTTATGGCCTCGGCTGATATGGCGGTTTAATTTAGCGATAACTAGATCTATGTTTGCAAGTGCAGGCAGTTTTTCAGTAGACTAGAGTCAAGGCGACAAGTAACAAATCAGATTGCGAAAAATTGACCGTGAATATGTTATTTGAGATAGGCGAAAGCAAGTTTCGCTATCAGAACAAATATAACCGAAACGTAATTTGAAAACCCAATCGAAGAGGAAACTTTGTTCAATTTTTGAGAGCTCTACAGGAAAGCTTAGCTAGTATTTATTTTGACCACGTTTCTAACTTTTATAAATGTGTGCGTACTGTTGTGTAGGTGAAATTGCGTTTCAATAATGTTAGTCATTTAACTTTTAATGACTTTTTGAAGAACTTTACTCACGGATGATAAGCTATTGGGCGATCTGAAAAAGGACAGTCCGAAGGTTTATTTGGTTTTCTCTTAGAAGTAATTTTAAATTCTTTCCAAGTCCACAGAAAGTAGCCCTTCCTCTGAAAGCGCTGTATTTAGTAGTGCTTCAACGAGAACCGGTAAATATCGTTTTCGAGACTGAAAACGATAACAAGACGATTTAAAAAAATGTTTCTCGTATGACCCAGGGCGAGAACGAAAAGATCTGTCCGATATTGCGTTATGGGCGATACTGAATGTACATATTTATAATTTCGCACTATATTTTTAATAAACACATGTACATAATACATATGTGTGTACATTAGAGTGGTTCGAAAAAATAAACTTTTGGTTTTTTCACGATATGTCAGCGGATTATAATTTCCCTGAAAAGTATTTTCATTAACTTTGAGATCTGTTAATAAGTTTTAAAAAATTTTGGTTTTAAAAATGGTGCAAGCTAAAGAGGTTATCAAATCAACCAACAATGGGGAGTGGTTTCCGGGCTACTATCGATCGAGGAATTCAAATCCGTGATTAGTTTTTCTTCATTTTCCTTTTTTTACATAAAAAATTTAAAATTGACCGGAAAACCATGAAAAAATACCGATTTTCTACTTCTAAGTTGCAAAATCGTCGCATATTATTTTGTCGCCGGTCCCGTGGTACATCCTCTTTAATGTTTTCTTTGCATAAAGGAATTGCTATTTTTGATACTTATACCAATTTGTGATAATCGGTACATGGACCCAATTGTTTGCAGTAATAACTGCGTAAAATGTAAGTGGGGTGGAACAACGGGCGGTGCGCAGGAAGAGCCACTAGTCCAGCTAATATTAAATTTATATATATTTTTACATATATGTAAGCGAGAATAACCGAGAAATATTGACCATAATTAAATTCGATCAAAATCAGAACTTTTTTTCTTTACATTTTGACTAGGCCAAAGACATCCGGATCAGAAACAATAATTTCGTCAGTTAATCAAAACGGTGCTAGCAAAGTTTTTACTTCCGCACCGGTAACAGTTAAAACTACTAAAATTTCTTTGTTCCAAGCCAAAATGTCGCAATTTTTGGTTTGGGGTATAGCATGAACTATTATGCTTTAAAACTGACACAATGTTGGACTTCTTCTGAATATTTCTTCATAGAATCGGGCGCTTTAATAGATCATGTGTCAATTTGAGCAATGGCCAAGTTCACCACATTGCCAAAGATTTCAATCAATGCGTCAATATGCTAGAGTTTTCTAATGTATTTTCATTATAAATCTGATATTTTCAATTTATGATTTGGAATAACCAACTCCAGTTATTAACTTTTACTAAAAGGCTAAGTTATTAGTAACCAAAGCAGTCGAACCACGTTCATGAACGCTGTAAGGAATAAGTCCAATGTTTAATATTTTCTACTTACTTGAATCTGTTGGAATTTAGATGTGATTAAAGGGGAAACTAAATTGATGTTATAAGAAACAACTTTTCCATAATTCATATTTAATCAGCAATTTGCTCTTATCCAACCCCTAAGCTTAAAATCGCCACCTAAGTTGTACTTTCTGTTTCTAGACAACCTTTTGAGAACTATTAATGTTGGCACATTTAACAATTGACGCGTTGTAATTTGAAATTTTATTAGATCCAGCCCAGTTTGCACAGAAAGTTTTGAGTTACCAGGGACTTAAACCAATTGGCGGTGTAAAGGCGGGCACCGATAAACTAATTTCAATATAATATACCATAAAATTTTTAACAAGGTATATGCAGTACAGTATATTCAAAAATGCAAAAAAGTTCAAATATGCTAAAAGTCGGAAATTTCGAGTACCTTAACAGTTGTCGGGAACCATTGAAAACTATCGAATGTAGCCAAAAAACTGCTGGTTTTTTGAAAGTTAGAGCTGTGGTAGTTACTCGTACAATTGAGAAACTTCTAATATATCTATGTATGTTTATCCTTGGATTTCCTTTATTTTTTTATATATTACGTAAGAAGTATGGTTAGCAAATATCCAAAGTTCCAGCTTTGGAAACTTTTCACAACTTTTTTTCTTATGCATTTTTTTCTATTGCAATATATGGAGAAGAAAATATTTCTATTTCTTCACATTTTGCAATCCTTCACAATGATTGTATCAATAAGAATTATGTATTGTAAAAGCTTACAGTGGAGGAGAGATGCTTCAATTCAGAAGAGAGTTCCCTTAAAAAGAGCTCCGAATTTTGCGCATTTTCATTCATCTGAGATAAAAGTTATAGATACGAATCATTTTCCAAAACAAGATATTAACTTTCAAAACGGTTTTCTTGTCTTAAGGATAGATATCTCATAATTATCAGCAATTTTTAAATGAACATTGCCAAATTATTGAAAATTCCCCATTTGTATTTAAGATAGGCGTGTTCTTAAGCCAATTTTTTTCATGTACACATATTTTTGTTTTTTTAACCTAAAAAAACGTCTGTACCGAATATCAAGAATCTTGCGCTAGTATTACTATGTATGGCCACCGTTCCATAGAAATTCATCCACTGTACGTCATTCCGATAACTTTAATGTCAGATGCCAAGTTTCAAAATTTTCTCCTATTAATGAGCTAATTATAAGTAAGAAGTAAGTTAGGAAGTAAAATACATTTTGTTTTTAGTTTTTACTGAGATTTCTTTCATTTTTGACGCCGTGTTACAACTTTCTCGAAATAATTTCACTAATATATTTAGAACCATTTGACTCTATATGTAATATCATAATTCTGTGTATTATTTTCCGAATTCTGTGCAGAGTTGAATCACTGTTCAGAGTGCGAACATTAATTGGGTTGACTGTAGTTACCGACTGTTTCCCTCTGTGATGCTTTGAGGCAGATGATGATGTGAAGTGCTAAAATTTGGTGTGTGAAAGAGTTTTTGGCATAACGCGTTGCTAAAATTACAAAAATTTCCAAAATCGGTTTGTTTTTGTTTTCCCATTGTTGTTATAGAAACGGTTGCAAAAGCAGGGGACTGGTAAATAGTAACATTTATTAACACGACTATTGCTCACATTCTCTGAAGCTTGATATAATTTTCTACTCTGAAATTGCTGTCGTAAAGTTGTTAGATTGATTACCTGGTACTTATATTGGACTAAAAAGTAATTCAAAAACAACCTGCATTGTCAAAAAATTGAGAAAAACATGAGCTTAAGCGAAACAAAAAAAAAATAATAGAATGGCTTTTATTCCAAAGGCAAAGATCTAACAAATCTAAAATGTATAACATAACATTCTAAACGATCAAAGCACAACGAAATCGTGAAGTGTAGAGAGCTCTTCAGGGAGTCACCGCAGTTAATACGACATCATACTATAGAGCTCTGCTGGCTGCAGAGTCTGAAATGTATTTGAGTAAATAAAAAGGATGTCGAATTAGGCAAAATAGAATAAGCATAACTGGAGAATCAATAAATGGTAGACCTTAGGGTACCACTGGCGGAATTACACTATCAGATAGAGTACTCAATCAAGAAACAAACGGAACCTTATCGCCATATGTACAACGTCTCGAAACATGTGGCATAAATTTAACCCCGGAAGAATACAAACTATCTTAAGGTTAAGCAGGGGAGAACTAAGAACTGTTGCAGAAGCTGCCAGATATGATGCTCCTTTCGAAGTATTTTGCAGGAAGTGTGGAGACGAAGTCTTCTTGATGAGACGGTTAAACATCTACTCTGCAAATGTACAGGGCTTATGAGGAAACAAACCTAAAATTTTGTTTAAAGGTTCGTTGATAGTCTTGAGGAACTAAGCGAGGTGAAGCTCACCAGCAACCTCAACTTCAGCAAGGCTTCTGGGTGGTTCGCACTCATTGATTGAGAGGATTTGAAAGGCGGTGATCATGTATATGTACGGTATCACAATGGGCAAGATTGCCTTCGAGTGAAGTTTGCTTTAGACAAGCAACCTTTTTAGCCTAACCTAAGGCCAATCTAGAGGTTGCGACGCAAGTGAAAGACTTTGAACAGATTTTAAATTTTGTTATTTTAAAAAAAAACTATAAATTTTTTCATTAAAAGTTTATAATTTGTTATATGTTAAACATACATTTGTATCTTTATTATATTTCATGGAAGTGACTTTCTGGGAATGAAACCATTAAGTTGTGCTTAGAGAAGTTTGTGGGTGGAGTATAGTCTGAATTTCAGTAACGTGCACTCGGAGATTTTTAAGTTCAACATTTTTAGACTTTCATACTTTCTGTGTGCATGGTCATAAAATTCTACTTCATTTTCTATACTTTAAATGTTTCTTTTTTTTATATTTTTAATTTTTGCACAAAAGTTGCTTCTGAACAATATATGTACAAGCAAGTATGCACAATCTATGCTGGTTCATTATTATTGCCGCACCAAAGGAATAAAGTTTATATTAGCTTAGATATCAATTAACTTTTAATTAAATTTGCAAGTTTTAACTTCAGATGATATGACACTTAGGGTGACCAGTATTTTGGCAGTTAAGGTTTGATGCCTTTAGTGCAAAGTTTTAGTTTCTTAATCAATTTATTATCATCAGTGTTAAGATAAATCATTTAAGATATTGCAATAAATTTAAAAGATAAGATAAGAGTAAATTTACTTCTTGCAAAACTTTATATAAAAAAATATACCAAATTTCAACTTACTTTTTAAATAAACTTAAAAAATATGTAGGAGTATCTGAATTAAGACAGTGATAAATATGTTTTAATAATAAAGAGTTGCTTTGAGCATTGAGTTAAATATATGTTTTAGCAACAGATATCACGATGACATATTCATCATTGATTTGAATTGTTTATTGGATGGAATCGAATGTCAAAAACGATAGCTGATTTTGTTTTTTCTTTTATAAACTCAGAACAAATCATTAAAAATTCACTTATCAATTTTTGTTGAGGACATATCGAATGTTTGTTTAATAATAATTTACCAGTGTTGTTTTTTTAAATGTCTAGACACTGGCGCGACTGAACTGTTAATTCCAATGTGAATATGACAACATAAAATTTGATACACAGTTTATTATAAGTCTTCGAATAGAAAGTTCATAGAGTGAGAATAGGTAATTCGCCTTTTTAAAGGTAGCACAAGGTATTTTTCTTAGAAATGTTTTGCGCCTAATACTTACGATATTTCATCGATTTCCATGCATATATTTTTTAAGATTCTTCGCTATATTTTTATGGAGTTCTGGATATGCACTCTTCTTCTCCTGCTAAAATTGAAAAGACGATAAAATTCATGACAAATTTTATCTCAATATTTTCCTGAAATTAAAAAAAGCTTGATATTTCGTACATCGTTTTGATTTCCTTTTTTTATTTTGACAAAAATAAATCTGAGTTAAGGAATCAACCCTTAAAATATATTTATCCAAAATTGCTATACCCTGTATTAATAAATGTTGTAAGGGAGGCGACTTTTATTCAAAAATTGTAAGAGTTTTCACAAATTATCGTTTTCGACACACAGCGGTAGTTTAAGATTTGGTGAGTTTTGTGGCTAAAAACTGACAACAGACCTAGAGAGAACTTTTCTGATTTCCCAAAAAATTTTGAACAAGCCATACAAACTTCCGTTGTTTTCAGTCTCCGTCAAAAATGCGCGCTTTTATTTTTCCTGCACTCAGTTTTGTAAACTTTTTTTGATAGAAAAAGGAAAGAATTTCCATTTTCATTAAGACCTCTGTCAAATTGTTATATAAGTCCTGTAACGGAGGTAAAACTATACGATCCTTAGGTGGGTTTATCACGTTCTGTTGTCCTGGAACTAGCGCTTCCCGAGTAGGCCAATCTCTTCTTCTCCAATGTTAATTTTTAGCTCTACTATTCCACAAGAAAACAAGGATACTATCTGTATCCTCTTTGTTGGCCCCAAAGAAAGTGTACCATTTGTAAATCAACACATATGAGGCAGTTCCGTTCCACATTTTTGATGTTGTCAAAAACTAGAGCATTAGTTGTATATTCTTCTTTTACTTTTGTAGAATGTGCAATAGACAACGACCTAATTTATTCCCATTGTGCAAGAGAACACACTTAAGACTACGTTTTGATGAGTCTATGAATAAACATAATTTTATAATCCCATTGCAGCCAAAATACGAACTCATCTTTTCTAGCAAAATTTTGAGGAGATTTTGCTCTCTTGTGGGGCAATAAGAAATTTTAGTTTCTTTAGTTATCTTTCTTTTAGCCTAGCAGCCAAATTTTTTGAAACAGACTTTGATAGTCCCAGATCTCTGATAAGGTCATTTAAAACATTTTGGTTAAATGGTCACAGTCACTACTGTCAGTTTTCGTCTCAAAATCCATAGCCTCCTCCTGTAAAGCATCAGCTTGAGTTTCATGTTTGATTTTTTAGAGCTGAAAACACGTCTATATGCCGACCGTATGCTAGGATATTCCCATATGGCTCGTTTTTTTCGATTAATGCTAAACAAAAATAAAAGTCGTCGTGGTGGCTCAAGGGTTCCTTCCAGATTATAGTGGTTTCGTATGGGTTCTTTTTCTTACTTGTCCACACACGTAGATAATAAACGCACGTTTTGCATACCTTTTGTGGAAACCAAGGCTTATCTTTCATTTCCAGCGGGTGAAAAAAGTAATTTTTGTAAGCTTCTTTTACGAACGCTGTCATATTTAAACGCTTTTCCTTAAACATATACTCTCTGCAAATTAAACAAAAATGATTCGAATCATTAACACAAACTCGTCTTGACGATGCAATATCAAATTACACTTCACAACAAAATTGCAACATCAAATTATATCAAGAAAACTTCATATTTTTTATATTATCGGCAAATTATCACGGTAACACGTCGAATTATTAGTGAAACCTATAACTCGTAAAAAATACCTGTTACGAAAAAAGGAGCTTATACTCAGAATGCAGTATGTATGCAAATAATAGATTTTGGTAGCATCTTTTCTCACTCACAAGTGCTCCACTTTAAGATAGAAAAGTCCGATGCCGCCTTACCGAAATCGCCGCTGGTGCAGTAAAATAATTTTTTTTTTGGGATTTGGCGAACCTTGAATGTGCGAGAAACAACCTCTGCCACTTAGTTATTGCTGCATTCAAAATTCACAATATTTCAAGCATGTAAAAAAAAATTGAGAACTAATTAATTTTATCGCGTCTGCCTTCTGGCAGACTGGTTCTTAACTTATGAAAACACTAAAATAGAGAAGGCATACGTTTTTGAGTACTTACGGTACATATTAGTTATTAAAAATATATTTATTTAAAGCTATTCAAGCTATTTGCTTATTTTGTTTTATTAATTCGATCATTTTATTCTTTGTAAAGATAAAAGCTCACTGCAAAACCTCAGAATGTTAACATCGATTTCCAAAATTTTACATTTAGTCATCTTAGGAAAGGCAGCACGCAAATATGCAAATAAATACAGGACCCATATTAAAGAAAATGTTCGCCTGTCTTACTTCACTCTTGTAAGACATTGATCGCGAGTACGTAAGTAGTTGTCAAAGGTCCTCAGTAATCGGCATTCAATCTGACTGTGCTACTCATATTAATTGATGTATGTATCAAATTCGTGTTGAAAATAAAATAAAATTAAAATTTTTTATTTCAAAGCTGCAGAAATTATGTTTTTGTTATATTTAATGCTAAATCTTTGACTCAAGATTAGGCGAGTGAAAACTTAATTAATTCTGATATAATGGCTAAGCATAAATTATGTGCTCAGGGCTGTGCAGTAATTAAAAAAAAAAAATAAAACAGTTAAAATGAAAACGAACGTAGACTAACAATTCCCTGCAGAATTTCCCTCATCCGTGCTGCATTATGTTTTCGTTTTTTTTTGTTTTTTAGGGAGAAATAAAAACAATGTCTCGTCCTAATGCCAACGACAAAATGAGGCTATGGCCAAAGAAGCTGCCTGCAATCTGTGTCGTTGGCTTCTCATAATCCCCTGTCTAGTGTAGTAGAATTGCACATTTAAAATTGAAATTTTGGTTTCAGAAATTGAAACTGAAGGAAAATCCTTATTCTGTGCGATGTTAAAAACGAAGCTGTAAGACACAAGACCGTTAGTATGACGTTCCATGAGTTGACAAATAGAGAATTTGTGGGCACTTCACTACAGTTGGAAATTTAAGCATAATGGTTTGTGTTCTAATTGAAAGAATGTGACATTGTGAAGTTGTGCAGAAACATTGCAGCAATTGACGGCTTGAAAGTGAAATAAAATTCTTCGTTTTGGGGACAAAATAAACTCACCCCGCTTATATTAAATACAAATCTCAGGATTTGAAATTTTTCAAAATTAATTGTACACTTTAGTTAAAATGAACTTAAGGAGATGCTTTGTGTACAATGTACCTGCATAAAATGTGTAAACCTGCGACGTGCTTTATACTCAATTTTTCAAGCATTGGCATACTGCGTTAAAGCTATTTAGTATTTAACATTTGCACTCTTAATTTACTTTGCATCATTTCAAAGATTCCAATACATACTGTAATCTACTATATAAAATTCAGTTTTGTGAAGTCATTCAACGACTAGATAAGACTAAGATAAGGACGTGTGGATGAACTTGCTAGGCAGGAGACTACTGCACAAATTCCACAGGACAAGGAAGATGTTGGCATGCCACTTGCTACCTGCAAGTTTCTGCTTAAAGTAGAAATGGTTAAAAATGCTAATAAAAGATGGACTGAAGGGTCCACTTGTAATATAACTAGGCAAATTTGGGCGGAATGGGATGCTAAGCGTTCGTCAGAACTAATTTCTTGCACTAGACATAGTGTCTCGTCAGTTGTCGCAGTCATAACTGGCCACTGCCTCATCGGCAGACATGCGGATAGATTAGGTGTTAGGTCCTTTGACTTCTGTAGAAGTTGTGGAGATGTGGAGGAAGAGGAAGAGGAAAACATTAAACATCTTCTCTGCTCCTGTCCCGCACTTTCTAGAAAACGCCACAAAGCACTTGGGTCGTTTTTATTTCATGACCTGGATGACCTTAGACATGTCAGTATAGGTCAACTATTTAGTTTCATAAAGAAATCTGGTTGGTTCAACGATAGGGTATAGTCAAACACCCTGTGGTATCACAATGGATCACATTTGGTCTAAGTAAGTCAGTTTTTCGTAACTGACTGCCACTCCTACCTAACCTTACCTAAGATAAGGACTTCACCAAATGACCTAATTTAAACGGTCAATCGATGACCAGATACGACATCGTCACGAAGTCAGAGAATGACTAAAAGCAACTGGTCGTAAGCCTACGTCATTGCGTGTTCTTAGAGTAGTCGGTACATGTAATCATACACAGAGAAAACAATTTAATTACATATACCAAAATTTGGTGATAATTAACAAATAGTATATTACATATAGGCGAATTAAATATTTGATATATATTAAAATGTTACAGTGAATTGCATAATATTATTTGATCAATTATATATTTGGTAATAATTACCAAATCATATTTTGGTTGAAACAAATATTTTGGTTGCAGCAATCATTCGATTGTTAATAATTGCTAAATCATTGAGTTGACTTAATATATTTTTTTTTTATTTGAAATCAAATAAAAATAGGATTAACAAATGTAAAATTCAACCAAACAAATTTTTTCAAACGACTCAAACTAATAGAACGTTTGGCCTAATGAGCAACCATTTAAATTTCAACTAAGGACATGGTTATAACTACTAAAATTTGTTGATAGTTAACATATATTTTAAAAATCTATCAGCCAAATACATAGATTTAAAGGAACCATACTCTTTTCTCAGTGTATTTCAAAATCATGAAATGTAATTAAAATGAAGCAAATCCGACTGCTCCGATTAAAACTGTAACATACTAAATCTGACCGGCTAAATACACTTAAAGTCGGACTGTGCTGTTTGGGATAGTTCCGGTGATTAAAGTAAAACATTTCCGCGATTAAAAAACATTTGCTGGGCTAACGTTAACTATGCTGCATTTCAATAATATCTGCGTAAGCTAAAGAAAATAATACTACGCTCAAGTTGTTGCAATTTTCTTAGATGTAGGTTCATTCCATTACAAATTTATGGATCAACGATTGTCTAGAAAGTTATGTTGTATGCAGACAGCTAGATCAAACACCTGATAAAATTGTTACCATTGACATAATGGCTATGTGCTATTATCATCTCAATTCTTGTGGCAGATTTACGTATACATATTCTGATGTATTACAAATTTGTTTTAGTATTTCCACTTAGGATTCTTACTCACAATTTTTAGATTTAACACATGAAATTTGTGCGTATTTATTGGTAATTGTGTACATATGCAAAGAGAAAGAGCTTCAGTAGGTCAGTGCTTTTGGAGCAACCATAATCAAAAATATTTCGAGACATATATTTTTGAAAACCTTAACCTGCTTAGATAAAAAATTTAGCTCAGGTTACAGCTGTCAGATTTGATGACAAATGAATGATTTGAGTTCCTTCGGTTAGCAAAAAAAGTTCGAAGATTTTTATTTTCTTTTACAAGGGAAACGTATGACATTCGAACGATAGCCTTATAAACTTAAAATTTTTCTAAAGAAAAGTAAATAATTTCTTGTTTATTTGCAACCTGGAAACATTCCAAAGATCGATAAAAACAAATTTCAACGCGAAATCCGTTGTTTGCTTCTTGTATTTACACTTGATTCTTTATTTCCTCTTGATGTGTAAAAATGAACAAAAATACAACGCAAAAAAAAGGAAGGTTGTATTCAATGGATGAAATTTTGTATGTGCTATCCACTTTTCTCAGATAGAATTAAGCTAATTGAAAGTAAGTAGAAGAAGCTAAGCAAGGCATTTCACTTTTACTAACCCTCTAACACCGCTCCTTAATCGCCCTTATGGGGCATTTTAGTCGAATTCTCTTATACAGGGTGTTTTTTTAGAGGTTTGTTTTTCAAATAGAGATAAAACAACGCTTGCAAATCGTGCAAATTTATTTCGAAAATAATGGTTCAGTTCGCGAAGTTTACCGCAAGCTCCGTCCATTTTATGGTCGACATAATCGTCCATCAGAGCAATTAATTCGGTTAACCATGGATCGTTTTCGCACTACGTTTACTCTATGTGATAATACGCATCCGCAGAGACGTCGAACAGTGCGCACCGAAGAAACAATTGCCGCTGTAGAGCAAAATGTTGAAGAGGACCCGAATGAATCGATTCGCCACCGTGCACAGGAATTGGAGCTTTGTCCATCAACTTTATGGAAGATTTTGCGCAAAGATCTTGGCTTACCTTGGCGACCTTACAAGATCCAGCTTGTGCAAGAATTAAAGCCGCGAGACCATGCAATGCGTCGTGATTTTGGTGTATGGGCCGAAAATGAGATTGATCTCGATGCTGATTTTCATCGCAAAATTTTGTTCAGTGATGAGGCTCATTTTTGGTTGAATGGCTACGTCAACAAGCAAAATTGCCGCATTTGGAGTGAAGAGAATCCACATGAGACCGTTGAGACGCCATTACATCCACAAAAACTGACTGTTTGGTGTGCTCTATGGGCTGGTGGAGTCATTGGGCCATACTTCTTCCGAAATAATGCTGGAGAGTCAGTTACCGTTAATGGAGACCGGTATAGAGCCATGATAACCGACTATTTTGTTCCCGAATTGGATGGCATGAATGTGGATGAGTTGTGGTTCCAACAAGATGGCGCTACATGCCACACAGCGCACGTCACAATCGATTTATTGAAGGAAACATTCGATGAGCGCATAATTTCGCGGAATGGACCTGTCAATTGGCCAACAAGATCGTGTGATTATTTTCTTTGGGGATATGTGAAGTCTCTCATCTACGCCAACAAACCAGAAACGTTAAGGGACTTGGAAGCCAACATTCGTGGCGTTATTGCCGACATACGGCCCCATATGCTCGAAAAAGTGGTTCAAAATTGGACCTGTAGAATTGGCTTTATTCGAGCCAGCCGCGGCGGCCACATGCCCGAAATCATATTTAAACATTAATGGCATAAAATTATCCTTCCAATAAAGCCAAATTGATGGGCATTAAAACGATTTTCTTGTGTTTTATTTCAATTCAAAGCTCTATACCTCTAAAAAAACACCCTTTACTTAACATACGGGTTAAATCATTTATCATAAAAAATGACACGGTTCAAAATTGAAGAACAAAAAAGTTGAAATTTTGTCTTAATTAGGTTGAAAACGTTCTGCATAAGGCATTTTAAGCTTCATCCGCTACAAATTAAAGCCTTATCGTTTGAAAATGCATATAAAAACTGAATCTTTTCGTTCGAAATAGTTGAAAAAGTTGCACAGAAGGTTGAAAGTATTGCTTAAGTTTCAATCCATATTAAAAGCGTATTTTCATAAAGTATATTCACATTTTCTTAGATATCACCTATGATCCGTCGATTGACATCACTTTCATACAAATCGGACCAACTTTAGTTTCCGTGCATCTTTAGCCCAAAAATTTTCCAAGTCTCTAATAAACTGTGCTTGCGCGCCACACACAGGTCCCAGAGAGCCAGCCTGGCATTATTCCCACTAACCTTTACTATGCGTCCCATCTTCTCAGGCTTGAAATACCAAAATCGCACCAAATTGCTGGTAACCGTGTTAATTACCGGTTAATTTACCGTTATCTGAAAACGCTTTCGGTCAAGCAAAAAAATTATGGCAGATTCGAGTTTAACGACCACAAATTACCCTTCATCGACGTCTATTGATTTTCTTCCAAATTTTAGATCTCATTTTTGCACACAGTGTAATTAGGTTGCTTTCGGTTACTTCGAATTCCATGAAGTGAATTGAGATGAAATTAAGAAAATTTGGTTTGTTACAAATGATTTTGGTGGGATTTCGAGAAAAGATTGGTGGGGGAATAAAAGTCTCACTGGCAGAAGTACTCGACACGCTTCCTAACGTTCGTCATTTGGTGAAAACGCGCGAGTTATACTTCAGGGATGTCCTGGTCCAACGATACAGTTCCAGTTCCAGCACCAAGATTTTTTAATGAAATGAATTTTTGAATGAAAATGACTTGACACAATAAAGTTTGAATTGCAATTGAACTTTATTTTTTCCGAATTTTATATTGCACATGAAAAATAGCTACAGAGGGCTTACAAAAATGAATACTCAGCAAAATATACATACAGTGAACTTTAATGTAAACAAAGATTGTGAAATGAGTATTCAGTACATTAAATATTTGGACAAGCAAAAAGGAATTTATACATTGTAAGCAAAAATGAGAGATTGTGAAATAAGTTAAAGTTAGTGCCCTCTGTAACTTGTTGTTGTCGGAGTATCAAATTTAATATTGTATGTTATGATGGTGCCGGAGTGTTAGGGTTGATAACTCGCGCATGCCGAATACTAATGAATACGTAAGTTAGATGCTGCCATCTTTATATGTCATCTATGCATATTTTGATATCCCACTTTTAAAATCTATGGAGCTGTTGCTGAATAGCTGTTTGTTTGATTCGTGGAAATTTTATTTTATAAAATGATGGTGAATTTCAGAGAAACGTCCCAAACGCAGATTAAAATCTACCGATTCATGTATTTTTTGTTATATATTAGCCAGTTCCCTGCAATTACGAGTGAGTTGAACACAGCGCGCTCTGACAAAAAAAAGTCAGCGCGAGCTAGGTGGCCCGCTATTTATGGATATGTCCATATTGTAAATGTTCAGCGGAACGCGAAACTCAAAGCTTTCAAACGCAGTATGTTGAAAAAATTGACAGAAGTTGATTCAAAATTCAATTCCCTGCCGACGATGAAAATAACGGTTCTTTTTTTAAGCTAAGTCTGGTTTTTTAAAATTGAAAAAAAAAAAAAAAAATTTTACGATAGTGAATGAAATATTTATTTGGTGCGATACATCAATTCCTTGCATTTGATTTTAAAATATTATTTCATGTAAATGTTGCCCACGGCTATGCCTGAGGTGGCTCATCCGTAAGCTTAAATTTTTGGCATACATTTTCCAGCGGTATCTCATCAATGTCAGCTGTAATGTTGTCTTGCAGGGTTGCAATTGTGGCTGGCTTGTCTTTGAACACGAGAGACTTCTCGTAGCCTCACAAAAAATAGTCTAGTGGGTTTAAATTGCATGATCTTGGTGGCCAATGGACTGCTCCAAAACGTGAGATTAATTGCTCACCAATCTAACCTCTCAATCCATATGTCATCCAAGTCTTATTCTGCCGTTCTAGGCAGAATTTCGGTAATCATTGCACGTTACCTTGCTCCATTGATTGTCATGTTTCGATTTTCAGTATTTCAAAAAAAGTAAGGTCCAATCATGCCGCCGTACCAAAAAGTGCATTTTTTAGAGTGCATTGGTAGCTCTTGAATTGCCTCTGGCTGCTCTTCAGACCGAATATAGCAATTCTGTTTGTTGACGTACCCATTGAGCCAAAAATGAGCTTTGTCGCTGAAGAAAGTTTTTCGTTAAAAACACATTTATCACAGAGCACGAATTTTGATAATAAAATTCAATAATTTGTAAGAGCTGTTCGTTTGTTATATTCTTTTTAGTAAAATGGCTAACCTTATTGAGCATTTTTGGCGTTAATACATTTTATAAAACATGCGTGAAATGTCAAAAAACTTGCACTGAAAAAACAAATAGCAAAAAACTCAGCCAGGCACCCGTCGGCAGGTTTCCACTCGTCCGCCGCAATTCTGTTTCATTTCATACGATGAAGTGTGCTATAATTATGACTCGTTTACATTTTTCTATAACCCGTCCGCAATCTGTTCATTGCATTATATATTCAAAATCTATTAGTACCCCCTCCAAAAGCTTCTATTTGGGAAACAGCGTACTTTCTGAATTACATTAAAACTATAGCAGTTGTTAGACTTAACTTTAATTTAGTTGTAACAATTCGAGTAAAGAGCCATACATATTTTATGGCTTAAATATGAACAAACAACTTTTTGAGCCAGCAAATTGAAAGGATCTATTTCCGTAAAATGTATCTCCTCCATCCTTGCGTTAATCGCTCGAGGAGAATTCTTTATTTTTTTCCTATAATTTGACAGTCAATGTAACAAGTTGTCAGCCAAGACATGCAACACAAATTTTGTTGATGAAAAACCAATTAATTTTATTAATATCAATACAAAAAAAAAAAATAAACACACACATACACACACAACAGAATTGAGTGACGTTAATGGAAAAAAGTCACTCACCCAGGAATATCTAAATTAATGTATGCGCAAAAAATTTGACTCACGGCGTAGAGGCCAATTCGAATCGATAATCAAATCAAGAAACCAAAAAATAAAAATCAAAGTATTTGCATACTTTTAGGTGTAAAAATTTTGTTTTTAAATTAACGCAAAGATGTAAAATGCAAATCCATTAAAGCTATCAATCATTTTGTCCATCTAAAGCACAAATTCGCTTAGCCATTGAAATATCGCATAAAAAAGGCTCCATCAGTCAAATCACTACAAGGACAAAAAGGACATTTAAACAATGGCACATAATATCGTAAATAATGACATTGAAAATCTGCACCACAGTACCTAAATAAAAATAAAAAAAAAGGAAATTCGAGGAAAACCTTTGCCCATCCGCACTGAATAAATAAACGCTCACAATAAATGTTACGTATACGCCATGGAGAAACGTGTTGCTCTGCGTACAATAGCAACAAAGCAAAGCAAATGAAGAAAAACAAATTTTTGCTGAAATAAAATCCAACACGTAATGCAATAACAAAACTTAAAAAAAAAAATAAAATTAAAACATTTTATGTCCACCAAAGTTTGTATGTTTTATTGCGCGCTTTATGGTTAATCTTGTAGACAAATTTTGCATATCTACGCTCCCTCCATTCCAACGTGCCAATCTGGAAAGTGTGTTTTGTATTTTTCTGTTTCCCTCTTCAACAGCAAAGGTCTGGGGTATCATAAAGAAACGCAAATGTTGAATTTAAAAAATTTACACATAATCATTTTAAATTTTTAAACAGTAAACAATTTCAGGATGTCAACTTATTATTCCTCGAATACAGTAATAGAATTTGTCACAGCAGGAGCAAATGTGAAAAAAAGCTTTTCATGAAATCGAGCTATTTAGCTTTAAAAAAATTATTGGTACAATAAAATTAAATAAAGATACAGCAACGAGATCGACGCTGCCCAACTCCTTGTAGATTCGCTTCATGAGCTCAAGCATAGCCGTGTTCAGCATCAACAAAGTAAAATTGCTAAGTTACACTAACCGCTGGAGATCAAATGCCTCTAAGTCGCGTGAGACCATACTTTGCTTTACAGAAAAGCAAAACGAGAGTCAGCTGACCAGCTAATCCGTCGGAAAGAACATTTTTCGGAGATCATCAACTATCCATCTTCAGCCGTTAGTGCTTGCCGTATGACTCTTCCTAAGCGAATACCACTAACGCTTAAGTCCCTCAAAAACAAAAAAAATTGAAGTATATTGTATAGCTGCCGAAATGACATAAGCTTCAGCGAAGCTCACCGCTGTAACAAATTCCTAACTTTGAGAAAAGCAAAGTCTAGGAGACTGACTCATGGGAACTTTGGTGAAATTCTCAAAAACAGAGACTTTTATGCCTTTTGTGCCAAAACTACAGGGACATCCTTATATTGTCACTTCCGGCTAAGCTTTTGACATAATCCGCAATTGCATCTGCGATGCATTTGACAGATGAGGTGGAGCACCCATAAAAATTAATCTCATTAAGGCTTATTACCAATATTCAAATGATGAGTGTTACATAACGGGCAATTTTCTGATCTTTTATGGTCAATCTCAGTCGTGCGCCAAGGTTTTCAGCCACCATCAATCTAGTATCCAATAATACTGGAAGATTTTCTCAGCAAAGCTCTAGTTGCCGTCAAGATCCAATTTCCATTCAAATCAAATGGCAAAAATGCGAATGGATTAGACATCTGGAAATGACCAACTGAAGAGTGCCGACAAGCGTTGGAGCGTGGAGAAGGAAATATGTACGCGAATCTAGAAAATATTGGAGAGAATTGAAGGCACTCGCTACTGATCTGCACGATAGTAGAGTTTTGTAGAAGTCCTTTGTTCCGTGAGGAGATAAAGGACTCAAGAGAGATAGCATTAAATCAATTCTGTGTAATCAGGACTACAGTAAGTTAGAAAACTTTTTAAGTGAGATAATTGTCATAGTTCCATTACATTCACACACGGATAATTATTAAAGACCTCAGTGGATGAAGGTATCATGTTACGTTTTTCTCAATTATATAAGTACACCAGATTACGTCTCAGCTGCGCAGTATTATCTCAAGGTACAAGTCGATGGACATTGAGAAAGAATATATGACAGCTGAACTCTTCGAACTTTATTCAGGTAACTATTCCCAAAAATATGGCCTCGGATTTTCGAAGAGACCATGGGGTGGATGGAGAATTAACTTTTAACATTTTTCGTCTTTTCCAATTTCTTAGCGAAAAAAAAATCATCGAATTCATAACAGTATTAAAATTTGGTATTGTAAAGTTTCAAGGAATTACCATAATGAGCTTAAGGAATTGACTTCAATGGATAATTTTCAACAAAAAATGCCAATCGATGCGGGAATTGATTGGAACAGATGTAACATGAAATTTAAACATCACCAATGGCGGGCTGGATATCAGCAGCGCTTGATTTTTTTGCATAAGTAGATGTGGATTTGCCGAAAGTGCGAGAAAATCTGAACTCTTCGGGGCACCCGAGCCATTTTAAATTACATATGACCGTAACTATTTTCAACATTCCCGGATCGCTTTTTCAAATGCTTTTTATTCAAAAAAAAGGTCAAAAGTTGCGTAAGTATTTTCTTTTAAAGAATCTTTTCAACAATCCGCTTTTAAATGTCCTTAAATCAGCAATATTCCACATTGATTGTGTTAAGGAATTTATGAAAATTGATAGGCTCATTTCGCTTGTAGTTATCTTATTTAGGGATATGGTGTGCTAAAGAACTTAAATTTCATAAGTCCATTTGATATGATAGTGGCATAATCGTGGCTTAGAAATGATTTTTGGATGCCAAATCTTTAAAAAAGAGATGTTGAAAAAATTTTCCAGCTTTTGTTTTACAATTTTGCATATATATTTTAGATTAAATCAATCTAAAAAAAATTGATAGTTTTTTTTGATAATTTGCTGACCACTTTTAATAATTGTCATTCTCACGAATAACGTCAAAGACGCAAAATTATTCTTTAAAGTCAAGCAGCTTGGTTTTGCTTATAATCGATCAACTGTCAATTGCATTTCATATATTACAAAACTGCATCAGGGTGATTTCTTATATATTAATTTTACTAAGGTATTTGTTGGTAAATGGGTTGCTATTTTTCCTTTTTAAAGTGGATTCCTTTTTCTCTACTAGACCGAGACTTTACAAATCAACTCGTTTAATCTTCTCGCTTTGCTTAAGGCTTCGCAGAATAATATTCTTGCGAGTCGTTGGCAAGACAATAAAATAGCTAATATTGTCACCAGTCATGAAAAATTTTACTCCACATAACGTTAGCAGCAAAAAACATTGAATTCTGACAGCACCGTTGTGGAAAAAACTAGAGGCATTCCTCTAACAAAGGATTGGACGGGATGATGCTACATGACAATGATGTACAAAACTGTAATAAAGAAGTCCATTCAAAGAAATGCTACTGGCCGCATTTTACTACTGCAGTATATTTGGAAGTGGTCAACGCTTAGTGCGGAAATTGAATGCCAAATAATCTTTCTTCAGATTTCTTTTTTTTCCCTAAGTGATCGGTAACTAGAACTCACTTACTCCGTAAAAAAAATGTGAGACATGGCAAGAACAATCGTAGTAGTTGTGCTGAATGTAAAAATGAAACGATTTAGCTTTGCATGATGAGTGACTGTAACCTACATTCCCAATGTTGAGTACCATCGCAATTATGGAAACATTTCAGCATTCTCAGTGTAGTTTAACATTTTATATTCGTTTGCCTTGATTGCATTATCTTAAACTGATTTTTTTCTACTAGATACCTTTATTTACAACGCAATACACAATTAAAATGAATTAATTTCGTAAGGTCATCTTAAATTGATTTTCATTTAGTTTTTCTTATATGTATATGTATAAACTACACGTGGTGTAAATTTTATATGAATCGATTAAATAGTCTTTATGAAAATGCTGTTTTAAAACAATTTTTGTTTAAGGAAAACCCTAAATATGCACTCTAAATAAAAGTGTTATAAACTTTGTTCTATTCGAGGAGAAGTGGAATCCAACAAATTAGAGATCATTAAAATCGGTTGAGCCGTTCTTGAGTTATAAATTGTTCATCTAGGTTAGGTTAGGTAGGAGTAGCAGACAGTTACGAAAAACTGACTCACTTAGACCAAATGTGATCCATTGTGATACCACAGGGTGTTTGAGTATACCCTCTCGTTGAACCAACCAGATTTCATTATGAAACTAAATAGTTGACCTATACTGACATGTCTAAGGTCATCCAGGTCATGAAATAAAAACGACCCAAGTGCTTTGTGGCGTTTTCTAGAAAGTGCGGGACAGGAGCAGAGAAGATGTTTAATGTTTTCCTCTTCCTCTTCCTCCACATCTCCACAACTTCTACAGAAGTCAAAGGACCTAACACCTAATCTCTCCGCATGTCTGCCGATGAGGCAGTGGACAGTTATGACTGCGACAACTGACGAGACACTATGTCTAGTGCGAGAAATTAGTTCTGACGAACGCTTAGCATCCCATTCCGCCCAAATTTGCCTAGTTATATTACAAGTGGACCCTTCAGTCCATCTTTTATTAGCATTTTTAACCATTTCTACTTTAAGCAGAAACTTGCAGGTAGCAAGTGGCATGCCAACATCTTCCTTGTCCTGTGGAATTTGTGCAGTAGTCCCCTGCCTAGCAAGTTCATCCGCTTTGCAATTGCCATCAATGTTCCTATGCCCAGGCACCCAGATGAGGTGAATGTTAAAATGTTGAGCCATCTCGTTTAGAGACGAGCGACATTGTTGGGCCCCTAGTGAGTTAAGGAAGACTGATTCTAGAGATTTGATAGCTGTCTGAATATCTGAGAAAATGTTTATATCCTTTTTGGATACAACATTCCTCCTTAGCCAGGATGTTACTCCCTCTATTGCTATAACCTCCGCCTGAAAAACGCTGCAATGATCTGGTAACCTCGCAACAAATTGTTTAACTAACCCGACCTTAGTTTATATATATTGATGTTAAGACTATGGGAAGTGGCCATTGATGCGTTAACGAATCAATATTCAATCTGCAGTTCTGGAAAAGTGTATTCGCCAATTTTTTTCAAATTCAAATTCGGTCAGTTTTTTTCATCCAATTCGCTCAGCCATCGTAATGATTTTCAAATACAAGCTCCCTGAATATTTTGGTACGATATGGGTTAGCAAGAAAAACTTGCAGTCCCGTGTAATCTGAAGAGAAAAACATTTTGAATTCAATGAACTTCAGTATCTGTTGTTGAATTTCCATTTATATCGATTAAGATATTTTATTTGGAAAAAAATTGTTTTACCACTTCACTTTCACGATGAAACTTTAAGGTCGTTCTAGCACACTATGTTGATGAGGATTGAAGACAATACCTTGAAAAATCCCTACAATATGATTTCACAATAACATGAAAGTTATTGTTATTGACATTAGCGTAATTTGCAAAAGTGTTTTATTTTTCCTTCTTCATTGTTATGTATTGGCAAGAAACAGAGCGAATAACAAATTGATCATTCTGATTTCAATGGGGAATCATTTCGAGTTCCTTTGTTTATTCATTCCATTTTTATGACTTTATTCTTTTTGAATCATAAACAATTCATTTCAATCCATCGTGATTACTGACAAGAAATTTATAACACCATAATAAATTATTGTTTTGTTTTTACGATTATCGAAATGAATGAAGAGCGGGGCATCCTTAGGAAAAGGCGCTGTTTATCACTGTCGTAAATAAGAAACGTTTAAATACGCAAATTTAGAAAAAAAAAACATAAATTTTGCTTTTAATTTGTGAATGCTTATAAACTGAAAAATGCCATCGTGTCTAGTCGAA
This sequence comes from Meiosimyza decipiens, assembly GCA_963680825.1. Classification (NCBI taxonomy): domain Eukaryota; kingdom Metazoa; phylum Arthropoda; class Insecta; order Diptera; family Lauxaniidae; genus Meiosimyza; species Meiosimyza decipiens. Next base: position 29,222,836 of record OY804259.1, read on the forward strand.
TCATATTAATAAAAATTCTAAGTTCAAATGTAATTGTAATATTTTAAAGGCTATTAACTATAAAATTTAAATGAGTAATTTTTCACTGAGACTCACTTTAAAAACTTAGCACATTAACAACGTTGTTATGAGGAATTTATCTTATAAAGCTTAGATTTATCACGCCCCTGTGATTAAAATCACACTCATGTGTCACATAAAATTTATTGTGTTTTAATAACAACTAAAACCTTTGACTCTATGTATATGGCAGGCAAGGATTCGTCACGCAAATATCACTTCAATCGAGCTTTTAATAGCCAATGTTTGAGTACACCTACAAAACTTGCTAAATGATATGTCCTTGGGTTTTATTACGTATTAAGAAATTAAGTAATTACTTATTATAAACATTAAAAATATCTTTGATTAAAATGCGCATTTGTAATATAAAAAAATTTTATTTCTCTTTTGAGCCATAGGTTAAAACTACTTAATAGCACTACGGTGACGAATTTAATTTGATAAAAAAGCATTTGCTCCGGCATGAAATCTAATGGTCCGGGAGGCAGCGTTGTATTTTTCAAGATCATTTCCTACCGCTTAATTTTTTTTGCGATTGATAGTTTCAGGAAAACTGAAAATGGAAATAAGCGTTAGTCGCTAGAATTGTGGTATGTTTGGATGTGAGAGCCCGAGAAAAAAAGTTTCGCTCAATAACTCGGAAAGTAAGTAATATATAGAAAATTGTGTTAAGACCAATGTTGTAGTGTAAATGAAAACACATCTATTTCATTCCCGAAAAATTTCGGTATGACAGAATTAGACCAACTTTCAATAGTGTTAAAATTTTGTATGACCAACTCCAATTTCGAAAAATATGGTTCTTATAGAAATTTTTAAATTACCATTACCCGTTCGGATCTGAAAACTATATATTACGACCACAATAATACTTTCGCTCAAAAGTATAGTAGTTATTGGAAACTTTAAAACAGTGAAAGGTGGATCAAATCTTATTGTGTAGAGATTTTTTGGACATGAAATCGATGTGTTTTCATCTGCTCTACAATACTGATCTTAACATATTTTTCTACATTTTGTTTGCTTTCCGAGGTATTGAGTGAAACTTTTTTTGTCGGCCTTTCACAACCAGACCGACCACGACTCTGGCGACTAACGCTTATTTCCATTATCAGCCATACTGAAACTATCAATTGCAAAAAAAATTAAGTCGGAAGGAAACTACCTTAAAAAATGCAACGCTGCCTCCCGAACTATAATCATTATCACAAAAGTTTTTACCATAAATTTTAATTGCTTTGTGAGATAATTTTCTATTTCCCAGGGCTAGACCTGAATGTTTTGGTGCACTAAGAAAAATTTGATAATGAAATGAATGATTGCCCATAATTTCTATAAGGACAACTTCATGACTAATTGATGGAGGATGATTATTAAACTTTCAATAACCGACAACTTTTTACAATGTCAATACCCGAATAGGTCCCCAGGGACTTTTTCTAAATATTAATATGACATGTAATGCGTTTGATTGTTTCTTTCCTAGTGACGGCTTGATTTTGTCTCATACCACTGCACCAAATCCAAGACAACTCGTTGCACTTGATTCATTTGTTGCTTCTCACCAGGCGGATTTGCACTATAAATAAAAACCTTCATGGAGTAATATGATGCCGAATTGCAGAGCTACGACGCTTTCATACTATGTTTTGCAAGTTTGGATGAAATGTATTGGGTGCAGTAAGATCAGCCACGTTACGGGGACAAGTTTTCGTTAAAAGTAATCGATTTATGCGGTGACAAATTCTTAATTAGCAATCATCATTATCCATATGTCATCTGTAGCAGTCATCTGACTTATTAGAAGCCTTGCTGCACGGGAATTTCCATTTTAAAATTAAATAGGTCTGCTGAAGTGCAAGTCCTGAGAAGGTTCGTGCAGACCTTGTTCGTCATCGACGCCATAATTGGCTTCGAGCTGACGAATATGATGAATAATTTACCGAAATCGTATCCTGACTGATATTAATCGCTTTTACACAATGGAGTTATAGAAGTCTCGGTGGCTCAAGCTATTCAGCTGAACTCTATTGAAATCCCAGATTGTTGAAAACGTCAAAATGCCCTAGGGCCATTGTCGGCCATCGGAGGGCCGACAATAAAAAGTAAATAGGAGGTTACTTTTTTAATCGAGATAGATGCTTACGCTATTTCCATATTTCATATGTACTCGGACATTGAAATTTACAGCTGTTCTAAGTAATAACACATATCGACACAGCGTGCATAATTAAGGGCTTATGCCGTGCACTTGCCTCAGGCCACAATTTTTATCGTTGAATCGGAATAATTAAAATTAAGTTTCATAAAAAGAATTTACTCTATAGTGCAATATCATTTCCACCCTTCTGCTTCCCAT